>CM032066.1:8791933-9279309 GCA_018831715.1 Matsumurasca onukii | reverse complement strand
CAAGTATACATCATTCCAGGTTTTTTTATTAACATGTTATAAAATAATAACAAATTTTCTTGTGAGAACATTTGTTTTTTTTTTAATTGTGTAATTTTTACCAATGGCATTCCAAAATTAAAAATTTTAAGAAATTGTCCATCATGTTCTGATAGCTCTCTGAGTAAACCAGATCTTCCTAACAAATCCAAAGGAATATTGGTTAAAAAGTTATCAATAGCTGTTGCTGCTGAATGCTTTGTAACTCTCATTAGGAAGTCAACTAAAAATTTCATACCATACGATTTTAAGGTGTTTTTTAGCTCTTTAGTGGTATTATTGTGTTTTTATACATTAATATTTAAGTCTCCAGCAATGATAACCTTATAATTTTTGCAAACAAGAATTCACAAAGGTTACTTAATTGTTTTAAAACTCATCAGTACTACAGCTTGGTAATCTATAAACTCAACAAAAAACTCTCTTTATTATTAAAAACTTGAAATACAAAATTAAAACACTTTTTCCTCAAGTAAAGGCGTTAGTACAATTATGTCCAGTTTAATTTCATGTAATACTATTTCTAAAGTTTCTAACCTTGTTGAAAGCTTTTGTACATTTTGGTGAAAAACTGTAAGTTTTTGTTTAAAATCATCTTTGTTATGTTTGATATTTTTTTACTGACGATATTGGGAAAAATTCCTGTACCCTCAAGTTTAAAGTAGAGGCAGATGGATTGTTAGTGATATAGTGATTGTTACAAATCATAATATTACCATTTACAGGACTATTTACATTTCTTGCACGATTGTTAGACTGACTGACCTCATCGCCAGATATTTGAGTCCGTTACACTGTGTGTTTGTGTCAGTCTAGTATCACTGGTTCTCTGCTCTTTGGTTACACTGACACTTTGTTGCTGTCCTGTTGAATCCTGAGCTGGTGGGGAGAACGCTTGGGAGCTAGGTCCATCTTAAATAGACTAGGCTTATGTTTATAATTCCATGCCAAGAAAACTGCATAACATGCCTTGCATGCTATGCAGGTACAACATACTATCCTAGAAGAACTTTTGAATAAAAAGGAAATACATAATGTCAAACCTAGAATAGATCTTTGATGAAAAGAGTGAATGGTCACCCTTATTTTATCGAGAAAGTTAACTTAGGATTATTTATTTCTATGTTTCAGCTAAGCAAGAAGGCACAGACCATGAAGTGGTGGCATAGTGTTGACTTGTGGTTCAACCTTCAGACCAGGACCTTAAGGATCAAGAACTCATGGACTAGGATCTAATAGACCGATTGCTCTCGGTTCTGAGACCTCGAGACTAGATCACACAACTGAGAACTGAAGGACCAAAATGAGAGAAAGATTTGTCCATTCTGACTGAAAAGAGCTCACTGGGTTGCCTTACAAAGACTTGAAAATTACGTGCTTTTGACCTAGATCTAGAGAGAGAGAAACACTTTATTACAAAATCTTAGAGATTTGATATAGCGTACGTAAATAAGTTATAAGTCTTGACTCACAAAGAATTTCTTTCTTGCCATCGCCAAGAAAAGTGTCTCCATTCCAAGAACTAACTCCTGGACGGTGTAAGATGGTCTTACTCTCAACCAATCGGTCAACTGCGTTTTCAGTCTCCTTGGTCCCAGTCCTTTCATTTCTTCGGAACCAGATTGAAGAACTTCATACCGGCATTTGAAAGCTTCCTTTCGAACTGGCTTAGATGGTGAACAGGCAGTTCGTAGTTCCGTCCATACCGATTAGAATACAGATGGTTGGACTAATTTCTAGGGAGGTTTTTCAATGCTGTAGTTGTGACTATTTCGAGAATGTTCGCTGACTGACCGTGAATAAATCAAATCGACGAACAAGTTGCTGTCCTCCAACCTGCCCCAGTCATGGTTCTTAAGGCTTGTTTTGAATGTAAAGAGCCGGATCTTGGTGCTTTGTGAGGATCCTCCTACACACGGTGATTCCATATCTTAGGTGTCTCGAAAATTGCGTGATATGCCGTAAAGTTGCTTCTCATGTATTGATGGCTGAGGTTCTTTTTTATGGCAAATACCGCACTACTGAGCTTGCAGCAAAGATAGTCCATATGCTCCTCATGAAAGTCTCTTATCAAGCATTCCTAGACGTTTGATGGATGATATTGCTGTTAGCTCCGGTAGGTCAACTACTTCTTCTCTCATTTCCAAAGTTGAGTTGATTGGCTTTATTGAAGAAATGAGGCTATTTTGTTCCAATATTCTTCAGTGAAATCGAGATATATGAAAGAGTTATTTTCTAAGGTTTCAACTGAACGATTTAACGTCAACAAACTGAATCATCAGCATAAAGGATAGTGTGGCTGAAGGGATGGATGTAGGTTGGAAAGTCTTTTTACAAACCAAATAAGACCGGCCCAAGGACCGATCCTTGGGAACACTCATAACAGGAAGAAGACAGAAAATCAAGGCTGAAGTAAATGAAGAATATTTGAGTTTTTGAATATCGGTCTGTGAGCTATGTAGTGTTCTTTATTAATAATCCTTACTATTCTTTTTTGAAGAAGAAATATTCTATTAGCTTCTGTGCAGTGTCACCCAGCATGCAATCCCATAAGTCATTACGTGAAAACAGCCAAAAATAATTCTACATGAGTACTTTTTTTTCCACTATGTTTTAGAGTCTTCTAATTAGGCAACACACTACTGTCAATCTTTTAGCAATACTATTTATATGTTCATTCCAATTTAAATTATCCGATATTGTTAGTCCAATGAATTTGGCACTGAAGGTTGTGTGTAAAAAACTATTTCCCAATTTTAACAATGGGGTTGAATTTGGTGATTTTCTGTTGTAGAACTGTAAAATATTTGTTTTCTTTTGATTTAATCTTACTTGGTTTGACGTGCACCACGACTCCATCTCACTGATCCCTATTTGTGCTCCTCTAGATATCAATTCCTTATTCTTGCCGCTGACTGCATGCCCAACGTCATCTCAGCCAGACTTCACCTTCGGTTATAGCATCTGGAGATAATTATATAGGGAGAAACATAATAGGACCCAGATTTGATCCCTGTGGCACGCCTGTATTTATTGGTTCAGATTTAGTTGATTTGTAAATTTTAGTTGTCAGTTTTCGTCACAGCTCACACTGCTTTATTGTTACGATTAGCCTATTCTCTAAAATAGGCATAATCCATTTTAGGGCGTTTTCCATTCGTATTTGTTTATTAGCTTATATTTAAATTTTGTGGTTCAGGCAATCAAAAGCCTTGTTCATATCGTAGTAATAGGCAAAGAATCTCTTCTCTGAAGATAAATTCTCTTATAGACTTGTACCGATTCTGACCTGGGGCCAGAATTATTAAATATGAAACAGATTACAATACTAAAACACATGGACATTTAAAATAGTGAAGCATTGGTTAAACCCTTCGACCCAACACCAAACATCGATTAGCGGCAGTTTTTAAGGAGAGCATTACAAATATAAGGTGCTACTTATAAATTTATAAAAGGTGCGACAAGTGCAAAATAAATCTAAAGAGTAACCCACCATACTACAGAAATTAAAATGTCCTTACCTTTATTTATTTATTTTACATAAAAGGTAAAAGTCTATTCGTAAAAACAATCTCAAAAAACTTTAGAGATATTGATTGGACAGCCACTGGTACTGTTGGGGATTATCCTTTTCATTCTTCCTATGGAAACAAAGGACCGTGGATATCCTGATACTACTTGGAAATTCCCTCCACTTTTTAATGATTTATTTAAGATTCTTGACAGGTTCCACTTTCACATCTGACAAAAGGCTTAAGATAAAACAAAGTATGCCCTCAAGTCAACTCCCATCCCTAACCAGGTTCCAACTCTTCTGGTTTCCAATGCACTTCCTATTACAGTGGCAGGTGTCAGGAGGTTTCAAACACTCCGAGGCTCCCTCAGGGCTAACTTCTTCAATTAGTCCCTTTACTGACCACAAATTAGGCTGTCAGCGCGTTGACTTTGTCTGTAAATGCGTATTAAAGAACAGTCTGCTATCTTCTACTGATTGTAATTATATGCATCCCATGCTTTTAGGTACGTTTTTCCTTCCTCCCATTCTTCTACACTTGTTAACTTTACTACTCTCCATGATTCTCTTGTTAAAACTTTTGACTGAACAATTTCGTTTTTAGCACCTTTTCTGTCATAAGTGTAAAGTTTAAGTACAAATTAGGTTCTTTGGGCAATTTTACTTGTTTGGGATTTGTATTTGCCCATTTCTCCAACTCTTGAGAGTACCTCATTTCATTTGCCATCCATCTGGGTCAGCTTTGTTTCTACACTTGTTGTACTGTCTTCGAAAACTGTCTGTTCCGCGGTGAACCTGTCTATATATTTGTGTTGTGTAAACATGTGTTTTAATTTATGTATGTTAATAATGATAGTTTGTTTATGTTGTTATGAAAATAGTTGTTAATAAAACAAGTTCATTCTTTCCATCAAAGTTTAACTTAATTAAATAGTATAGAATAAAACATGGTGGCAGCGATTTGAAGTAATACAGTTTCCTCAACATTAGAAATGTCACGTAGAAAAGTGAAACATCAAGATATCCCAGACACAAACAATCAAGTCATGTCCCCGCTAGCCTGAATATTCCTCTGCTAAGCCCTGAGAACTTCAGCTTCCAACCCAACGAATGGAGTCAATGGAAGAATCGATTTCAGCGTTTTCGTCGAGGAAGTGGACTGATTCTGCTACGGAAAGCCGTCAGATAGATGTTTTGATATACAATATGGGTGATAGAGCTGAAGACATATTTTCCTCTTCACGCCTGAGCCTAAAACGTATGACACTACCCAGAAAGGTTTGAGAGTTATTTTCCGTAAAATATTATTTATGAAAGAGCAAAGTTTCTGAGACATAAGCAAGGAAACGAATCAGCAGAAAAGTTCATTACTGACTTACATTGCTTAGCCAAAACATGATTGGGGAAATTTGTATGACGACATGATGTTATTGGTTCTCATCATAGGGATGCAAGACACTAACATTAGTGACAAACTGCAACTAGACCCAGCATTGACACTGGATAAAGCAGTCACGTGTCTTAGGCAACACGAAGAATTGAAGAGACAGAAACAAGATCTAAGTGACCCTCAAGTTGCTGTATTAACTAGGAACCCATCAAGCAGTACGAAAAATCAATCAAAGCAGACAGGAACCAATAAACTTTGTTTCAGATGTGGCCATGATTGGCATGATAAGTTATCTGATTGTCCTGCTAGAAATGCCCAATGCAACAACTGCAAGTCCACTGGTCACTACAGCAAAATGTGTTTTAAAAGGAACCGTAGACATGTACAAGCTGTTCAGGAAAATGATGACAGTGAGGATGTAACCGGTAATGATTTTGTGATCAATGAAATAAACAAGGATGATCCAAGCGCTTGGACGGAAAAGCTACTGGTTAGCTCTCAAGGTAAACATCTAGGTCAAATAACGTTTAAGTTAGATACTGCCGCTGATGTTACTATGATACCTGTAAAGTTAGTGAAACATATGATATCAGATCTTTCTATGGGAGAATCTAGGAATAGAATTTTTAGTGCTAAAAGAGAAGATCGCTTAAATGTATTGGGAACCTTAAATGTAACTTTACAGTACAAAGGTACTTCAATTGAAGAAAGAGCTTACATATCTGAAGAGGTTGATGTTCCACTCCTCAGTAGAAAAGCATGTCAAGGTTTAAATTTAGTTCAACGAGTTTACTCAGTACAAGCTGATGATGACGAATGGTTCAAACAGTACTCAATGCTGTTCAAAGGTTTAGGAAGCATGGGAGGAGAGTACAAAATTGAACTCAATGCTAATGCAGAGCCTTATGCGATTTCAACACCAAGAGTAATTCCTATCCCTTTAAAGGATCAAGTAAAAAAGGCATTGGAAGAAATGGTGACAAAAGGTGTTATTGTCCCTGTTGACCATGCCACAGATTGGTGTGCCCCCATGGTTGTTACGATCAAAAAATCTGGTGGTATACGCATTTGCGTTGATCTTTCTAGGCTTAACAAGGGCGTTAAAAATTCCATCCAATCCCTAGAATTGATCTACAACTGGCAGAGTTAGCTGGAGCGGAGTATTTCAGCAAGCTTGATGCAAATCATGGGTTTTGGCAGCTACATTTAGCTAAAGAATCTCAAGACTACACGACATTTATAACCCCTTTCGGTCGATTCAAGTTTCAAAGGCTACCGTTTGGGATTACATCTGCGCCAGAGGAGTTTCAGAAAAGAATGTCGAGAATTTTGAAGGATTGAAGAATTGTATCGTTCACATGGATGATATATTGGTGTGGGGAAAAACTAAAAATGAGCATGATGAATGTCTCAAAAATGTTCTGGACAGAATAAAATCTGCGGGTGTAACACTCAACAAAGAAAAAACTGAGTTTTGCAAAACGCAAGTTGAATATTTGGGGTTTGTTTTATCAAAAGGAAATGTTACTCCTGACCCAAATAAAGTGAAAGCAATTGTAGATATGCAAGCTCCAAGAAACGTTCAAGAAGTTCAACGACTTATGGGAATGGTAACCTTTTTGGCTAAGTTTATACCAAATCGGAGTAAAATTATGGAACCAATCACTAACCTTGTGAGCTCAAAGAACGATTTTGTTTGGGGTCCTGCTCAGGAAATAGCATTTAAGAAAATCAAGGAAGCACTCACATCGTCTCCATGTCTGGACATTTATGATCCTAATAAATCAACAATAGTATCTTGTGATGCATCAACACTAGGCCTAGGAGCTGTTTTGCTGCAAGAGGAAAATGGAGTCAAGCCTGTTGCTTATATTTCAAGAACATTAACTTCTGCTGAAAAGAATTATGCAAATATAGAGAGAGGCCTTAGCTCTAACATGGGCAAGTGATCGATTGAAAAGTTTTCTGCTGGGCAAGCCCTACGTTGTTGAAACAGATCACAACCTCTTGCAAATTTTCAAGACTAAAAATTTAGACGATCTTTCACCGAGACTTCAACGCTTCCGTATGAGAATGATGCGCTATGATAGTAACATATATACCAGGGAAGAACCTGTATATAGCTGATACTCTATCGCGAAAACCTATACCGAGTGAAGATGATAAGGAGTTAGAAGAAGAAGTTGATGCATATGTTCATGATGTTACTTTGGCTGGTCTTCCTGTGACAGATGAAAATGTCACTAAAGTTGCACGTTCTCAATCAGTTGACCCAGTATTCCTGAAGCTTAAGCAGTATACAAATGGCGAATGGCCTGCGTACTCTGAAGTCCCTGCTGAGATGAAGCCATTCTATTCTGTCAGACAAGAGCTTTCTGTTATAGATGGTCTTCTGCTGAGAGGAAGTCTTTGATACCAGCAGAACTTCGCTCAATAATGCCTCGAGTTGCATAATTAAAAAACTAGACGCCGTGCTCAAAATGCCATATGGTGGCCTGGCATATCGCAAGACATTGAATCCAAGGTTAAATCATGTCCTGTGTGCATTAGAAACTCTTCAAATAACCAGGAACCTCTGATCCCCACCAAGTTTCCTGACTACCCTTGGCAAATAGTTTATGGATTTCTTCAAAAATGAAGAAAAGTGGTACTTGGTGATAACTGATCTTTATTCTAGATTTTTTGAAATCTTCAATGTTCAAAAGATGCGATCTTCAGACGTAATAAATATTTGCAAGACAGTATTTGCAAGGTATGGAATACCTCAACTGATTTGCTCTGACAGTGGGACTCAATTTCAAACGATAGAAACATCAGAGTTCAAGAAATTTGCTAATGAATGGGCTTTTACTATAAAAACTAGTAGCCCTCATTTTCACCAGTCCAATGGCGCTGCGGAAGCTGCAGTAAAAATAGCTAAAAACATTATAAAACGCAACAAAGTAAACCTCGAAGAAGCAATCCTCGCTTACCGTAACACTCCATTGGAGAACGGCTTTAGTCCAGCTCAGATGTTGTATGGGAGAAAGTTGAGAGATAACTTGCCGTCAACAGAATACAAGACAAACAATTCTAATGAAAACATAAAACTTGCTGAGGAAAAATACAGGAACAAATACAAAAGGAACTATGATGCAAGACACAGAGCTAGAAATCTGGAACAACTCAGCTGCGATGATTACGTGTGGATCACTGACTTGAAACGCCATGGGAAAATAATCAAGGTGCTTGGTTCCCGATCTTACTTAATAGACACAGAAAAGCATGTGATACGCAGGAACCGTTTCCATCTCATTCCAGCTCCTTATCTTAAAGACTTGACCAACAACAACTGTGCAAAGGTCCCTGAAGACAGCCAGTTGCAGCACACCAAAAGGCAACCAAGAACAACACGGAAACCTTTAAGATACCGAGACAGTCCTTAGGAAGATGTTCCATCTTAAGGGAGGATGTTGTGTAAACATGTGTTTTAATTTATGTATGTTTAATAATGATAGTTTGTTTATGTTGTTATGAAAATAGTTGTTAATAAAAACAAGTTCATTCTTTTCCATCAAAGTTTAACTTAATTAAATAGTATAGAAACAAATTGTAATGCATAATGCAATTTTGTCTAAGTACAAAACACCTTATCTGATGGTATTCTGACCGTCTATAGAATCGGTTTTAAGTCATCATACTCGAAATACTCTTTTATAGACATTTCGTCTATCAAATGGACATTTTCTCCCAATTGACATTCCGTATTCTTTCTCGGTACAAGTCAAGGACTCCCTCACAAATTCCAGGGTAAATGTTTATTTTGCCCAGCCATTGAGCAATAGTCGACGCATGGCAATGAAAAGCCATCGCTTCTCATGGTCGCAAAGCTGGTGATTTAAATCGCAGCGCCAAAACTTGCCCTATCGTCTTCTTCCATTTGTTTTGAACCGGAATGTATCAGTTGCATCTTACAAATTTTGCAACATTTTCCGAAGGGGGATCACTTAAAGAATGTATCATTTTTGTTTTTGATACTTTTGGTTTATTTTCTCTTGTTGCAATCGTTTCAATGTTTTCGCCAAATTTCTAAATTTATTACTTGACATTTGTAGCCGTTTTAATATTTTCTTTTGATGGGGTCAATGCTTTTTTATGGGGAGTTGGTTTCCTGGATTTCGTTGGCTTCAATTTTTTATATTGTGGGTGTTGTTTACATACTGGACTCTTGACTACGTCGTTTGGTGCATCAGCTGGAGGGTCGTTAAAACTACTTGAAGAGGGTTGGTTAACTTCATTCTTCTCGTCATCCGAGTCCACTATGTACATAGTTGGCACGGCGTTCTTTTTCAATCTCTTTTTCATCGTGCTGAATTTTGTCAATCTTGTTTCATGGGAATAAACTTCAAAATATAAAAAAAAGACACGAACAAAAAGGTGTATTCCTGTCACAATTATTAACTTAATTTATATTTTACGATTTACAAAAGGTTAGGCCACTTTAAAACGCTCCGACTTTGTGCCGTGGGCGGCACGGCGCGAGTGAGTTTTATTAGGCTAGGCGCACACACATCGATTTTTGAGCGTGCGCCGTGAACGGCACGGTGCCGTCCATTTGATAACTGAAGCATTAAATGAGTCAAATCAAACGTAAAACGCGCCGTCGACGGCGTGGGTGCCGTCAACGGTGTCCATACTACATTGATAACCTTGGCTTCATATAGAGCCCGCACACTGATCGACCTGCGCCGTCCCAAGCCTTCCTAGAGCATGCACAACACAGACTCAATACATGCAACAGGTGTGCCCGACATCTTAGTTTTGTCAACAGGTGAGCAGACTGCCTTGCTCGTTGCCACATTTTCATCTCATAGTTTAGTGCTTGTGAGTTGTGATTAAATAATGTCCGGAGAACTATCAGAGAAGTTGCCTGAAAAAGAGTATGATTTAGACGTGGACGTATTCATTACACTGTTAGAGGAAAGGCCAGTTATCTGGGATAAACTACTTGATAGCTACAAGTCTCGAACGGAAACCAGCAACGCATAGAGATTTGTGTCAGGCTAAACCCGAAGTTTGAAGAGCTTAGTGAAGCAGAAAAAGTAAATGGTAAGATTTGTTTATATAATAATGTGGTGTTTATTCTCAAATCTATCTGACATTTAGTCATACAATATTTTAAAATTACATACATTTTATGTTTGTGACATAAATACATAGCTCCCTTACTATGGACACATGTTTTTTTCTTTTTTACTGTCCATGGGTTTCACACCACTTTGTTTTGCCAAGGTAAACTTCCTCATTACTGATGAAGTATCTTGCAAATATATTCCTGACATCTTCACTATATTTTTCCCACGTTTGATTACAGCATGATTCACATCTTCAAGCCCAACAACTGTGAGCGTGTCTTCAAAATTATACCCATCTCTCACTCGCACAATATTGTGGAGGACACAGCAAGCTTGATGATTTTCTTTGCTAGTTCCTCATTGACATTGATAGGTCTATGGAAAATTCTCCACTTATTAGACAAAATTCCAAAAGCGCACTCATTATATCTTCGACCTCTACAATGTCGATAGTTGAACACCCTTTTGTTATGCTGTGAGGTGTGCCAGCGAATGGTCGCATAAGATTGGTATGGATCCCGAAACCTTCGTCACCAAGGAGCACATATGGAACCGATTCCGAGACTATGGTACCAAAGGTTTAGGCTTTGGTAGGCAGACTCCCATCTATCAGGTTTGACCAAAACTTGGTTTCTTTAAAGATTGTCGAATCACTATCCTTGCCGTTAGCCCCAATGTCAACAAAAATAAATCGGTATTCGGAATCCACAACAGCTAATAAAATTATCGAAACAAATTGTAGTTGTAGTAAACTGAGCCACTATGTGCAGGATTTTTACCCGCACATGTTTTCCATCCACTGCACCGATACAATGTGGGAACTGCGTTTTGACTTCGCATCCTTTAGCTCTTCTCCCAATCGCTCGGTTATTAGTTGTGGAATACATTCTGATAGCAACGTATTCCATAATACACAGCAAACATCATTTACAATTTTTGAAATAGTACTCTCTCCATACGGTATGTGTAGTGTAAATCAGTGAAAGAATTTCCACTCGCCAAAAGCCTGGAACGTACCCCAAAATGTATTAGTGCTATATATTAGATAAACGCATATATAAACCTAACTTTATTTATTATATGGTCAATATATTTTTAATGTGTTTTATTTTGTTCTAGAAACGGAATTAATGAAAAATGGACTAATATTAGAGATAGACAAAACAAGTACCTAAAAATATTAAATATCAAACTAAAACCGGATCTTCTGCCAAGAACGCAAAGAAATACATTTACTTCCACCAACTATCATTTCTCACAAAAACTACATCATTGAACAGTACTGTAACTAGTCTAGATGAAACCCAGCCAGATGCTAATGAACCAGAAGAGAGGCCTGGTGGAAACAGCGACGGGCCAACACAGCCCAAAAAATGTAAACCACAGCCCAAATAGTCAGAAGTGGAAAAGGCTATCATAAATAAGATCGCCACTTAAGCTTTTTCAAGGGTATTATACCATCCCTACAGTTATTTAAGACGAGGAGGTAATTAGGTTCCAAAGTGGTGTTCTAAATGTTTTACAAGAAATACACAACAGTAGGCGAATAATGAATAATAGCTATGGAACGTGCAGGTTCCCCCCTAGTTATAACTCAAATGGTTATGGGAATTTTCATCAGCAACCCTACCCTCCACCTAGAGGTCTCTATCAGCAATATCTCCAACATGATTCTCCTGCTTCACAACTGTACACCGATCCAAACTCATCAGATACTACTAGTCCAATCATGGATATTAAATTTACAAACTGAATTGTAACACATTCTAAATCATTTGTTTGTCAGAAATATTGTAATAAGTGTTCTGGATATTGGCCTTTCACGTAACGTACTTATTATATACATATACAGTTTACATTTAGGATAGTGCATCAAGTACTGTATATAGTTACCTTAATGTAACAGCAAGTCTTTCTATAGCTGGTATGGAGTCCTGCATCTGTGTATTTTTCTGCTTTATTCCATCCTCTATCTTGGCAAAGAGTTCATCAAAGCTTTTACAGACATCCGGAAATAATTAAAAATCTCATTTTGATCACTCTTAACTCTGCAGAAATGGTGACAAATGCTCCAGCAATAGGTCGCTGAATATTTATTTGGTGTATCCACATGGATCTGTTTATTCGCATTTTCTCTGTTTTTCTATTAAATACAAACACCATGCTATGCTTTCTCTAGATCATCCATGTTTGAGTGCTTCCACACGACTGAAGGGTGCAAGCCAAGTACGGCGTGGTTTGAGGAATGCACGGCGTCGTGCCGTTCACGGCGCACGGCGAAAAGTCGATGTGTTTCGCCTGCCTAACAATGACAAACGGCCGTATCCGTGGCGCCGTGGCCGACACGTCTGAACAGCTCCATACGTTGCCATTGTAATCAAACTCTCTGGCGCTGTGTCGGCCACGTCGCACGGGGAAAAGTCGGAGGGTCTGAAAGCGGCTGTAGTGTTACTTGAAAACAAAACTAAAGGTCCGTTTTCCAGCTGCGGCTCAAGCCTGTGGTGCGGTGAATCTGAGGTCTGCGGCCGAAAATTGACTTTTTAATATAGGCTACTTGGCTAACCTTTTCATGTCATTTGGATGAGGTAGAGGCTTAGTTTGTTTAAACTTTGATTGATATTTTGTGCCTAGAGCTCTGCTCGTAACTCGAACTTCACAGTCAGAATGAAAAACTTGCAGAAAGTCTTACATCTTTTTCTTACTTTCATCTCTTGACATTGTTGTCTCTCAATATTGTCTCTTGACAATAGCTATGCACTTTTGAACTGATTTCCAATCTTTTTAGCTGAAGTCGGAGTTTTTAGCTTGTTATTTTTATTATTGAATCCAGCAGTTTTCAAAGTTGAATCTACAACAACATCAAACTTTTCAGGTACAAAGAGATCGCTTATTTTTTATTTTAAGGTTGTCTGTTTTTACTAATAACAAAAATCGCCCTAACTCAATTAATTTAGGTTACCTGTTATAGTAGCCTATAGACCTTAGGGTGTTGTCGTCTCGATGCACATTTCAACCTAAAAATAGATCTTTTTTTAAACAAATTGAAGCAGCACAAAATTGATCAAATTCAAATTATGACCACAAATGACGTTGACAACATTTTACGGTAACATACCCACAAAAGAAGCAGTCGACTTCCTCAGAGAGAGACTAATAGAATCGGAAAAATATATAACTAACAAAACAAAGCTACTTTCAATATAACAACAAAATATGTTATGATCGTAAAGGACCTTTCGGGTATCTTAGCTGAACTATACAAGGATGATTTCGAGAAAACCATACATCTTATCAAACCTTAACTCACATTTCAGCAAGATAAGTTTATACTCCAGATATGTTGATGATGTTTTCATTATTCTGAAAAACGCCAAGCCGCGGTATTTCTCAACCATCCTAATGGAATCCATCCACAAATAAAATTCAAATTAGAAATAGAAAGAACAACAAAATTAACTTTCTAGACGTATCCATCGCCAAACAAACATCAATTTCTCGATTAGAATCTACAGAAAACCCACCCTAACAAACTTAATTATACCTGCAAAATCAAGTCACCCGTTCTCACAACAAATGGCAGCACTCGGATCCCTTTTCTACAGACTACTGAATTACGATCTAGACCCCATACAGTTTCAAAAAGACAGGTAACTTAATTGACAAAAGGCTTTAAAGCTGGAAATAAACAACTAGTCACTTAACTTGTTGCGAATGAAAGAGTTCCGTTCAGGTACATGTGCTAATCTTTCTTACACCTCGGCACCTAATTCAATGACAGTGGCATCCCGCAAAATTTCAGTCTTTTACCTACCCTTCCTCGTTGATTTAATAACGTCTTCCTTCAATTCCTGTATGTACTGCTCCATTCGTTTTGCTGCCAGCATATCGCACTGTGGCAAGAAAAGTGACACAACTCAAAACCCCAACTTTTTCAGGAGAGCTAAAAAATGAAAGTCTACCTCAGTACTCGTTACCTAGCAACAACATAAAATGATTATTTAGCAAGCTTTAATTTTTATTACACAGTTAAATACCTTTGTAAACACTATAATCATTAAAACTTTTGAATAGTTAGTATTGAACATGTGATATGATTTTTCAAAAAAAGTTTTGAGTTGTGTCAGTTTACTCTTATCAAAATGAAACAAATTTTCATTTAAACCACTTACTTTTACTGAACAATATTAATCATATTGTCTTAACTGTTGTCTAGTATATTTTACCAAACAATGGAGTTAAATGCAAATAGTTAGCAAGATAGTTTTAAAATGATGCATTAATAAATTATGACATTGCAAAATCATTAGTATAGTAGTAAAATAGTAAACGTATTGAAAACAATTTATTTCTTTAATTTTAATAAATGGGTGGGGTATAAAACCAGCAGAAAATTCTTTAAAATGTTTATTGTGAACATCAAACTTGATAATTATAAAAGTACAAAATAATCATTAAGATATTTTCATTGAGAACTGTCTGTTTAAATAAAATAACAATGTTAAAATACTTCACAAGTTTTGATAAAACTCTTTATAGTATTGATATTACGTTCGCCTGAAAGAGGCTCATGATGTCAGATTTTTCTTTCTTTTTCCATTTCAATTTTCCATTATAAGCTGGCTTTAAGCAAACTTGGTTGATTTGGAGGGTGGCTTCGTTTCCTCGGCATGATTACTTCATTGAATAATTCTTCATTGTAAAAATTCTTGTAGTATTTTTTGGATCTTGTTTTGTTATTTTATGATGTGCGCTTTATTCAGCTTAAAGTCCATGTCTTGTGATTCTGTTTCATATTTTGTGCTGGTGTCATCAAGCTTTTTGTTTGGGATTTTTTGTACTGGTACTTCTTTGGTTTGTCTTCTTTGAAGAATGTGCTCATCTTCTGTGTCTTTACAGCCTTGTCATCTTCACAGATTGTTTGGGTTTCAGATGTTTTCTTTTTTTATTTTGCAGCTTTTGTTGAGTAGCCACAATCTGTGAACAGCTGTTTCAAGTCGTAAAAGTCTGTATGACACATTTCATTTACAACAAGGGGTGCCAGTTTTCTTAGCATTTCTTATAATAGAAAAGTATTGAGATGGGACGTAGATAGGACCTGACCGAAGAGTTTTTTGGTGGCTCGTTCAATGATTGAATGAGCACTATCTCCTTCATTTTGAGTGTGACCTTGTATCAGGAACTTGTGGGTGATGGATTTTATTTTAAAACTGTTACAGCATAGGCGTACATTGAGAGCATGAACTTGTTTTTTGTTGTCCTCCGCAGTTGTCAGAGTACAAAACGAACTCTAAGTCTGGATCGTCTATTTCTTTAGATCTGTTTTCCAAATATTTAAAACACAAGACCCGAGTTCATTTGTTCCCGTTTCCTTCTGCTTCGTGCCAAGCATAGCAATATACTGACTGACACTCTTTATCTATTTTCTTATTTGAAATAGAATTTTATCATTTTCTGGTGTTTCTGGAGAATTCTTCATTTCACAAATTGTAAAATTCAAACAATTCAATTTGGACTTGTAGTAGAACAGTGATACCTCTCCTTTGGGTACAGGAAAGACTGCCTGTAAGTCATAGCACGCAACAACAAAGTTTCTTTGAATTTTCTTTTGTCTTCACTCCTTTTTCTATTCTTGATTGGTTTTTCTCTTCAAGTGTAGTTCGTGTTTCTTTGACTTACTTTATCTTCATCACTTAGCAAATCGTAAGCTGCACAAACACTACACTGATCCTTTTAGGCTGAAAGAAAGATATGTTATATTCATAATTAAATATTCTTGAGTACATAACCTTATTGGCAAATGGAAGATTATTTTTCAAGCAATCTTCTTTGTAGTCCCGATATAAATCACTTAGGTTTTTCCCACCATCAATGTACTCTCTTTTAGTTTGATTTCGCAAGTAATGGCTTTCAATTCTAGGTATGGAATTGATGTGGTTTCTGACTCCAGTCTTTATTTCAGGTGCTACTTTCTTGTGGTGTGTGTGTTTACCTCTACGATCTTCTGCGAGAAAGCCATCTTCCATTTTTTCTATAACGGAACGTACAAAACGATCTGAAATGTCTAGAGTTGCGGTGAAAAACTTTTTACAGACTCTTATTTTACTCGTTGATTGTTAGGTGAAATGCTTTGTTAAGTCGCCTGTTTTCATTTTTTGATAGCGGTACTCTGGCTTAACATCAACAATGCATTTAGACACAAACACGTTGTCGTGCTAAATCCCTGAGTTGCCAAAATTTTGAAAAACAGTGGTTCTTTGGTTTTCGTTTATTCTTGTGGAGCATTTTTGTTTGCATTTTGCATCACAAGGAGCTTGAAGTGTTTTCCCCTAAAGTTAGTTTTTTTTTTGAAACTGATGTATATGGTTGTCCAGTATTTCTCAGAAATTTTGCTTGATTTTTATCCAAGATTTTGGGTCAGACTTTCGCTTTTGGCTCGTTTGGGCTCAAGCTCAGCAGTATTTTCAACATTTTCATTGGTGTAGTTTGGGTGGTTTTCATCTGGGTTTGAACATTTTCACTTTCTATCTCAACTACCTCATCTGGCAATACGAGACTATGGTTGAAATTGATCTCTCCAACCATGTCAGTTAAAGGTTGTGCAGTGTTTCTTCTTCTTGAGTATTTGAAGATACCTTCATTCTTTTCCTTTTGATTGGTTGAAAATAAATATTTTCTCTCGTCTTAATTGCTCATTTTTCAAGTCGAAATCGGGATCTGAATCTGTATCATCAATTACTTCAGAATCAGATGAGTTACCATAGGAAACTTGACTGTTTACGACACGTTTTAATCTAAATTTGGTATCACTTTGGCCTGCTTCTAGTTTCCATTGAATCGCCGCCTGAGAGCTGCAAATTCCAGATGATTTTTGACCAGACTTTTTTGTATTTACAATGTAGGTATTATTTCCTAAGTCAAGCATTTCATTGTTAGTTAATGCGTTGTCACACATTTTTTGAAAACCCAGTTTTTGGTTTTCTGGATTATGGATTTTTACAGTTTGCTCACTTTCATGATGTGTATCAGTCTTTTTATTGGCACCCGTAGTAGTTTCACAATCGCTTGGATTAGCGGTAGGCTCTTTCTCTGTTGATTGTTTGTTTCCAGTCTTTTCAGTTACATAAGTAGGAATTTCACTACAAATTTGTTCAGTCTTCGTGTCTTGCTCTATTGGTTTTTCATTTCCAGTACTTTCCTCAATTGTTTCATTATTTTCAGTTGCAACTTTACTATAACAGCTGTGTTCGGTCGTTGAGTCTTGCACTACTGGTTTTTCATTTTCAGTAATTTCATTAATTTGTTGATTATTATTAGTAGCAATTTTACTACAGCTTTGTTCAGTCTTTGAGTTCTGATCATTACTTTCATCTTTTTTAAATGCACTACAACTATTTTCAACGAACCAACTACTCTCTTTTTCATCTTGTTGGCCATGGCAAACTCCTTGCTTAGGCCTGTCAAGCAAATTTTCTTATTTTTGGGTTCCATTTATACTAAACACATGTTTAATACTTCCAGTCTTCTCATCGGTCTTTTCTTTTTCATTTCCATTATCTTCTAGATTTTGCAAGTTCTTGAAAATTAATTTAGTTCTTGGTAGCATATTTATCTATAACAAATATTAAATTAAAAACCTCAAATAATAGATTTATTTTAAGTATATTTCAACAACAAAAAAATCATTGTTTTGTTATGTATCGTATAAAAAAATTATATACTTTACGGATAGGGGTAAATATGAATAAAAGAGAAAAAAGAAACTTCAAAACTACTCATTGAATTTTAATTGGCATCAAGGCCTATCAAACACAACTTGTTTAATCTTTGGACCAAAGCACAACCTTCTAACAAATTAAAATTACTTTTATGTTTTGCCAAAACAGAGTGTCCTGGGATATCCAAATAAGTTACGGAAAGTTACAAATGAATATAAGTGCTGTTACATCGATTATTTTTGCAATTTTAAATCTAGTAACATGAATAAACCGGATGTAATAGCATGAGTTTCAAAATTTGGTTATTTAAATTGTTGGAAATATTGTTTTACTTCGCCAAATCTTGCTAGATGTTTTAAAACTGGTAATAGGCCTACTCAGTACTCAAATCGTGACAAAAAGTGAAGTAAAATATTGGCATCTATTCCAGAAAAATGTTAAAAAGTGAAACAAACTTACAAGAAAACTGACACGTTTTGAGATGTACCCCTTTTAAAACAGAAATGTTTCTATTATTTGCAAGAAAACAGACATATCTCAAAATTTAACGTACTAGCTTAATTTTCTATTATGGAACAGTGACTTAAGTCAAATTATGACACTATTCTAACCATAATTTCAAACAAAATTCACTAACTTAACCAAGAAAACCGGCTTAACTCAAAATGTTCAATGTCGAGATCCAGAGTTGATCATGAAAAGTGGCATAGGTCAAAATGTGTCATTGTTCTTTCAAAGTATGTAAACGAAATTCACTGACCTGATCAGGAAAAATGTCATAACTCCAGTTGTGCCGCTTTTCTAGATAAATAACGTAGGTCCTGCTTGGTTTAAGTCTAAAACGTCACTGTTCATGATTTTTTAGAGTGAAAATTGGAGATGGAAAAAGACACTATGCTGCTGTGCGGCAAAGAATGGAACTAGGACAACGGGAGTCAGTGCAGTGTAGATCATGACTGCCGGAGTCATCTAGTGTCCACATCTTGAAACCGCTAATTTTGAGTTGTGTCACTTTTCTTGCCGCAGTGCGATATCAAGTTATCAAACTTGATTTCGTTGAAAGCTGTTGAAACTTATATTAATAATTTTACCCTTATAGAAGAATCCATGAATACACATCTTCACATCTCTGATATTTTCCCTCCGCAGCTTGGAATTAGGTTTTACTGCTGATATTGGACAATCATAGAACACACTATTCCAAAATTAAACTGCACGTAGACTGAAAGCAATTAAACATAAGAACTCTAGGACTGACAAATATTTTATTATTTCAAAGTTATGTGTATACAAAGCTTGATTCTACTGTCAACAAAATACTGATTGCTCATATAAGCTACAATAAATGTTACACGTTTACAGTGTGGAAACAAGTTTGGAAACGCTTTGACCAATGAAATCTGGACCTCGTTCAAAATAAAACCTTCTGACAATCTCATTATTTCAGAAGATATTGTCAAGACTTAAAGCTTGAAATAGATAATACAAAACTGCTGGTTCAGAAATCAAATCTATAATTGTGGCGGAAACTCTGGGCAACAATGGAAGATTATTAACAATGTAACTGGTTCCGGAGTCCCGCGCTATACCAATCCGCCCGGGATCCGCTCCAACTTACATGTGTCTTTTGAAATTCATATTCCAAAACAAAATGTTGATTGAATTTCTCAATGAGGAGTTGTTACTTGGTGTTCTTAAATAAAATACTGGTATTTGTTTTACGGTTGAGTTTATTAAAGAAGCACAAATTATAAGTTTCACAATACATAAGGTTAACCATTACAATGAGAAGCCATGATGGAAGCAAGTGCTTCCAAATCAGAAAGCATATAAATATCCGACTGTCATACTATATCAACAGGAGTTTATAACGTCTGAGAGAGGTGCACATATATGATTTGCACAATAACGAATTACTTTATGTGTAATACCATCGTAACCGGAAGCATTTGAATTCTTCATTCTCATAATAATCTTATATATTTCCCTAGTGTCTGTAGGAGATAGCATGAGTGTACTAGGAAACTTTTTATCGGTCTGTGACTGTACTGGAGGTTCCCTTATCATCATCAGACTTTTGTTGATCTACAGTTGTAAAGTAGCAGTTTAAGTCCACCGGGGTCGGCATATTAGCCGGTAATTAAACCGGTTTTGTTCCTATGTTGGTCTATTATTGACCACGCTTCCTTCGCCATATATATTGTTAGACGCTTGTACATATGAGTAGCTGCAGCTACTATAACTTTACGATGGATCTTTTATAATTTTTATAGTGCTCTGTAAATTTTACGTTTACGTTATTAGTTTTCCTTCTGTAACCAAGTTCTTTAAGCCTTTAGAGGAAACAATTATACCCTTTGTGATTCAAAGCTTTTTTGAATGATCCCTTAACTATCCCACGACTCTTTATTAAGTAGAAAGTTTAATGTTGTAAATTTTTCCGGGAAGTGTTTCGAGTAGCGAGTGTCTGACTTGATGGTGTTGGCAGTTTTGAAGTGTGAAGGTGACAGTTTGCGCAAAGTGATGGATAAGCCCGTACCAACACACATCTACCTGCAACATACTGCCGTCAATATTGGATAATACGGGATCAATTAAAGTTGATGAAGAACCTGTTACTCTAGTTGGCGAGTGTACATATTGTTTTAATTGAATTATCTCATTAAATCCTTTAAACCTGCTTGTCTCAGAATTATTGTTAAACCATTAAGGTTCAAATCACCTACTATAACACATTACCTTTTACTTTTGAACAAATGTTTTGATAGTAACTGGTAAAAACAACTAAAAATATATCTAAGTTTAAATAATGTGGTGATCTATGAACAAATAAAAATTACTTTTACATTATTACTTAAGATGGTTTCTACACCTGCTGATTCAAATGCCATCTCTCTACTTACATTTATCAATTTTACATTGAGAATTCCTTTAGCCAAAATTACAAAACCACCACTACTTTTGTGTTCGGATCTTGAAAACTCACTTATTACATCATATTTCTGAAAATGTATGCTTAACATTTCTTCTTTGTCAACCCATGTTCACTTATGACTTACAGATCAGGTTGTTCTATTTCTAAAAACACACAAAGCAAATAGATTTTGTCTCTAATATATTGTATGTTTAAGTGAATAATTTTGATATTTTCAATATTCTTTGAATTGGGTTTGTTAGTTGAAGTTTCGGAATCTATATCATTAGTTACAACAGTAGGGTACTCGATTTTATATGAGCTAGGTTAGAATCTAATTTTTTAATAGAGTTAGCGTGGATTTTAAATTTCATTTTTATTTTAGCTGATGTGATTTCGTTGTCATTAACTCTTAGTTTAAATTAAAGGTACTGATTTTTTCGGCAATCAAAGAACACAGTTCAAGTTTGCCACTCTTACTGAAATGAAGGCCTCTAGAGTTGTATGATTTTACTGACATATTTGTGAGGGATAGTATTTTGACATGATCATATTTAAGAGCTTCCATGACAAGGTCGATATTTGTTTTTCTAATTTTCTATTGAGGTCTGGCCTGTCATATCTCAGAGGAATCGTGTATTATGACTACACTGTGTTGGTGTTCTTACTTTGTTCAGCTGTTTCCCCACTATAGGTTATACATTGAATTCCTCGAGTGTATCAAGATTGTTCGTACTTCTTAGAACTACCAGGTGATCGCTGTCACCCAGCCCCTCGGTCTCGCCACCTAAGCCACTTGTCACCTGTTGCAAGGTTGCGTTAGGTTTTACAACACTACTTATTTCACATTCAACTTGTCATGTGCAACCAACTGGCAAGTGATGGGGATCGTGGCTGACAATAATACTATTTTTTTTCTTTTTACCAATTTTTCTTGAGGCTTAGCCACAGTTTTTGCTTGTTTGATTGTGTTGTAAATTTTGCCAACCGAAAAGCTTTGCAGGTAACAACGATCACCGTGTACAGACACGTTGTTTCTGATCATAGAACACACTAAGTCTACATAATGTAGCACATAAGCGCCGCACTCGACACCACCCTCTTGACGACGGCACCGCAACTGCACAACACTAACATCCGGTTCCCACTCATCCTGGCCGCAAGCTGCTCTGCGTGTTTACTGTTCATGGGGTCCAGACTGTCAAGGTGGAAGTATGTGTCCGTCTCCCGAGTGTAGATCAGCAGTGACCAGTGAACGCCTACCTCCTTGTCGTCGTCCTTGCGGTCATTCACAGCCGCCAGTACATAGTCGACAGCGAGTTCTCTACTACTCTTCAAAAGTTTCAAAGGATAGGATTTGACCAATTCTAGCGCATCTGTTGGGGTTTTACTTAGATCTGGATCAGGTTCTTTTATTTCCTCTTTTTTTCTCAAAACTGCTTTTCTAAATGATTTTGGCTTTCTGCCAAACCATTTAAAGCGCACGTTAGGCTGCACAAATGGCCTGAAAAAAGAACAATATTGACTAGGAACCTACAAATTTACATTACTCTATAAACGGGAGTGTTAGTATTATTGGACATGGAATATGACAGTGTTACGTAAAATATCCCAAAACAGTGGAGACACGTTAATAACAAAAAATGACAACAGAAGGAAAGATTTGAAAATATTATGTAATAATGTAAATAGTATGTAAGCCATGTTGTACAGCAAAAGTGGTATTTCTTACTAGTTGAATAAACAAGTTAGTGGAATTTCGATAATTCTCTATAATAAAATCCAATATATTAATTGTTTGACATCCATTCGGCCCCTTTTATAGTCGAACTATCAAGTTTCTCTAAAAAATTTTTTGATTTAATACAATCCCATTATTGGCAACCTCACAAGAACCTCTGAAGATTTTGTTTGAATTGTCTTATCATAACACCCCTTCGAAAACTGTAGTCAAGATTTTTACTTTTTTTACTATGTGCTGCTCGAAAGCAAGTTCTTCTTCGTCACTGAAAATTCGTGAACGACCAACATTTTTCATTTGATTTCCTTTTAATTTATTTTTGATTGTAGATCTAGGTATGATGTATTTTTTTTCTGCTGCTCTTTGGGCCAGTGCACCAGAACGTATCTCCTCCAGACACTCCTCAAGTATTTCTGGTTTGTAGTCTGCATAGTTTCTTGTTCCAAGAGGTTTAATTCTATTTCTCGTTATTATAAATCCTGCAACAAAGTATATTTATGAAATTTATCCAAAAAATGTATCAACTTCAATTTTAAATTTATTTAGTAACTTTGGCCCAGCCACCATGTTAGCCAAAGTTACCCCAACTCTGGGCCAAAGTTGCACAATATTAGAAAATTAAGATCAGCTTATAAATAACTAAGGTTAAATAGCTATCTCATTAAAAAAACTTTAGACAACTCAGTAACATAAAAAAAAAATACACTTACCAGCTCGTAAATCCGTGATAATGCGTGATCACAGCATAAATTTTGTAACAAACAATTGTGTACACTATTACAGCATCAAAATGTAGCAGCACTGTAGTGGTGGTCAACACTGAACTACAACTATTCCTATCCAGGAGTCAAGCTAGTGCTGCTACCTGTTGGGTAATGCAAGAACCAAGTCGATAACACAGTCCAATGATCATAAATCAGTACATTGAAACTTTTTCTAAATCTGGGCCAAAGTTACCCCTAAAGGCCAATGTTATCCCAGTTGACGGTACTTAGTTTAATCTGTCGCATTAGTTTAGTTTATTAAATCAACTATCATAAGTCCTTAGTGCGTGCACAGCCACTGATTGGTGACCGCGATAGTTAATGAGCAAAGAACTGGAAGGAAAAGGACTGGATTTTGCTGTTAAACAAATCCTGCTTTAGTGTTTACATAACTGATTTTAAGTTTGCAATCTAGTGATTACTACTCTCTTAAGGTGCAAAATAATTATTCCAAACATTTGCTTATCTGCCTATCACAGCAAAAAAAGATTTCCTAAAACTTTAAGACTTATCTTTAGATTTAGTACAACATCCCATGGGGAATGCTGCACAATTGCCTTGCTATATGCTCAGTATCAATTTGCTCCCCCAACGAAAAGAGCAGATGTGCTGCTTAAGGTAGCCAATTGACACCCCAAATTGTTTCTTGTTTTTGAGTGGATTTGTTTGGACTCAAAATGGTTTGGTTAGTTCTAGCTGGTGGTGGGAGACCCCTTGGGAGGAGGTTTGTTTTGAGGCCTTGGTAAGTTTGAGTACTTGGGAGTGGGCTTAGTGGAGAAGAACTCAGGCCTTGATGACGGAGCCGCACAACAAGGATTGGAACAGCGTTGTTGACCTTTCCGCGTGGCAGGCCGCGCCGCGCCGAGTTAAGGCCCGATTTCCTAGCTGCCGAAACACGCCGCCGAATTCAGCTGTGGTTTTTGAATATCGCTCTATATTCTCGGCATCTGCGTTTTCCGGCATGAGCGTTTTCCTAGAACGGCGATGTTGAGCGTAGAGTGAGGTCGCAGTGTCAATTTAATTTAGTGCTTCCGTGGACATAGTAGCAATGTCTGTCCTTGATTCGCTGGTATTATTACTTTCTTTGTCGAGATAATGTTCAATTTTATTTGCCACCTTCTGCATGTTGATTTCATAATCCTTTAATTAATTACTTTTTTAATGTTCAACTTCTTCTTCTCTATTTTTGATTTTTCGCTGTTAAAGACTAAAGTGATCTTTCAAAGATATAGACTTCTCAGTACTACGAGTATATTTTTGTTGAGCCTCTTCTAAATGTGTGCCTTTCTTCTTCTCTTAGAAAGTTACATGAAACTAACCACCATTGAGTAGATACGTACAGTAACCAAATGTCAATGTCGTCTTTCTTGAGATTTATTTGGGTTTCGGCTTCGACTTTCATTCCCTTCGGAGTTGGACATGATCCCCTAGTGGAAATGTCCTCAGCAGTTTCTTTGCTTTGAACATTTTGGAAAGTTGAAGGGTCTCTTTTTAATTCAACGTCTTTCAATTAACAATGTCTTATTGTTGGGTGGAACATTTGATGGCACTATCCACTCGCGAAGTCAAACTTTATGTTCTAAAGATTGGTTGAAATCTTATTCGAGGAAATGCCCACTGAACTGACCGCATGAAGGATTTATTCCAATCAAATTGGAGACATTCCGCCTAATTGCTAGGCCCTAAAAAAGCTGTAGAATCGCATCGGTCGTAAGCCGATTTCTACCTGTTATAGCTTCCCTTCCGACAGCTTGTCCCCTTCAATTTTTTGTTTTAATGTCTTCAAACTGCTACCCTTTCACTTTTCAATTTTGAAATCTTTACCATACATTTTAGCGTTCATTACTCCTTTAGCGCCTGAAGTCACCATCCCCTATATGTATGAGAGGCGTAGCCTTCCGCCCAACTGTCTTTGTCCCCTGTGTTTTCTCTCATAACTTCCGCTTTTGTCTTGTTTTCACTAACAAGTCCGTCATGAATATCATGTCTTGTGCTAGTAAATATGCACTTTCTTGTCATTTTTCGAATTAAAAGACTTTCCTTTTCACTAAGACTTTTCGTGATATTTTCGTCTGGCTCAAAATTTTTAATCCTTTGACATATGATTCCATTAATAGGTTATGAGCATCACTAGCTCCTTTTTTGTTAAGTATTATGGTACAAGCCAAAGCAGTTTTATGCAATTTGCTGTAAGATTCGGGTTTTATGTCCAACTCCACAGCTTTGATTGATTTTTATTTGTCATTTTTAATATAGGCTACTTGGCTAACCTTTTCATGTCATTTGGATGAGGTAGAGGCTTAGTTTGTTTAAACTTTGATTGATACTGTGTGCCTAGAGCTCTGCTCGTAACTCGAACTTCACAGTCAGAATGAAAAACTTCCAGAAAGTCTTACATATTTTTTTTTCTTACTTTCATCTCTTGACATTAGTGTCTCTCAATATTGTTCTCTTGACAATAGCTATGCACCCTTTAGAACGGATTTTCCTTTTCCAACCTTTTGGTTGTGTATAAAGTTTTAATGTCCAACCAAATCCTTCGTTCCAAAATCTCTCCTGCTTTTGTTTTACATTCCAAACTATATTTCCTCGAGGAAAATCAATTTCGTTATTTTTCTCTTTATAAATGTTTAAAACAGCTTTTCTTCCAATGACCACGGTCGTACCCTTCGCTGAAATAACACAAACAATTTGAATAATAAGTCTTCAATTACAAAATTATGAATATCTACAAGTGCAGAAAGGTTTTGATACAAGTACAACATTTTATCTATTTATTTTTTTTCTCATTCATTTTACAGATAACAACATACACCATAACAACAAACCTGTCTGCAGATTAGGCTAAACATACCCAACACGTAGCCCAAGCTACTGTGAGTGAAGCAAATTCTCAAACTCGAGCGCTGCCATTTGTTTTGTTTAACCACTTGATGATTTTTGGTATACCCATGTATACTATGCCTATGGACATACATACCCAAAGGCCTAAAACCTTATTTTGGTCAAACCGCCCCCTCCTACAGCAAAAAGAGGGCTCCCGTGGTCCGATTTTTCTGGAAAACGAAGTTAGCCTAGAGATTTAAAAAAGGACTATTTGTAATGAAATTTGGTCAAAATCGAACAAAAACGTCACCACGTTTTGGGACATAATTGCTTCATATTGGATTAATCTAAGAAAATTCAACAGAAAAACAACATTCAACAGAAAAACACGAAATTGGAAAAATATTACTTAATCGTTACCTTTGCTGTGTTTTCCTTTCCCCATTTTTCTTTGTTTTACTGGAGGTTGAGGTAATTTTATATTTTAGTACTCAATCATTACCTTTGCTCTGTTCTCCTTTTCCTGTTTTCTTTTGTTTTGCTGGAAGTTGATTACTTTCATCGCTATCTGAGTCTTCGTTGATTACTAAAAAAAATTATTTATGAAGAGATTTATAGATCACAAAATTTTCAATTACTATTAAAAGGTAGAGGGTAAAGGATGACTTATTTTACGAGGCTGTTTTCGGAGTCTTGTTGTGGTTAGGTATTCAGGGTTGCTCGCTCCGCAGTTTTGCGCATATTTTCGAAGGACATCACAGCCTCGAAGTCTTGACTTTGCCAAGCAGCATCGATTGCAAAAGGTAAGGATCTGTTTCGTGCAGACCCATCACTCTCCGATTCAAAGGTCTGCATAAGACTTGAACTTTCATCACTTCCAGACGAAGATTCCTTGTTGATAAATGGAAAAAAATGCATTAGTCAATCATCTTACTCGTAACATTGTTTTCAATGTTGAATTTTCTTGTGCGTTTGCTCTGTGATGAGAATGACAACTTTCTTTCCACGCTTCCCCCTTCATTCCAATCTGCCTCAGAAAGTTGTTTCTCCGTCTTTGAGAGAGTTTCCAAAACATCGCTATCCTGATTTCCAATCTTCTTTTTTGCACTCTCTTCAAAAGGCATCCTTGCAATCCCACTCCACCCTCTTTCTTGTTAGCAAATCGCCTTCTTGTTTTATATACATATACAGTTTTTTTACATCATTTGCCTATGGGATCATTTTTTGTTTTTATTTTCTCTTGTTTAATGTTTTAAAGACCGGGAATTCAAGGTAACTTCTTTGTTATAGGAATGTTTTGAAATTTACAACATCCTTTTCCAAAAAATCATGTAAAACCATTAATGTTCCCCTTGAAATTTCGCAGCATTTCTTTATGAAGTAACTAGCCTCATGAACAAGCTAGGAGTTTTTAAACTCCAGTCTTAAAATTAAATCCGCTAACTTTTTTAGCCCCTCTAAAACAGTTTTTAAAATGTATGGATTTAAGCAGTTTTCTAAGTTTAATTTGATTTTGTCTATTTGTTTTATTTCTAGCGTTAAGCATCCGAGTTCCTTCATTCTTAAACCAATTCATGAGTAGGCCTACAGGTAAGGCTCATCAAAGTGTTTTCAAACAGCTTTTCACAACATTTGATAAATTAGGCTGTCTTCACGAATATATCTGTAAATACTGTCAATTTTTATTTTTCCTATATCCTTTGTTTTAAAAGGCGCTTGCACTTGGTTGGCGCATAAACAAAGTGCCGCATATCTGATTGTACGTATGTTGGTCTTAAAAAGCTCAGAGACATCTATAGTAGCTTTGATGTAAATTATTTTGAATGGATGCTTAGCACCTTTTTTCTTGAAACATGCCCGACAGTGCACACATGGTAGACAGTCTCTGATTTCTGACTCAATCTTTTCTAGGGTTTTTTTTATACAGTTATGTTTTCCTGTTGTTAAACTTCTATTGTTGTTGTTTTTAGTTGTTGGATTAAACCAAAACGTTTTTTGGAGCCTAATGGTAAAGCTAGAATATTAACTACTTCCATCTCCTCTTCGTGTTTTGTTTGACTGTGTCGAACAATTTGTACATAAATCACCCATGAAGCAAAGAGCTTTTTTGGGAAAGGTTTTTAGTAGAATTTGAAGTATCTTGGTTCGAGTTTGGGGCTTCGGTTTGTGTGTTGTGTTCTATTGGCCCTACTTGTGATGTCATACAATTTAAGTCTTCTGGGTTAGGCAAAATTGCGTTGATGTGGGCGTTGCGTCTGGTTGCGTTGAGGCAAAATTGCGTCTGGTGTGAGCAAAATTTGTGTTAAATGGTTTTGTTTTCTTTTGTTGTTCGTAAATGAATCATCTGATTCCTCATCTGAGGAACTCGGATGCCAATGTTTATCGGCATCCGAGTCATCCCCAAATATATGATCAATTAGAACATTATCTTCTTCAGATTCCTCATTCTGGAAAAAACAATACAAAAATAGCATTAACTTAATGTCTTTGTCAGTTTTTCCAAATCTAATCCGCAACAATCCCTAAAATTTTGAAAAGAGTGTTCTCCTGAATATACCTTTTCACTATTATTAAAAATGTCCTTTACTGCATATAACTTCCATAGATATACTTTGCCCAATTATCTTGCTTAGTACGCTTGTCTGTATGTTGCAAAACCCAATACATTGTTGGCCGTTTGTTTCTAGGACTTTCCGTTCCCTAGTTTTAGCAATTCCTTCTATAATATAACAAGCCTACCTAAAAAATACTATAAATAACCCAACAAATTTAAAATGTAATGATGTTCACGCGCGTAAACTGAGTTAGGATGTACTCAGACTAATTATGTGTTCTTACAACATTTTATCTACAACAACTTAGCTATTTTATCCAATACTACAGCCCAGCCACCACATAAAGTTCATGAACATAAATCTAAATTAATAATTAAAAAATTAACATTTAAAAAATTGTACTCACATGAATTTGTTTTTCAGTTGGTAGAAACGTCTTTATAGAAAAGAAAACAAAACTTTACTAAAACACAATTTACAGGTATTTGCACTATTTACACAGCACTGAGTATCTTCAGTAGTTTACTTTAGTGTGGTACACCTCAAAGCATCTTTCCATGTGCAGCGGCACACTGAAATGCTTCTTGCAAAGCCACCTCGTCTGAGACCGCCTGTTGTGCGCTCTGCAAACCTTGCATCGTCTTGTTGGGAACTGTTTGCAGGGGGTAGGGAGTATTTGTTTGTCGTATCTGCTGTGTAGTCTCGCCCCCGAGTTGTACGAATTGGTAGCTCTGTATTGAGCAAGATTTGCTCGAAAAGATTTAGACGAAAGTCAGTAAATCGATTTCTTTTAGGGGTTGGTTTGATTTTTTCAAGATGCAGAAGCTGTTGAAAATTATCATGTCCATCAAATAGAAAATATTTTTTTGTACGCCTTTACTGATCTTCTCATGATAGCTTCTAAGACTTGATCTTGCCTGTCAACCACCAAAAATGCGTTGTAGTCGGCACAATTTCCGGTTTGATGGTTTCTTTTCTCCTCTTCTAACCAACAGAGGCCATTTCGATTCCTTCAATGGGTTGATAGCATGTGACATCTTTCCATATATCCACTTTACCGCTAACACCTTTCTTTCTGGCCGCCTTATTGCTTCGCCCTTTGTACTCTTTGTTTCTAAAAGACCCTGGGCATACATTTACTTGTAAATGTGGCTGTTCACACTATGAGTATACAGGTATGTAGAGTAGAGGTGAAGAATACCAATATTTAAATAAGCAATATAACCTTTACCAAAAGTGGCATCAGATACATGACCACAGACATGCTCGCAACATACTTTCGTCTTGCTTAACATTGTCACGTAAGTTTTTGAAGACACTACCCTGAAGAAGACTCACAGATTTTGTATATTTTAATGCCAAATCGAGTTCTTTTAGTTGAATTGACACCAATCTCGTTTGCATTTTTAGAAGTGTCTCATTTAGGGCTAGTTAGTGTTCGGGTTCATACTTTTAGGAACTTTTGTCTGGAGATACCAAAACACTGGCCTTTCTTTTTCAGTTCGTCATCTTCCGTATTTTCAAGCGTCCATCTAGGGCTAGCTTTCCGGGTTCATAATTTCTTAGGAACTTTGTTCTCGAAATACCTCAACACTGGCCTTATTTTTCCAGTTTGTCACCTTCCGTATTATCAACATCTTCATCATAAAAGTGTATCTCGAGATGGCAGTAAACGTCTCAAAACCTATCGTTTCTGTAAACATTTGGTTTCAAAAGTTTTCTAAAGACCAGTACTGCTGTGCTAGGTTTTCAACTGTCCATTAAGGACGCAAGGCGGAGTAGGCCTTCGATTCTGAAAAACAATACTTGTACTTTGTTGCTATAAAATAAAATGAAAAGAAAAAGAAGAGTAACGAGGAAATATACGGACGAGATTTTAAGTTGCTACGGTAAAGGAAAATAAATACCATTAGAATGTCATCAACTTCGGCGGATAACTCGTTGCAAGCTTGTAAATTCCTTGCCGCCTGTAAATGTAACCACCAACCAGTGAGAAAGTACCTCAGCAATGGTTGCAATTTCTCAATTTCTTTGATGTCTGTGGCTGTTTCTGCTGTTGAGGCGGTGTGAGTTGGGAGGGTGCAACCCTCGGTACCACGAATTATACAGTAAATCGTCATTCACTCTGGCTTCTCTCGTTCGACTGCGGGGCTCAGTAGCTGGTGAGGCTGCTGCTGATTTTGAGACTGCTGCAGATGATGACGCTGCTGTTCCTGCTGATGATTATACTGCTAATGAGGAACTGGTTGCTGTCGCGGTATCCGTTGGTCACTACTCTGATTGTGAAATGACGGGGACACTTGCACCTCTAGGTGTCGCTGCATCATCCTACGACGATGGTGGTCCAAATCGAGATAAGTCCTAGGTTCCTGTTGACAAAAGTCACAAGCCAAGCTTCAAATTTAAGGACATGTTCCCATATTTGAGTACAATGCTTATCTACTACTACTACTATTTGCAAATCAATAATAATAACCTCTGTTGAAGTGACAGTTGCAGTAGGTCGAGCGTATGATGATGATGTTTACGATGGCTCACAAGGACATCCTCCTCTCGACGGGTCAGTAGTGCACCCCTTATTGAGCCCCGCGATTGGATTGGTTGAAATTGACCCCACCTCAGTTAAGCCCCTCCCAAGACTTTTGATTGGTCGAAATTGTTTCCCACCCCAGTTAAGTTTGAAATAATGGCCCATCCGGGTAGCGTGTTCAGAGCACTACCTGTATCAGCGGCCACTACGAGCGCTGAGTGTCCGGTGGCGACTCCCCACAAGGTCCAGGCGAGTCAGTCTGTGGTGGTTTTGGGGGTAGAGAGTGAGTGAGACAGGATGTGCGAGAGAGAGCACGCCCGTACCACTGTGCCTGCCTTCCCGACCGGAAATAAAAAATGAATCTCATTATGGATGTACGCATGCACAACAGCACAAGTTCAACGCTTTGACTGAACAATAAGGTGCATTTGTTACTGGGCATGCTCTATGAGACACGGACGAAACAGACTATTCCTTAATAACTATTCCTATTAAGGTAGTCTGATATTACATAAATTAAACATAATAAACTACAGTATATCAAATTTATTATTGACACTATTTTTCAAAGAAATAGTCAATGTATAATATTTTGTCGAACATTGCTACCAGGCGTTTTACCATAGTTATGATTAATAATGGATATTAAAATAAAAATATAATAATAAATATTATTATAAATTTGCATATTATGTGTAATAGTGTTACTCAGAGTATATCTCAGTCACGAATTAAAAGGTGGTAACATTATAAATAGCTTATCTATTGGACTTGCACAGTAAAAGTACGTTGAAAACGCAATCACGAAATTGATTCAATTCAATTTGTTTATTTCTGAATTATTTACATCATAACGGCCTCACCAAGTAAAACTTGTTGTGAGGTCCACTTTAACATATACATGCAATTGTTACATTTTATTATTATCATATACATATATATTTTTGCAATTTTTACAAGATTAACGATAATTTATCTTTTGTTTACATTTGGCGCTTTAGGGCGGCATTACTTAGTATAATCCAATAAAAGTAGCAACTCTAAGATATAAATAAATAAAAAAACTGTAACAATTACTAACATAAACATAATGATGATATAACTCATTTGTTAACGCATTGCGTTAGGATAAAATCCTGACGTGGAAAAATGAGGGTTTCACACAAATCATAACAAGAATTAGGTTATAAACAGTCATGTTTTAATCATAAAACAATATACAAATACTATGCAACCACCTTCTTGCATTTTGTATCAATAGCATCATGTTTTTTATTATTGGTTTTTGCCGTGGATTTTGTAGTTTTCTTATTTTGGTTCTTGGCTTGAGCATCTTGAATAAACACGGGGTCTCTCACTCGGAGTTGTCGGTTTATCCTACTGTTCACTACTGTGAATGTCGCCACCAAAGCCGTTTTGTTGGTTGTTTGATTTTTTGATCAAGTTTTCAGCCTACCCTCAACATTTGCTAGCTTTTCCAATTTGCAGTAAAACCCACTGTCAAGATAGCTTGTAAGGTCAGTGTCGCTTCCATTTCTTTGCAAAATGACTCGCTGCATTTATCGTGTTTTCAAACGCATGGTCAACGGAGTTCTCAAATCATTTCGTAGCCAACTTTGTTTCCAGTTAGGCTGTAGTCGTACTTGCAGCGTCTCGGTATGGTTTCATCTCATGTGGAGCTAAAGTAGCTTTCGATTTTCAATAGATGAGCAGTATTTCTGAAATGTTATGCAGCTGATCAAAGGCTCTTGTTACGTGATTTGCGCAATCGCTTTTGCACGAATCGTCCGTAGCGGCAGCATTCTTGATACGAGCAAACACACTAGAGTCTTTGTCACCAATGTAGTATTTGTAAATAAGGCCGAGATCCTCATCGCTGCGTTTGAATCCATTCACTATTTTGTTTGCTTCCATCCCTGTTGACGGAGCACTGTAATTTTAGATAACCAGTCCGCTAGTACTGCATTCCTGCACATGCATGTTCCGTTCCGAAGCCATACGACCACACAAGACCACCACCAGGCAATGGAAATAACCTCTTATCAGAACTCTTTTTCTATTAGCAGTGGGGTAAAAGTCCGAGTCTTTTGTCACTGTCTGAACTACAATGTAACTCATCTTATGGGTATAAGATGAAGTTCATCTCTGGTGGTAGCTCGTTTGTGTCTTCTGACTGTTCCTACATAAGTTACCTTTTTCTTTAGTAGTTCAGTAACTAAAGCGGTACGCTGCTAAACCAATTGTCAGCGGTGATATTTCTCACCTGACCCTGAATTGATTGAAGCTCGTAGGACAACATCAAAAGGCTTGTTAGACTGTTTATAGGGACTGATTATCAGGCTGAGTCCTTACGTAAATTTCCATAGCCTTTACATAAAATATTTTAGCATCAGTCAGCAAAATCGGATACCGTACTTACCGGTTTGCTTTTTTATGAACTGGCGGAATGGGCATCGCTCTCTGAATGCAACAAGTTGTTCATCTATGGTTGTAAATTCACTGAGGGAAGGTTCTTTTTCACAATTTTTATTGAAATTGTAAAGACGTCCCTTTAAGGAGCCAATTTGTCCAGTGCTTGTCTTTTCAGCCGGGTCATAAATGTTGTCATCTCATGGCTTGAAGCAGAAACAGGAAGCGCCTCAAACTCATAGTGGAATAAAATATTTAACCCCAAACTGTCTCGTGCCCAAAGATCTTGCAGGATTTCGATGACCATCTCGTGATGATCCTGCTAATATTAGAAGGCCAAAGAATGATTTCATTTCGAATTTGCTAGTTGGCAGACAATCCCTCTCACGCGTGAAGTTTGCAGAAATATATTTATAAAACATTGGTATTTTCCACAATTATTTCAACTATTTGGTCGTCAATCATCCAACTAAAAACAATCTAAAGGAGTCTTAGCACCTTTGATTTGTTGATTGTGCCTGGTGTGTCGTACAATATTTACTGCTCGAGATCGACTATTTGGACGTACATAAGGTTCTCTCATCTAAATAGTAGACTTCATCCTCAGGGCATATCTCCAGCCCTCTTTGCACTACATATATTCAATAATGACATCAATGTAATCATTATGGTAGGTAATCAACAAGATTCATTAGCTCACCTGCTCCTCGCACTACTGACTCAATAGTGTCGTCCAAAATGACTAGCACCTACATTGTGTAAATAATCTTCAATGCCTCATCATCATCTTCGCTACTTTGAGAGTAATTCGGTCCTCATTTGTGCTTGTCTCCAAAGCCTGTGCAAAAGCTAAGCCTTTATTATGTTTGACTCGCTCACGTGGTCACTTTCGTCATGATCAGATTGCTGGGATCTGTCAAATAGATCATTATTGCCCCCAGATGAAGTTATTGCCTTCCAGCAAATAATATCGTATTCTTTCTTCTCGCTTCAACAGACCTACGTTCTTCACCACTCAAACCAGAGATGATGTAAGTTTAGCAAAGCGTTCAGCATAACCAAAAGCATTTATCCACACAATATTTAAAGTTACACAACGACTCGCGTGTGGGTATGGCTGACCCGAGCAATAAATACAAATTTAATAAAACACGAGTAGTCGCGTGAGGGCCTAGTTGACCTTAAAATGACACTTGACTCTACTTTATGGGGATGAGCTGCAGACTACCAGTGAGTATTGCACGATATGACTCATACTTCTCTTGAAAGGTACTGAGCTGTTTAACAGGTTGGCCAACCCTTAACTATTATTCACAACAAATAATATCCCTATTGGGTTCAGCTAGCCCCCGCGCAACTACTTTTCTTAAAGGTTAATATTTCTTTGACGGATGTACTCTTGGCAGATGCGAGTTACTGCTGTGAGGGCCTACGCAGTGAACTATTTTTTAGGCCTATCGCATGGTCCATGAAATTCAACGCAACAGTCCCGACAGATTATTGCTGTACAGGCAATGAATTATTTGACCCTTGCTGGTTTGCAGGACCTTATGAAAAGCAAAACATAAACATTATTTCGATTGGGATATGGTAGTGTGTCCACCTTTAGTCTAACGTAGTTCAAATAGGCGTAATCTGGTAGCTCATCGAGTGGAAAGTAACTTTGACAAAAGCTTTGACTCTACAAGCTGATTATCTAGTTTCTTGATCCTCATGACGCTCAATTATTTTTTGTAATTGTCTGTGCAATACATTTCATTCAATATTTCCTCCTTTGACACCTTCGGTTCAATCAATATACCACTCTTGTGGAGGGAATTATTTGATGGTACAAACACATTAAGATGGGCTATCTACCACCTTATTGGGAAATCTTTGGGAGATCTTTGGGTACTGGGAATCTACCAAATTTGGTCATATGTAGTTTTCACATGTAACTGTTAGATTATTAGTCGACCTGTCTATGTATTTAATGATGTCCTTACAATGGGTTTGTGATTTGTTTTATTTGAAATAGGCTTATTATTTTATGCGTGCTCTTTACTTTGCATTATAATTCTCAAAAGGTCCATTGTTTCGTCTTCAAAGTATCTTTTAATAAAGGACGTTTTGGTTCGTGACCATCCTTGACACTAAATCGTGACTTTTCTCCTTCATCTTGTCAACTTCATCCATCGTTCTTTTCTACCGTATTAGAATTTTGAGGTGCAGTGGCAAAATAGCTTGAACTGCTTCCACTTGAAAATACCGTCATTGTCGGGCATGGCCGGTTGATCCCGCCTGTGGTTACAGGCCAGCAGAGGCTTTGTTGGTTTGCTATTTTGAGGAAGAAAGAGTTCCGTATCGAATTATGAATGTTACAAAAAGAGCTTTTGTTATGTTTTATTATAAATGCATTTTTATTTACACCCACACCGCAAAATGATTTTAGGAAGAGAGCTATACTCGCAAAACCACCTTGAGCTTTGTCAACAGACAGTAGTAGCGAGATTCCCGCCGAATCTTCTTATGTTTGCTTCCATCGGCTGCACGCAAAGCAGATAACAATAGGGTGGGTCTTCTTTCAGTTACTGACAATTTCCTGGGTACACAACCTTAAATGATGGTTTCAAAAAAAATATCGGCACATTTAATGAAACGCGTTTAATAGTACAAACCGAGCGTATTCCTTTATGAAAATAACAATACAAAACATAGCCTACTCTACATCAAAACTTCGCTAAAGTTAGCCTACTTAAATGGACAAGTCCAATTCTGGCCAAAACTGGTTTCGCTTTGACATTTTTGTGGCTCTCGCAAAATATCTTCCCACTCATACTGGCCACCTCCAATATTTTAAACGTTTTACCAGACACTCCACAGTCACCTTTTCTTTGGGCAATTTTGTGATTTTCCATGATACTGTTGTCCATTTCCATTATACAGCTCAATGATGACGTTGTCTATGTCACAGTCCTCAAAGGTTACCGGTACTTGCTTCTTTTTGGCCTTAGCAACAGCGTTGACAGCAGTGCTGGTAGACTCGGGAGAATCAAACTCTGACCCATCTTTTAAATCAGAAAAGGTTTCTGATTGTCCGCCAGACTCCAATGGTACCGGTTCATCGTCTTCAGAAGAAGATCTTAGAGCACGGATGGACAGTCCTTTTTTCTTAGGCCTAGGATTTGTCACAACAGAAAAAGAGCCTGGTTCTCCCATTGAAGTAGCGACATCCGCCAAAGACATACTCTTTCCAGCAGGAACTTCTACCTTCTTTCGCTTTTTCTTATCGAGTTTGAAGAGTTGACATAATCTTTTCAATTTTTCTCAAGTTGCTCCAAAAATGCCACTCCAACAGCTCATCTCTTCTTCTTATAATTTTGAAATACAGCAGAATGGATTGGGCCAAACTCTAATTGCAGGCTTCATTACACAAACAACACATAAAACACAACACACGAACACAGAACACAATACTCAGTAACTAACAAACATTAACACATTTAACACTTCACACAAGGATAGGGTAAGTAACAGAAACATTGTAATTTATTAAAAATCAAGAAATACATAATAAACATTATTACATTTCCAGGACACGGCCAAGCATCACGTTTAGTTTGACAGTTGTCAGTCGGACACTACTTCTTGTCTTTTTTCTTTCTTCTGGCTGGCAAACTGACAGTGAGAGGCTTGCGCAGAGCTGCCAACCCTCGGGCTCAGGTGGGGAGAACGTTGCATTTCTGCACTATGTAAATAAATAATCTCGTTGCCAACACAATATAGAATGAATGAGGCCTGCTCATCAGCCGCATCACAGAATTTTCTTATTAACATATATGTACTGTAAATAATTATAATTAATTTTATATAGTACTGCATAAATTGAAATAAAAAATGATAGACATAGAACAACATATTTATAAATTTATTGTGTGTATTTTTTTATTAGTAGTATTTTTATTATTTTAATTCGTTACACGACCGGTTTCGGGGAGTCGTGTAACGAATTAAAATGTTGTTAGTAACTATTCTGTTCACTTTTGCTAATAACATTAGTAGCCCTAGTGAACTTTATCTATTTGATATTTTTTTGTATAACATTTATTCTTAACTTTTCATGGTGGACCCCGCCGATAAGTCCTGCGTGACTTGGTGGGGCGCCGGAGACCCCTGTTTATATGGTAAAATATTCTTGTTTTGACCCAAGAAACATGTCTACAAAGTATGTCCAGAGAGTTAACCGACACCCTGTATATCCGTTGCTACTATCCGAAGCCACAAAGATCTTCATGCATTTTACCGGTTTTTGGGGATTGTAGCACCGAAAATACACCTTTTCTTTAAACGATATCGTGCTTTCATCTATTGCCACTATATCTCCAGTGTTGTAGAAAAGTCTGCACATGAGCTTTCATATGGTCGAGAATGGGGGCGATGAGGAATCCTCTTCGCACAGGTTTATCGTTGTTTCTGTGAGCAAAATGTAAATTGTAAAATAAGCTTTCAAACTCGTTCTGGGAGAACACATCGCCCAAGAAGGGTATCCTTGACCCCCAATTTGTTGAAAAATAGCTTGTTTGACAAAGGCATTAGACCCATGTTGATAATAACTCCTAAGAAAGACTTCAGATCTGATGGAGTTATATTTGCTATTTACTTATACGAGCCTTGGGAGTATGTCCACGGGCCAGTTTAGTATTGGCGTACAATTTGGTTTCTGAGCAAATAAGCTGAATAATGTCATCATTGAAAAACAGGGAGAAACATTTAATGGGAGATAGTTTCAAATGCTGAAGGAATAACTGGTCCTTTATTTATATTGAATAATGGGAGTGTTTGCGATGGGCCAGGATCACTGACCGTGACATCCGTCCAAGGGCTAGGCATTGGGGCTGGTTGTACTCGTCTTCTTCTTCGTGCAGCTTGTCTTCGTGCAGGTGCAGGTACAGACGCAGGTGGAGGGTGTGGTGGTGAGGCTGGTGTGATGTGCAGGGCGGCGCTTGACGTGGGGTGTGGCGGGGAGACGGGTGCCGGGAGCGGTGGAATGACAGGGTCAGATAGTGGTGTCACTGTCGCAGCACTAGAGGTGCTTGGCTGTGTGTCAGGGACAGCACTCTGTGTTAGCAGTGTCTGAGGTATATCCACATCAACGTTCATATCACCATACCGCGTACTGTCTTCATCGTCACTTTCACTATGTTCCGGCACATTGTTTATCAAAACATCATCATGGTCAAAATTACTATCGAACGCATCATCTTTGTAACTGCTACTGAAGGAAGTGTTCAGCGCATGTAGAACAAAATATTCAAAATCCGAATCGTCTGGATTTTCCATTTTACACAATTATTTACGCGTAGTATTTACTATTTACAAAAACATTATTTATTCGCTATCATAAAATAATCACTAAAACTAAAAAAACTTAACGAAAAGATAAAATATACAATATGGCAGGAACAGAGAATAAATACCGTCAAAAGAACAGATGCGACACTGTAGTAAGCGAGCGCTCAGACTGAACTGGTCCCGAGCGATATAACTCGGAATTAGCAGATGTGGCGCGCCATCTAGCGTATGCCCAGTGTAGTGGGTAGCCATTGTTGCCTCCCCCACCGAAAAGGTAAACAGGAACAGCCCGCCATTACTCGTATTTGGCGGGAATGAGAAATATGTGTTATAACTGCTGCTGAACTCTTGCGGCAAAAATGAACAATACCATTACATGAAAAGACGATATACTGCCAAGAGCGAGTATAGTCGCTCTTACCACGCCGAGTAAATTTACAGGAGAGAGTATACTCGCTCTTACCACGCTAAGGAAATACATGTAGCGTACTAAAACGTCAAAATTAACTTAGAGCAAAATAATAACACATGTTTTACAGCAGATAAATAATGTACAATGCAGTGAACAATGAAACTAAACTTAAGCTTGGGTAAAAAGATTCGTGATTGTCTTTTGTTTGCCCGCTGCTTGGCGTTTTCTGGCCGCCGAATCTCGCAGTCTCCTTAAGAGTAAAACCTCGGTAGGCGACGTTTCCTCCAGCTTTTCTGCATACTTCAACGCTATTTTGAGAGCTTTGTGTCCTTCGCTGTTTGTAACTTTCTGCGCACTTAACTCCAACACCATATCCTGTTCGTCGTCTTTTTCTCCTTTTCGTTTGTCATGTTCACTATGTCCTCATCTGTCACTTCATATTGCTCATCTTGGGCAATCCACTCATTCACGTCCTCTTCTGTGGCGTCTGCGCAGCCCGGCACTTGTCGCAACAATAGAAGTAGGCTGGTGTTGTTTGGTTCGGCCTCCTTCCGTACATTTTCACCACCCGAAGATTCTTCATTTTGTTGGAGCAAAACTTTCCAAGATTTAGCTATGGTGTTTGCTCCAACACTCTCCCATGATTGGGCCACACAATAAGCCACGTCTTTCAAATTAATATCACGCTATTTGTTCACCATGTCTTCTCCCTGGTCCATAGCATCGATCAAAGACGAAAGCAGGTTTCTCGAATAACTCCTCTTCATTGTCTCTAAGGTCCCCTGATCCATAGGTTGACAAACGGTAGTCACATTTGGAGGCAAAAACATGGCCCTTATTTCCTTATCTTTAAGTTCATCTTCGTATGGATGGCGCGTAGCATTGTCAAGAAGCAAAAATGCTTCCGTGGCAAGTTTTTGAATTTCAAAAACTGTTCAGTTTGTGGCACAAATTCTAAAAAAAAAACCATTCTTTAAACATGTCCGAGCTCATCCAAGCACTTTTTGGTTGTAATATTTCACTGGTAAAGCATTCTTTGAAAAATTCTTTAATGTTCTTGTATTTTTTGACTTGCCTAACATAGCCAGTTTAATTTTCATATTTGCCGTAGCATTACTGCACGCAAGAATTGTCACTCTTTCTTTGCTACGTTTGTAACCTGGCGCTGCCGCTTCGGTCTTTGACGCTAGTGTTTTCGCCGGTAACAATTTGTAATTTAGACCAGTCTCGTCACAGTTCAATATCTGATCACCTGATATGCCTTTCTTGTCCAATAGCGTATGAAGTTTATCTCGAAATGATTTCACTGCTTCAGTGTTTGCCGAAAGTTTCTCACCACAGATATTAAGCTGCCGAATTCCGTATCTTTTCTTCCATCTATCGAGCCAACCTACACTAGCTGTGAAATCAGGTTCACCTTCGTTCAGTTCATTTCGAAACTGTAAGAATTTTTCTTGTAAGGTTGAACCTGATATTGGTACACCTTTATCTCTATGTTGAGTAAACCACAGGTTTTTATTGACTTCCGATCTTCCAAAGCAGTTGCCGTGACTCGCTGCGAACACCACTTTTCATTGTCATTACCATTCCTCTTCCAGTCTCCTACTGTTGCTTTTCCTACGTTATTATCTTGCGCCACTTTTAATATAAAGTTTCACCATTGTCTAACCTCTTCAAGGCTTTCAGTTTTTCTTCCATTGACCTAACCACCTTTTTACGTTTTGAAGCCATCACCACAACAAAATAAAAACACAACAACAGTAAACGTCTAACAAAACGGCAGAAACCAAACAAGAAACCCACGCGCAACACGTCCGCAGCGAAACAACTACGTAAGCACTGAGCCTGACCGACCTGCCACCTAGCGCGCGAGTACAGTGCGTACAGTCGGTTAGGAAATGGGCTGTATCGTGCGGGAATCTGCTGCGTACGGTCGGGTGTGATGAAAGGGGCTGTTTCGCACAACAGCCTTCTGCGAAATTACAGATAATAAATTTCCCCGGTAGGTCGGATAACCCGGAAGGTAGGATAACCGAAGGTCGGATAACCGAGACTCTACTGTACCCTGGTGTTTGCCTAAAATAACAAAAGGTATCATCTCTTTTCTTTCTTTTTCACATATTTTACTTCAGGATAGATCAAGAGGTTTTTAAAAGTTGAGGGTAACGTACAAGTATAATTTTTTCCAGTCTTGTCATCAACTGCTTTTAAAAACAAGCTGCACTTCCCAGGTCTCTTTCTTCTAGAAGTTCTTCAGTACTTCCTACCTCTCATGTACAAGTATCTGAATATATCTCCATGGGTTACATGACCAGTACTTGAATTTCATTTATTAAAGAGGTTGACAATCCAGCCAAGTCTTCATCATCTATCACAAGGATCAAACCTTCTAATTTAATTTTAAAATTTACTTCCTCGTGCATTTTTTCCATAATCAGAATAGACCACACTTTGGTAACATCTTTGTTTACAGCCTTTCCTAAAACTGGGGCCAAACCTTTTTTTTATTCTCTTCCAAAAATTTTCATTTTGGATTCTCTATTCATGTACCTCTCCTTCCACGATCCTTTCAGTGTTCGAAATACTGCAACATCCATCGGTTGGATAATGTGTGTTGAATTCGGGTAGAGCGCAACCAAAATAATATCATGATTTTCAAAAAAACTTACTATTTTAAAACCAAGTATATTAGAAACTTATCAGCATAATCACCCAGCAAGTGAAACACTCGGGTTCGAGTCCCAGTTCGGACCACACATTTTGTCTTCGAATTTCTTTAATAAAAAATTAGCTATTCAGCGTGTATGCAAATTATGATATATAAAATTAATACAATTAAATCATAAACTTAAATGTTATATTTGATAAAATACAAATGTCAGTATTGTGTATACATCTTTCTATGAACATAGGTGCTAAGTTTTAGTTATTTCTAGTTCAAATCTAAATCACATGAAAAGTCTCTAAAAATCCCTAAACATACTCTTTCCTGTAGTTTACTGGTCAATTTAGGCTGATCGGTTTTCCTATTTTAAACAACAATTGATTGATTGGCAAAGTTCCAAAATTGAACTGGAAGCACTTCAAACGTATGTAGTTTCTCAATTGCTCTTGGTTTTTTGTCGCTTGGTTTGAAAGGTGCGAGTGCCCGGAGAGAGTCGTTTGGTTCTCTCTAGAGCCTTGTCCTCCCTCAGAGCATCCAAAATATTCCAAAAACAATCGTTACTTTTGCCAACTAAAGATTTAACCCTATTATTCCAAGTTTCACAGAAGTTGGTTGTTTTATGAATGTCTCCTATGACTAAATCGTGGAAAATCCACACATGAGGAGGATGCAGTGGTGGAATTGCAGACCCAGCTGTCCCACTGACATATGTTGTATCGAAATACAACAGGAGAACTGCCAACTCCACGGGTGCAGCCGTCCACAGGAACATCATTCCTGCTGCAACGTGATGAACATGCAAAAATGACAGTGCATCAATCATTGAGCAGAACTCCTTAATGTCCTCCGACGACTTGTAGACCCTTGTTAGGTCGTATTCCTGTATGTGCCTCCAAGTACTTTGACAGAGGTGAAAGAAACACCCCTTCACTTGAACCTGGGGCCAAGCACAGACTGTATGGCAGACATTGCTCCTACTTCAAAGTCTAACATGACATATTTTGGGTTCGGTACTCTACCAGTATCTACTAGACACTTAACCAACGCTTTAAAGAATTGTTCATACAGAGCATTGGTTTTGTGTGTCTTGAAAGCGTACACACAAGTTGACACCAGACCCATATACTCAGCGCGGATAACATAAAACTGGGAGAAATGTTCCGAACTAACATTGAAGGTTTCGTCCATAAACCACTGATCAGAGTCTCGAAGGACTTTCAAAGAGTCTTGAGTGTCAAATGCAATTACTCGATATTTGTCCATTCCACTGTCAAAGAGAGGAAAAGGATACAGGGTGACAGGGGTTTACTTTCCTTCCCCTCAGTCATTTTATATTCCTAGGGAAGTTGGAGGTCAGCTGCACTTTTTGGATTTGGAGGTAAGTCTTCTGCCTGTATATATCTATGTTAAATATATGTAGGCGTGACTTCTTCACAGGTTTCACCTTTTGTCCGAGTTTGACAAATTTGGTAAAATATTTCCATTTGTAAATATAGGTCTAAGATTGCTTGCTGGAAAATCAGAATACCGAAAGCCCCCTTTCAAGAGTTCTAACTGAAATACCGGTTTTAATTGAACGTGTGATTTTTAAAAGGTACCTAAGTTAATTTTTCAAAGTTTTGAGATAAACGCAAAAAACTAGATTGCATGATAATAAATTAAACCCTTAATGATTTTCTTTGTAAATTATATAGACTTAGATTAACAATATGGTATATTTTCATATTTTTATTCCATATAGTATGCAAGATGTTGATGGGGAGACTTATGAAAACTCCAGTTCCAAGAGAAGTCCTCAAACCACTCTTTCCCACTAGTGATACTATTCAAATGCTCAGGTAAAAGCAGAGGGAACAGTACACACACACAAAGGCTCCACAGGTTAGGTTCCTATATAAACATGGGTCCTAAAATTCTTCGTTGCCCCGGTAATATTTTGGTACTGCAATTTCCTCATCGTTCTCATCATCTTCTTCTAAATCTTCAATGTCAGAGAGATCGCCACGAAGAAGTCGGTCAATTTCAGACTGAGATATAAAATTCTCATTCATTTTGCTTACCTGTAACACAAACACATTATAATAGTTTACTTTATCTATTATTTACAAGTTTATCTAGGCCTAGAAAGAATAATAGAAAAGCTTTGTACGGTACAATCTTCCTAATGACTCACTCATGAATCGTGGTGCTTAGACTCTATTTTGGGAAGTAATATATACATATCTAAAAGTGAGTGATTTAGCTATCTGAATACATAAGTAACATACTAATATTTTTTTTTACAACCGTACTTTAACAATTACTTACCTAATTAAATCAACCAATATCGAGAACACGGTGAGAAAGCCTTCAGCATGAGGTTCAACATCTAGAATCCAAGTAGAGCTTTGTTCTTCTTCTGTTTTTATTTTGACCTTTTACAAAGAGTAAGGAAACTAAACTAACCAATAGAACCACGACTCACACAAGAATCATTGGGAAGTAGAAGCACAAGAAAAAATTACCAAAACTTTAGTTTTTCCAGATTTTTTAGACTTCTCAGTCGCTTCTAAGTATAGGACAAATTTTTGTTTGAACCTAGCCCATTCATCAAAAGTGTTATTATTCAAATTTAAAGGAAAAGGTGCTTTTAAATCCATTATGTATTTAGTGTAGGAGATTTTATAATATATCTGGTCTCAATCACAAACAACAACTTTATATAAACATAAACAGCTGGTTATGTCACAATATGAATGTCCTCGCAAAGGGAAATACTGTTTAATGGTTTTAATCCTTCCCGTATCTGTTAAGGCAAGACATACTCTTGCAAGCGTAAGATTTTTATTTTGTCCGGGACAATTATCTGAATACAGATGTAACTCTTCAACAGTTCCTGATACATGATTTTCAATGTAATCCATCAAGAACGATACTACTTCATCGGGTCCCTTGTGTGCTTGACCTTCGTGGTAGATGTAGTAGTGGGTCGTGTCGGTTTTTTTTATTGAAAATACAGAACACATTCACTGTAAGTTGTCTTAAATAATAAACTTCCTGAACAGGAATCTTTGGCAAACTAACATTCTGCATGTAGTCAAAAACTAAGCCTAAGACATTGTCATTTTCTTTGCTGATTTTTCTAGTTTCGTTTAGAGCTGATGTAAATTTCATTGCGCGCCGCATGTGAATCATTAGTTCAGTACTTGCAACCCGTTTTGCAGTGTCATTAAATGAGGACTACGTATGCGAACTTTCTTTTCCTCGCTAAAACAACCAGGAACTTTCTTTTACTCGCTAATGTATTTGTATTTATTAAAGAACTCATACTTAGTTTTTGTACCAGGGTATTTCTCTTGATACAAGTCAAACATTTTCTTGACAGAGAGTTCAGATGACAAGTACGTAAAGTTCTTATCAAATGTATAGTGTGTTTTATAAACAGGAAACTCTTTTATGTGTTCAAGGATGTTCAAAAGTTCATGTTGTCCAATCTTATTAGAGTTTGGATTTCTGCCGCGGTTGTCTTGAGGTTATTTTCCTTCTAACAGTAAATTTCTTAAGGGTTAATTCTCTTGTCAGTAACATCAAACAACTTAAAAAAGGCCTCCCTGCAAACCTCTATTTTGTTTTCACTAAGGAGAACGTGATATTTGAATGATTGTTCTACCAGTCTTCTATATTTATTTTCCAAAGTTTACACAAATATAACAGGTATTGTTTGCTAGGTTGTAATTGTTCCGTATAATTGTGAACTTTTCGCCTCCACTTTCAAACAAAACCACAAACCCAATCACTTTCACTTAACAGAAATTCCACTGTTATAATTAACTGACCTCAACAGCTGAGGCCGATGGCTGAAGCTAAGTTGTGTGTGTAGAGAGTTGGAGATACAATTAGTGAATTGTACTATTGTGCGAGGTGAGTATAAATTGCAAAGGAAATTCGTTTCATTCGCGCTAACGCTGCTTTAGAGCTTGGCTGCGTGTCGGCCTGGTTTGAATGAAGGTAGGAAAGCTGTGACAAAGAGATCGTTGACTTTTCTGTGGAATGAGGTAGAGAACATCTAGCCTATCTGGCTCTGACTAAGAACAGAAGATAATACTGAAAAGAATGCAAAGAGTCTTAAGTATTTTTCAAAGGAAAGACACGTGGGTATTTCCCAAAGTAACTAGCTTAAAGGTGCCATAGTTAGCTAGAGGGAAGTTGTCCTGTTTTCTCGAAACGGATGAGTCATCAGAGTGCAAGTAGGGTCGGCAATTGTCTGTCCGCATGAATGAGTTAATATGAGTGACAGGCCATAAGTCTGTGACAGTCCTTCTTACACCCCATCCTCACCGGCTGGATACTGTTCCTCGGTACGTTAGTAACTGGTCGAGGATTAGACCCTAATTATTGAGGATTAGTGTAGGTCATAAAACGTCTCTCGGTGCGGCTCCCAATCAGCAGCAACCAGCGCCAATCCAAACACCCAATCAACTAGTACGTAATACAGAAGAAAGACGCAACAATTGGAAGAGAAATTAGAAACCTACATGGACGTGAATTCCAATCAATTGAAAACCACATAGAACGAAAAAAAGACGACAATTACAACTTTTACATGTCACTGATGCTCAATGTGAAAAAATTGTACGCTGCAAAAGTTACACTTTCGAATGGACGTGATGCAGGTAATGCTGAAATACTCTGCACCAACAAATCAAGAGTTTTTGACAGCACAAGCTCCATCAGTCGCCAATCCTTGCAGCAATCGTCAAAAACCGTACAATCAATCGGCACCTGCTCCAATACCACAAGTTATAGGCCTAACCACTATCCTTCTCAGCCACCTCCAACTTACCATCAAAACGTCTATCCTGATATGAGCTATGAACAGACAACCGTGACTCCGACTACACCTAGGCAACCAAAACAACGACCTTCATCGCAGCTACCAATTAATACTCCTGCTATGCTATGATATCACAAAACTATGAGGACGAGGACAACTCGGATACAAATTATACCCAATTGTATTAGTGTAATGATACCAAGGAGAAAAGTTACTGTAGGTTTAATTGTTAGTGTGGTGTAAATAATCTAGTTTGAATTGATGATTCTTTGCTATTTTTATGTTTTGTTATTCATAATTCTATAGGATTTTAAGTTAAGAATTTACCTTTTACCTTTATAGGTATAGTTTAAGTTACAACCACCTAGTACATTGATCTTTTCATTTGTGTATGTAATTAACTTACTCTTTGTACACATTAGATTGTGTGGATTATGCCCAATTTCCTTTAGAGTTTGCACAATTAAACAATTTACCTGTGCACCTGTATCTGACTTAAAAGAAATTAACTTAGAATTAATTTCAATACCAACAAACCACTCTGTTGACTTACTTTGCGTAACACTGTTCACACCACCAACAAAGAATTCACCTTCTTCAACAACACTGACCTTTATGTTTACACTGTGAGGCGAAATGGTTGGGCTTCTTACAAAATATGTTACAACGTTTCCCAAAGGCTGGACACTTGATCCGGGCGTGACTGTAACCACACCTGCTACAAAGTTTTTGAGGCTTCGATGACCTATGTTTGGACCAATTTTTCGCTTTGAAATTAGATGATGATCCCCCGGTATCATTACTACACAATGGCTTGTTGTATTTACCGGAAATGTTCTTATTGACTTTAAGCACTGCTTCTTCGGAACTTTGAGGACAAATATCCGCCAACTGGGATTTAGTCCGTTCTGACGCACGACACACTTTCAAGGCTTTATTAAGATCAAGATCTTTTATTTTGAGTAGCCTGTCTTTAATTGACCTGTCTCTGATCCCCAAAATTATCCGGTTATCCGTCAATGTGCCAAAGTTACACGAGCTGCTCAAACCCCTCAATTCAGTAACATACTGATCGATTGTTTCATCTAGTCCTTGTTCTCTAAGAAAAAAGAGAGTCTTTCATAAGTCTTATTTACTTCAGGCAAGAAATAGCTTATAACAGTTACTGTAATAATATGACAGCTTCTTCCTCAAAACGCCTTATACGTGCGCACTTAGTTCTAAAGTTAGGCAAGGATACAATAATATTAAAGATTGAAGAGTGCCAAGTATGATACGCGCGCAAACAAGTTCGGGAATTTCCGTTCGCTGTTGGCTCGCTTCGTGGAAGGTGCACTTCTGACCATTACGGTCTTGTAGATATTCAATGAAGTGGGTAAAGAAGTATTGGCCCCCAAGTACCCCAAGTATTGATCCCCATAACTCGTGCCCCTAGAAAAATGCGTGATGAGAGTTAATAATTTTCAGAAATGGAATGATTTGCAATTTTTTACAAGATTTAGAAGTTTTAAAAAGACGGCTTGTATAGTTCTAGATATAATAAGAGAATAAATAACGCCAAAAAAGGTAAACATGCAAACAATGTCGGCCGAGGTATAATTCTTTACTATGCTTAGGTTTTATTCTTCGTCAAGCTTTCTAACTAATGTAGGTGACCTCAACGGCATTCATAGCTCTACAGCTACTAAAATTGTGGAAGAAGTGTCTCATTGCATTGCGAGACTTTGCCCTGATGTAGTTGATTTTTAATTTGTTATTACGAGTTAATAAGTAATAAAATATAGCATACTTCAATTTAATAGGACGCATATAAAATTGTAATTAAAAATGACAACTTGGTATACATTTTACTGATTTAAGTGTACCAGCTATTTGGAATTTAATTGATTGTTTCTAAAATTACCTATGGTGAATTATCATTTTCATTACTTACTTGACGGAACCAATGGAAATTCCCTCTGTTCCTGTAGGGCGTGTTGTGACGGTTTACGTCGCCGTTACTTTTGAAGGTGGCTTCGTCACTCCACATAACGTGATGAGGGAAGTTTTCATTACGGACTGATTGATTGGTTAAGTAGCCAGTTGCAAAGGTTTGTTCTTCTTAAAAAATCATTATTTTCTAACTCTTGATGTAGGGAGATATTAAAAGAATGCAACTTATCGTCTTTTAGAATGTTTAACACTGAACTCCGGCCAACGCCTGGTTTTCTCGCAATATCCTAGACGACGATTCCTAGACGACGGGTTTAACTCCTCTGCAGCTAAGATATCTGCAGCATATTCATCCCTTACAGGGCGCTGTCTCCTCCTCCTCGGCTTTTGTGGCTGTACTTTCCCACATTCCTTCACTCGTTTTGCCAGTCTCTCGAAGCTTTTCCTACTTTGAACGGGAAAATTGGGAAACGAAAAAATTCAGCCGCGTGAAAGTTTTGGAGGCATTTCCCCAGGATCATAAGCACATGAAACGCTTCCTTGTTACTGTAAACCATTATTCACAAATTCGAGTAGAAAATCAACGCACTATTATTACTAGTCACTATTGGCGATGTTATAACATTCATTGCAATGCTGTACAACGATGTAAACCAATTTGAATTACAACAATACCGCAGCTGGTATTACAACATATTTAACACGCAAAATACGCTACAGATACATGGCTTTTGAGATTTCTTCGAGGTTTTTTTACCTTTTTCAATATAAATATTAGTCCGATCAAAAAGATATTTAAATGGTATCACTATGGAGTTGGGATGTACGAATCAAACTAAACTGGGTGTAAAACGATGGCCGCGTTAAAAAGCAATTCATGAACAGAAATAAAAATTACCGCAGGTTAACTTGTATAGTCTCTTCCTTTCTCTGAAGTCTGTTAAAAATAGGCTTTCGCCATAAGATTAACACGTGGCAAATTTTAGTCCTTGCAAAAAAAGTGATCGTGTTAATATTTTATTAATAGTTTAATGTGTTAATATTTTTTTATAAGGTAGTATGTTATTGTTAATGAAATCATCGAGTTTCCAGCAGTAAATGGGCCATTCTCTTAAGCAATCTAATTTCACGCCTTTTTTGTAAAAAAAAAAAATAATTTTTATACATTCGAAAAATTAATATTTTTTTACTTGTTGACTATAACTTTGGAGCACTATACATAGTCCCGAAAATGTTTATCTTTTATATGTTTTTTTCATATTTTTTTTCTTTGGATAGGCATGTAAAAACTCACGACCGTCACAAAGTTTTCAATAATTTTAAATTATTCAATATATTAATGTTTTAAACAACTCGTAACATTTGACAACTGAAGGTCTTGACTGTACTAGCTGCTTAACATTTAAAACGGCTGTTGTTTTTTTTTTTTTTGCTTTTTTAAACATTTTGTATAAACCAAACACATCTTTTTCTAAAACGTCGACTATTTTCAAATTTTACCAAGTAACCAATATTTAGCAGCATACGTTACTAACTGAAAATTAATCTTACTACAATATGTATCAATATCATTCGTAAAATTAACCACTTGGGTTTAGTTTAAGTCAATTTGATAAATATATAATATTTTCTGAATATGTGACGGTTGTGAGTTTTGTGTGACGGTTGTGAGCAATAACATCCAGTTATTCGAAATTCCATACTTTTCAAAGAAGTAACCTTCAAATTAATTTAACTGAATTTTTGAATATCCAAATAATATAAGCACTACATTTTAGTTGTCATTTATTATTTTACAATTAGTCAAACATACAACTCAATCATGCCTAAATTACACAGTATTTGAATAAAGAAATAACTTTGTTAACGTCCAAAATTGTTTATAAGTAAGGTAAACGTAAGATAGCCCAAGCTGGCATTACCTTTAGTTCACAATTAAATTATTGTCCAAGTCATTGAAAGAATACAATTCCCGGTGCTTAAAAAAGTGTGTCAAGACTTGAACAATGTCACAGAGGTTGACTGAAGCTTCATCCTCAGCAGCAGGAAACATGAATTTGCCACCTGACGTTTTCCTCAAAAACTTTACTTCTTAGTCATCATCTAGATATTTTTTATAATTTGTCCTACGTAGTGGATTAAAACCTTTTTTGCTGAAAAACCTGACCACCACAAAGTCAGATGTAGTTGATACATCATTTATAATACTGTCAGGGTTTGACTGTTGATTGAAGATTGACTTAGGATTTCCGGACGTTTCCTCTTCATCCGAGCTACTGTATACCACATGGTACACATGTTCTTTTCTATTTTTAAGCCCACCTAAAGTTTTAGTTAAGAAATAACTACAAAATGAAAATGTTTATGAACTACTGTTTTGAAAAGTCAACAAAATATCATAAAATTTGAAATATTTTGTTGAAGATTGAGAATAGTATATAGGTAGTTATGCGTTTCGACGAATGTTAACGGGTTTACTTTAAAAAACTTGAATAGTTTGAAAAGGATACTAGTTGTTGGTGAAGAGTACATCTCAGCATTGATTAAGTCATGACCATAAGTTGTCTGATGAGAGCATGCTGTCTTGTTCCTGCAATCGATGTATGACAGAAATCTACAGTTCAGTCTCGTATTCGTAGAACTGTTCTGTGTCGAACTCCAAGTTAGCTGGTGAAGCTTCATTGTGTCTTTGATGGGCCGCAAGTCTTTGCCCTTTAACACTTCATCAAAGTGTTTCATTTCAATCTCCTTTACTTGCAAGGCGTTACATTATCCACAGACATAATGAACTGCTCGATGTTTGAAACATCGTTCCCACGAAGTACTGCCGCGTCAGCGGTTCTTTTTTATGGTACCACCAACCCCATCGGTAACACTTTTTCCATGACCAGCTTGGAAGCCAAAGCTCTCCATAAAATGACACAGTAGAAACATTTACTTTTGTTCTTATACTGTTTAGTTGGACCATCGCTCATGATGTGCACTCTGGATACGTTTTCATGATCAGCTTTTATCATTTTAAATATTGGAAGGAGGTGAGCCCATATTGCAGCTGCATCATGTCGGTTGGATGATGATACTGTGCAAAACATCCTAACTTTGATTGTATAGGTATCTTGACATGTAATTTTTTTAAAGTAAGCTCCTGTGTGAAGAGCAAGCTGTTCATTTGAAGCGCCAAAATGTCTACTGTACTTTGAACTTCGCTTGAGTATTTTCATTGGTAGTTTTCTGAAAAGTCTAAAACTACAATGAACCTACTACAATGAAGACCTCATCATGGTTCAGGTGAGTTCTCACATACTTTGAAAATTTACCCTGGTTTTATACTCTATGCTTATGTTTCATGAGAAGCAGTATCTGCGAACACAATTTGTCTTTTAATGTTTGCAACGAACAACTGACTTTAACTTTTGTAGTAACCTTCACAACTCTTTTCAATCCATTTTTAACTCTTTCCTCGAGTACAGTCTTCCATTCATAGTGATAAACTACAGAATCCAATGTCATTTCAAGCTCATCGTTGAAGGTAATGTTCTTAGTTTTTCATTCAAGACACTCTCTGTACATGCAACCTTTCCTAGTCACATCACAGCAAATTGTGCTTACAATTTCATTTATACTCATTGATTTACAATTTCATTTTAACTATCTTTACTAACTCTTTATTGATTAACTACTCTTGAAATCTGTTACTAAAAAAAGGTAGTTAAATTCACTATGCCACCAATTTTCCTCACTTGAAATACAGTACTAACAATGATTCATTTTATTTATATTAAAGGGGCATTTATTTAAATACTATACCAATAGAGTAGATATATTATACCTGTCGAATAGATATTGATAAATAATAGTAAATATTGTAAAATGTGGGGCAAGATAGATACACAACCGTTCAGCGTAATTTATTTATTTAGTAACATTTTTTCTTAAAACAATTCTAATAATACATCAAAATATCAGAAATGTAATAAGGCCAAGTTTAAATTTGTTATAGGCTCATAAAGGTGATAAAACTTGAAGTTAAACAATGAAATGTAGTAGGTCCTTGGTTAAATCTGTAAGCTCATAACTTGTCATACTGCCAAGGTACAGAACCTTGGTGGATGTAAAACATTCGGCTAAATATTCCCTTGTGTTTACTGCAGGTACTGAACTACGGATACCTTGAGGAGAAACGCTTTCTAGTGGACATTCATACAAAGTATCAGGGAAACTAATATTATCCTTTACTCTCGCGTAGTTTGAAGTACACAGCACGCTTTTACTATAGAGTCACCAAATTCAACTACTACATCGATAGATCGGTAGAAAATGCGCCACTTACTTACTGGCTAAAATACCGAAAGCACATTCGACCATTCTTCGTGCTCGGCAGTGTCTGTAGTTAAAAACTTGCTTTACTACGTTTAATTTCTTTCCTCCATATGGTCGCAAAATCTTTTTAGATATACCAAATGCTTCATCGCCAACCACAACAAATGACATAGGCTGGCCAGTTAGATCATTAGGTAACAGTCTGTTTTCAGGAAGAGCCAACTCTTCATTTTGTAGTTTGATTCCCATTGCGGATTTTTTTTAAATACTCAAGTCAGCAGCCGATCCGTACGAGCCAATGTCAATGTAAACAAATTGGTAGTCTGCATCAACCCATGCCAGTTGAAAGAAAAAACTTCTTGTAGTTGAAACACAACGATCTGCTGTGTGTTGGTCTTTTTACTTTTACGTGTTTTGCCATTAATAGCTCCTATCACGTTTGGAAAACGTTGATAGAACTGGTCAGCTATTTTAGCCAGTCTTCCTCCGTTTATGAACTCATAAATAATGGCTACAGAATTTGCCACAAACTATCACATGTAGTTCGCACGATGGATCTCACTGTTGTTGGACCTAGCAGAAACTCGAATGACAACGAGTAGAAACTATTGCCTGTAGCCAAATACCTGAAAATAACATATTAATCACCACATTTCATAATTTATAGTGGGAATATCTTATTAAATTTGCGTGACTCCTTAGAAATCATTCATAGTTTAGAAATTATCATTAGGCTTTTTTTAATTTTTGAGGGAGTGCTATCCAGAAAAAGTGGCACAATCTACGGACATGTTTTACCAGAGAATTAAGAGCACAGTAAGCAACTAAATCAGGCCAAGCCCCTAGCAAGCGAAGAAAATATATTTATTATGACAGATTGCTGTTTCTGCTGCCTGACGTTCAGCATCGGTCATCTACGTCAAACGTTACCCTCGACGACCTAAGAACTGAGGAAATTACGCATGAAGGAAATGAAGTTGACGATTTCCTGGATAGTGAGGAGGTCCATGCAGTTACTGTGGCCAAAGTAACTAAGAAAAAAGAAACGTATGAAGAACAACTTCTTAACGTACTCAAGGAAAAAACTAAGAATCCTCCAGTAGATGAAGAGACGAATTTTGCCTTGTCACTGGTGCCGACCTTGAAGTCATTGCCGAAGGATAATAAACTTCAAGCCAGAATTGAAATTTTACGTGTGCTGCAGAGGATGAAAATGCGCACTAAAAAAACTTCACTAGTCGTTCACTGTATATGGGGTGAACCCAGTATCTCCTCTTCCGTTTTCGGGTGCGAAACTTCAACATCAGAGCACAAACGATTGCTGTATCATTAACATCCATGGCTAACAAATATTCTATTGCGACTGTGAGTCGCACGTGTGCGCACTACTGTCCGACTGTTGCTAGACATCAGCGTCTCTGAGACAGTTGCGCAACTAGTCGGGGGACTGTTGCAGGGCTCAGAATCGCTCGTGTGCGCTAGGCCTAAGTTAATGCAAAACACAGGCAAGACGTGGTGAGGAGTCCACACAGACTGGTGACTGTGAGGGGAGTCAGAGTAACGAGATTACGTATTTGGTTGTTGGTGGAGGGGGTATATAAGGGGCCAGCGGGAAGCGGAGCATCTCACTTCACTGTTGACATTCGCGCTAGATACATCCTTTGCTCTTACTACTCATTCTTGTTTATCGGTCCTAGGTTCTCATTCTAATATTAACGTTCGTCAATTTCAATTAGATTTTATTGTGTAGCTTTAACATTTCGTTAAATATCTACTAATTATAGTTCTTTTAGTGCAGTATTTAGCAGTACAGCTAGCTTATTTAAGTGTATACGAATCGGTCTTACTGTCGTATATTTTAGTACTATTTAATCTTAGTTTTAACATTGGTTTAGTTCCTTAGGAATCTCATAGGAGGATCAATCAAACTTTTGTTCTCTACGAACCTTTGTCCTTTTATCGTTTGTGACCCTTTGTTAATCTTTTATTTCCTCGTAATATTAATTTTAGAATAAAACCGTAGTAGGCTACATATAACTTTAGATGTTTTTTTTTCCTTACAGTAAAATATTGTTTTGTTTCTACAGCGGTGGTTATTTTTTCAGTTTAATTTCTCGATCCGTCGTTATAGTGTTTACCTATTAGTAGGTTATTAAGTATAGTTTGTATGGTGATTATTTTAAACGCGTATTATTACTTTGGTTAATTCCTAGGAAGACCTAAATTATTAAAATAAAATGGCTGCCTCTTCCGTTGAAAACATTTCTGTAATGCTTCAACATATTTTAGATGGCCAATATATTGATACGGATCAAATGGATAAATTTGTGAATCTGTTGGAGCGACACACAGGCATTAGCACATTCAGTGTAAATGCCATTCAAACACTGGATGACAGGAATCACATTGAACCGGTGTACACTCCCCACCTTCAAATTATCTTCACCGGCAATCGAAAGAGTGAGGAGGCTGTAGGTCATTGTAAAGTATACTACTGTTACGGGAGAGAAACTATGGATATATACGATAGTTTTAATAACGAATTTATGTCACCGCTGGAAATGAAGTTCATGAAAACCGTGTTTCCTCATGTGTCTTCGGCTCCAAAGTTCGTTATGGTCCACGAACAACCTAACAACGTTGACTGTGGTGTTTTTGATATCGCTAATGCGACGTCTCTTGTTCTTGGACTCGATTCTGCTGCTCAAACCTATAGCCTGCCTGAAATGCGTCCTCACTTGGTGAATATGCTCCGCGGTGATGTGTTGCTTCCCTTCCCTACAGTCTCTTCATTACCTCCATCCAGTGTTTTTGATTTGAATAATGTTAACTTTCCAGAATTAACCGCTTTAAATACGGGTAGCAAATTGAAATTTGGTCCAGGACGTCCTAAAAAGCTTAAACGGTGAAGGCGAAAAACTTCAGTATTAAATCCAAATCAATTGCACAACGAGGCTGTAAAACGTCACAGTCAAGCTCATCCGAAAGTTAATAGGGAGGCTGCCAAGCGTTACAGACTGGCTAACCCAGAAATCAACAGGGACGCCGTCAAACGTTACAGCCAGGCTAACCCAGAAATTCGTCGGGAATCTTCCAAGCGCTATAGTACGGCTAATCCGGTTGTTAACAAAAACGCCGTGGACAAATACAAAAAATCATCCGTAAGCGGATAAAAAATGCGAGTCAACGATACAGGGAGAGACTGAAAATACGGAACGCACACATTTAGAATTTTACAGCTCACCCCACTTTTTGAAAAATACACGAGCGTTTAATAATTTGTTTGCGTTAATTTTACATTAATATTTTCATTTTTTACGTCCTTTTACAACTGGTACATTTACCAATCTTTTTTTCTTAAATTGACCTTATGACACATAAACACCCTACCAAGTTTGAATGCAATCGGTCAAAGCGTTCTGGAGATATAAATTTTTAAGTAAAAAGTACAAAATAGCGGCTACCGGGGTAATGAAAAATTTTAGGACCCATGTTTATAGGAACTTTTTTCATTGTTTTTGCATAAGGAACCCACCCCTGACATTTGGCGCCCTATTTTTGAATCACCCTGTATACAGGGTGTTCTGAAAAAAGGTGCCCATAAGTCATGATTCCTCACATCAAAAGAAGAAAAAAAGTTCTAATAATTAACATAGGTCCGAAAATGCTTAGTTACCAAGTTATACAGGGTGAAAGATTTCGTCTGAATTTCAGTTCCCCTGCTGAAACGAAGCTCTACGGGTATTTGTTGGCTGTCAATTAAGATGTACAATTTAGCGTACTTTATGTAATATGAACTGAAAAATTGACTAAAACCGTTTCCAGATCTGTAGCTACAGTACTAATTTTTAAGATATGTGACGAAATACGCGAAACTTGGTCCCGAAAAACAAGTTCCTTTAAGGTTTGAAGCAGATTTACTATGTTAAATGTTCAATAAACACAAAATATTTTTTACAGAACTTGTAGAAAATTTAATTTTGAAGAGAAAGATGTAAAATAAATCTATAATAGACAAACGCAACCTTTAAAAAATAATCCTTAATTACATACAAAACGCATGAAAAACAGACAAAATCTGTTAAGCTCTCTACAAATGTAATATTGAAATAAAAACAACTGTTATTTTACAACAAATTAATGAGTTACTAATATTTTTTATCAAGTAAACATTTTCAACAATTATAAACTATCATACATAAAAAAGTTATCTGAATTATCGTTCAACAAAAAAGTTACACTTGTCCTAAAAAAACTAACCACATCACAGTAGATTTTCAAAATGTTTCCCCTCATTCAAAATACAAGCATCCAGCCGTCTTCTCATAGACTGCCGAACTCTTTCGACGATCCCAGGTGTCTTACGTATCCTTTGAATCCCATTAATAATCCTTGTGCGCAACTCTTCTATGGTATCCACAGGCGAGTCGTAGACAAGCGTCTTTAAATGTCCCCATAAGAAAAGGTCTAGAGGATTGAGGTCAGGTGACCTTGCAGGCCATGCTAGTGGGGCTCCTCGACCAATCCATCTGTTTGGATATGCTTCATTTGAAAATTCTCTTACTTGTAATGTGTAATGAGCTGGAGCTCCATCCTGCATGAACCACATCTAGTTGCGTGTGTATAGTGGCACATCTTCGAGTAACTCATACAGATCAGTCGTCAAGAAATGTAAATAATTTTCACCATTGAGCGTATCAGGTAATAAACGAATAAAAATGTTATCACCCAGAATAGCAGCCCATACGTTTATAGAAAACTGATATTGGTGACGGTTCTCTGAAATAGCACGTGGATTTTCAATTGCCCACATGTGAGTATTGTGGGTGTTAAGAATAGCCATTCTTGAAAATTTTGCTTCATCAGCAAACATAATGTTATTTAAAAAATGTGGATTTCTGCACCTTTGGATAAGCCATTGGCATAGCTGAACACGAGGAAAGTAATCTCGAGGCAAAAGAGCCTGGACCCTTTGATAGTGATAAGAATGCAACTGCTGCTCATGTAAAATCTTCCAGACAGTTGAATGACTAACACCGAAATCCAAGGCTAGTTCTCTAGTACTTCTTCCAGTATGATTCTCTATTTCGTCCAACACGCCCTCCTCCAATTCAGCTGTACACGTTGTACGTGGCCGTCCTGATCTACCAACTTTTCCAGGTTTAAAGGTTCCCGTCTCGCTTAGCCTTCTATGAATGGAAGAAAACATTTTATGAGTCGGTAACTGTCTATGAGGAAAATGTTCCTGATAGAGTCGTCTAGCCTCACGACTGTTGTAATGTGCAAGACCGTACATTAAATGCATGTCTGCCATTTCACCATTAGTGTACATAATATTAGCTATCAAAAATTAACTGCAACGGCACTCGCACTAACTTGTATTAAAGTACAGATCAACACACGCACTTAATGAGCAATGGAAAAATAGCTGCTTGTAATGTTTATTTAAATTATTATAAACAATAACAACAACAACAACAACAAGATTTATTGTCAAATATTAATACAAAAAAAAAATTGTTTTATTTGACATAACAAAAAAAATTTAAAAATACAATACCACTGGTAATGACTTAGATCTATAGAGAAAAAAAACACAAAAGAATTAACATTACAATTTAAGCCTCCATGAATTCTCTCAAATTATAAAACGAATTTTGATGTAAATATTGTTTTAGGTGTGTTTTAAATATTTTAAAATCTTTATTTCGTAAAGTATCAGGTAGGTGATTAAACAACTTCCTACCAGCTTCAATTGGTAGTTTGTCGAACATTTGAAGCCGATGGTAAGAGGGCTTTATTAAATTTTGCTTTCTTAAGTCATACACAGTTTCAGTACTACAATCACCAAAGGAATATTTAGATCTAAAGAATAATAAAGTTTCTAATATGTATAATGAAGGAAAGGGTAGTATATGTAGAGCTTTGAAAGCATCTCGACAGGTGTCCCTGTAATTTAGTCTGCATATTATTCTTACTGCCATTTTTTGCAATATAAATACACGTTGCATCTTCCCATCAGAGCAATTGCCCCATAAACATATGCCATAGGATAAATATGGATGAATGAGGCCATAGTATGCTAATTTTAAAATATTTGTATTACAATGTAACGACAGGTTTCTTAGCAAAAATAGCCCTGACGAAACTCGTTTACACACAAAATCAATGTGGTGACTCCATGTAAGATGTCTATCTAAAATGATTCCTAAAAACTTTATATTGTCTGTTTCTTGTAATAAATTATTGTTTATAGTAATATTAATATTGCCATGATCTGAGGTCTTTACACAACTAAAGTTTATATAATGTGTTTTAGCTAAATTGGTATTTAGATCTAAATCGTTGAAATATTTCGCACAGCTATTAATTTTTTGGGTAATGGAATATTCCAGTTCATTTAAATCAGTTGCACTACAACTAATAGTTGTGTCATCGGCATACTGCAATAAGTTGTGGCTATTCAAAGTACTAGACTCATTCAAAAGAAAATTGTTACATTCATTAACATATAAAATGAATAAGGTAGGCCCAAGAATAGACCCTTGAGGAACCCCATAGTTCAAATCAACTACATTTGAAAGTTCATTTTGAATTTGCACATGTTGACTCCTCTTGCTCAAATATGACTTTACCCAATTAAAGGGATTTCCACGAATTCCGTATATATGTAAGATATACGGAACAATGTTACATCATATGTTTTAAATAGACATTATTTTGTTTCTCCAATCATTTGTTTTAATACAACAGCTGTTTTAATTTCAATATTACATTTGTAGAGAGCTTAACAGATTTTGTCTATTTTTCATGCGTTTTGCATGTAATAAAGGATTATTTTTTTAAAGGTTGCGTTTGTCTATTATAGACTTATTTTACATCTTTCTCTTCGAAATTAAATTTTCTACAAGTTCTGTAAAAAAATATTTTGTGTTTATTGAACATTTAACATAGTAAATCTGCTTCAAACCTTAAAGGAACTTGTTTTTCGGGACCAAGTTTCGCGTATTTCGTCACATATCTTAAAAATTAGTACTGTAGCTACAGATCTGGAAACGGTTTTAGTCAATTTTTCAGTTCATATTACATAAAGTTCGCTAAATTGTACATCTTAATTAACAGCCAACAAATACCCGTAGAGCTTCGTTTCAGCAGGGGAACTGAAGTTCAGACGAAATCTTTCACCCTGTATAACTTGGTAACTAAGCATTTTCGAACCTATGTTAATTAGAACTTTTTTCTTCTTTTGATGTGAGGAATCATGACATGCCCTGACTTATGGGCACCTTTTTTCAGAACACCCTGTATATAAAAACAAAGTTTCAAAAGCCTAACCAAAAAATAACAAGGCAATAGTCATTTTAACTACCATTTCTTTTTGGATCAGTCGCGTAAAAGATACTGTAGAACAAATTAATTTAGAACTGATACAATACATACCTAAAATAAAATGCAAAATTTCAGGCCAAATGCCGCATTGTAGGACTTGAAAAAATTATGTACTCTAATCTTTTTGGTGCAGTAGAGGGAAAACTATGAATTGATTTTCATATGGCAAACACATAACCTTTTTACTGATCTTTGAAACTGCCCAAAATTTTATAGGAGATAGTCTTGTCACCTTGAATATACCCAATTTTGAGCTTTTCCAAAGAGGATCACCGTAGAAATTAGTTTTGCTTAAAAACTTCCGACCAACTATCACTTGTTCATTCAATTTTTTGAAAATGCGGTTTTATCAATCACCACCATACTTCCATTGGTGGTCTCACAACAATTGTTTCATTTTGTGGCATCAAGTATAAGATTCGAATCTAAGAGGGTCAATCTTTTTAACTGTGGACCAGAACACAAGGCAGGCAAATCAAGTTTCTTATGGGAAAATCGATTTCGTAAATACATCATAAAAAATCAACATTTACAGTTACAAACTTTTAAAATGGTTTGTTTGCAGTGGAGGAGTTAGTTATTTAATCCGACAGTGGCACTTTTCTCAATTTGTGCCAGGGCTTTGTGAAACCACAGTGTTAAAAGTTTGTCCCATGTTATAAGCGGCACTCGCGGCGCCCGGCCTCGGATCAAGTACAGGGGCCTCTTAAGATACGGCATGTGATGAAAAGTACTTCATAGCATTGAGTTGATGAAGAGAAAACACAATATGTAGATTTGAACAAACAAGAAAAAGCTGGTACCTCAACACAACCTTTCATAGCATCGTTGGCAACCTAAGTTCAATGAATGATAATAAAGTTGCATGGAACAAATAAGGCACCATACAGGTTGATGTCCAAAATTCAAAGTTTCTGGCCGATGTTCTTCCTTTTAACAGATATTTTGAAGGAGATAAACCTAGGCCGGTATTCTTGAACGCTCAAAGTTTGAGGAGACCTCACACTCCTCCTCCAACTTAAATCACTTGAACACTCCTCCAACGTTGGAGTCTCCTCGCACTAGCTTTCCTTGGAGGAGACCAAACACCTACCTCCAAGTCTCCCTCTCACAATATTTATGGTTATGTTCATGGTTTATTTTGTAGAAAATGTTAAGTGAAGAGCGAGCTGAATTAAATATTACACACTTTTTATAGCGTTTTAAGCTTAAAATGTGTAAAAAACTAATAAGTAATATTTTACTAACAAAACTGTTAGTAAAGTCATAAATTTTAATTTCAAGGATTGAACGCTTTTTATTTTGTTCTGGGTATTTAATTTCTTTAAAATACTTGTATGTACTGAAGCATTCATTTTTAATTTTTTGAAAGGCATTTCACAAAAATAACTTGAGGCCATGAATTTTAATGGAGTTTTCAAAAATGTAAAGGGACTAGCCTTGGATCAGAGTTTACTTAAACATTTAAAACCATAAGTCTAAACTCAAAGTATAAAGTTTAATATTAAAAACTGCTGTGAGTATAAAAGCAGCAAGCACTATATCTCTTTACTAAGAACTAACGCGAAATAATCAATTCCGAGTGACTTTACTAGGGGCTTTAAAAGTGTAAAGCTATTTTCTTTCCAAATATAATTTAATAAAGCTTATGTATTTAATAGTTGTTTTAATTGCACGAATTATCCACATGCAAAATATGAAATAATGTGAATACAAAGCAAACAGTAACACTAGACTCGAAGCGTCCATACAGGCGAGGATGACTAACCAGGGCTCAGGCGTTGCTTATTTGCAACTACTCCACTCGTTACCACGCCATTATGGTCCGGAGGAGGATGAGTTGGAAACCAGTTGGGCATTAAATTTTAGGTCAGTAAGTCAGTGGGGTAGGAAGGTAGGTGGGCTTGTCCAAGTGGCCAGGGGAGAGGGTGCCTGAAGTGTTCCTGTGTAGTGCCGACTGCCGCGGTGTGTACGCTTTAGGCCACATTAGGCGACCTGGTCGCGGGAAAAAATTTTGTCCCTCTCAAGTCGCTGAGGGTGGCCACATTAGGCGACAGGTCGCGCACTACTTCAGTTGCTAACATGTCTTTGAGTAGAGAGGATATCTTGTTAGCCACTGCGGTGAGGGCCTATTTAAAAAAAAAAAAACGCGACGATTCGGTGTTCACCCACTAAACAGTGTTCGATTAGTGCAAGGCCAGTATCATACGATAATGGCGTTTCTGGAAGATGACAGTGAAAAATTTTTCTCATACTTTCGTATGAGCAGAGGATCCTTTGAGGAACTTGTGACAATAGTTGAAGATGGCCTTAAGAAATCTGATACTAAGTTAAAATTGTCAATCTCGCCAGAAGAACGGCTGGCTTTAACATTGAGGTAAACCTATTACTGTATTATATGTATACAAATAGTGAAAATAAAAATTAGCAATATGAATAAAAAGAGGTATAGACCTAAACAATAAAACAAACAATTAATCCGAATATTTATTGTTCAGTGTGTAACTTTTGTAACGGTATGTAACTTAAAAAAAATAATTAATTGACTAACTCTAATGACAATAAGTATGTCTTTATCTTAAACTAAAAAAACAAAACGAAACAAACATTCTTAAATAGAAAGCATAAAACCAGAGCCTAAGACTAAAAACAGGGGTTTGTACTGAACTGCCATTTAATTTAGTTGAGTAATATCAGTTTCAATTACACTGAACACATCTATATTGCTGGAATCAGAAATATCTGATGGAGATAAGGCACTTGAAGAGGAAGGAGACGTAAACTGATGGAAACTTTTACCGATGGCTGAACTAGCGGGGTTGTTTGTTTGCCGTTGGTTCCACTGGGGTGGTTGATGGTATGCAGTATTGATAGTTGGTGGTACTTGGTATTGGTTTGCATTGTGTAAAAAATTCATAAGGGGAGACTGTAAATTTGGGGAATGAGTTGTACCAGGCTCCGCTGCCTGTTGCATTATTTGGGAAATGCACACCCTTGCCCATAAGTTTTGCTGTCTGGTAGCTTTTTGAATATTGGCAAAAAAGAAATCAAAAGTTTCGATCTGCTTCTTCGTCTTCATCCACAGTCCTGCTCTTTTGTAAATGTTCCAGTACAGCCATTTCAAACGTGGGATTCTTGTGTCGTGTGTTTCCTTGGGAAGGACACGGCGTTTCTTAACCGACTTCCTACGCGAGGAGGAGGTTACACAAGTCAACATGCGGGTATTTTTTTTTTATGTTTGTCCGGCCATAACTTTTGAACGCGATCATCATTTTTAACCCGGTTTGTTTTGTTTAGTAGGGTTTAGCTCCGAATTGGTCCCATAAAAATATCTTTTTAATCGCACAAGTCTTTCTATATAAAAAAGTAAAAACTTTTGAAAACTCTAAAAATGTCGTGTTTTTGTTCTCTTTTAAGGCCCGTAGATGCCATATTCTACCTTCCATTGCAGTTATAATGGTACCATTTGAAGCGCAATTAAATTTTCTATCCACAAAACTACACATATGTGGTAAATATATACGATTCCAAGTATACAATCAGTTAAAAGTAAAAAAAAAACTTGTAAAATTTACTCTAATTCACACATATTAATATTTAGAGCCTCAAAATGACTCTTTATATAGGATTTGAGAACACCAAGTGGTGGTCAAATTCAATTTTCTTCAAAAAGTTATTCCTTGTAATTTAGCGAAAAACGCTTATTTATTGACGTAGCCCGTCGTTGTCGTCGAAAAACACGTTATTCAGTAACGCCACTCTCGCATTTACACGCATAGTATTTGAACGCGGGCTTTGTTTAGAGCCCAGTTTATTTTGTTTGATAGGACTAAATCTTAGAATGTTCTCATGGAAATATATTTTCAATCGCATAAGTTTTTCTATATAAAAAATTACAAAAACCTTTCAAAAAACTAAAAGAAATTGTGTTTTTGTCCTTTTTTGGGGCCGTCTAGAACAGATTTAATACAAAACTTCAAGGAAAACCACCAAACTGAAATAATTTTAAAACCTGATAATATGATTCAATTAGTCTGTACTTTTTATCCTTATGTTAAGGATTATTTGGACAATTTCGATTTAACATCATAATGTTATTTTATGAATTAAAAAACTTCTGGTTGTCCTATATTCAGTAACTATTTTCCTTTCTTCAAGCCAAAAATTTGAAGGAAAAAAATGGTTTAAATTGTTTATTTATCATTTAAAGTTATTTCAACTTCGAATTTATTACACTTTATCTATTGTCAACCATTGGATCATTCCCGGTGCGGGGGGCCCAATGACCCGCTGAGAATCACAGAAAACAAAATGGCTCATCAAATCCAGCGAGGCGGCGAGTGGCACATTTAGAGCTTAGAGAGGTGATTAATCCCCACACTTAGAGGAGTGGTTCAATGACTGGTAATGCACTGTACCAAAGAGCGGTTTTGCTGAAATTGTACTTACAGGGCACTACGGTAATCCTTGCATTTCGGGGCACGTTGCTCCAGCTTCTCGTCTTCCACCTTTGCCCCAGCCGTCTTTGGGCGCTCCGGCTGATCCCCCTTGCTCTTCTGCTTTGAGCTGCTACCTCTCTTGTTCGACAGGGCACTACGGTAATCCTTGCATTTCGGAGCACGTTGCTCCAGCTCCTCGTCTTCCACCTTTGGCCCAGCCGTCTTTGGGCGCTCCGGCTGATCCCCCTTGCTCTTCTGCTTTGAGCTGCTACCTCTCTTGTTCGACAGGGCACTACGGTAATCCTTGCATTTCGGGGCACGTTGCTCCAGCTCCTCGTCTTCCACCTTTGGCCCAGCCGTCTTTGGGCGCTCCGGCTGATCCCCCTTGCTCTTCTGCTTTGAGCTGCTACCTCTCTTGTTCGACAGGGCACTACGGTAATCCTTGCATTTCGGGCACGTTGCTCCAGCTCCTCGTCTTCCACCTTTGCTCTTTGGGCGCTCCGGCTGATCCCCTTGCTCTTCTGCTTTGAGCTGCTACCTCTCTTGTTCGACAGGGCACTACGGTAATCCTTGCATTTCGGGGCACGTTGCTCCAGCTTCTCGTCTTCCACCTTCTTTGGGCGCTCCGGCTGATCCCCTTGCTCTTCTGCTTTGAGCTGCTACCTCTCTTGTTCGACAGGGCACTACGGTAATCCTTGCATTTCGGGGCACGTTGCTCCAGCTTCGTCTTCCACCTTTGCCCAGCCGTCTTTGGGCGCTCCGGCTGATCCCCTTGCTCTTCTGCTTTGAGCTGCTACCTCTCTTGTTCGACAGGGCACTACGGTAATCCTTGCATTTCGGGGCACGTTGCTCCAGCTCCTCGTCTTCCACCTTTGCCCCAGCCGTCTTTGGGCGCTCCGGCTGATCCCCCTTGCTCTTCTGCTTTGAGCTGCTACCTCTCTTGTTCGACAGGGCACTACGGTAATCCTTGCATTTCGGGGCACGTTGCTCCAGCTCCTCGTCTTCCACCTTTGCCCCAGCCGTCTTTGGGCGCTCCGGCTGATCCCCCTTGCTCTTCTGCTTTGAGCTGCTACCTCTCTTGTTCGACAGGGCACTACGGTAATCCTTGCATTTCGGGGCACGTTGCTCCAGCTTCTCGTCTTCCACCTTTGTCCCAGCCGTCTTTGGGCGCTCCGGCTGATCCCCCTTGCTCTTCTGCTTTGAGCTGCTACCTCTCTTGTTCGACAGGGCACTACGGTAATCCTTGCATTTCGGGCACGTTGCTCCAGCTTCTCGTCTTCCACCTTTGCCCCAGCCGTCTTTGGGCGCTCCGGCTGATCCCCCTTGCTCTTCTGCTTTGAGCTGCTACCTCTCTTGTTCGACAGGGCACTACGGTAATCCTTGCATTTCGGGGCACGTTGCTCCAGCTTCTCGTCTTCCACCTTTGCCCCAGCCGTCTTTGGGCTCGGCTGATCCCCTTGCTCTTCTGCTTTGAGCTGCTACTCTCTTGTTCGACAGGGCACTACGGTAATCCTTGCATTTCGGGGCACGTTGCTCCAGCTCTCGTCTTCCACCTTTGCCCAGCCGTCTTTGGGCGCTCCGGCTGATCCCCCTTGCTCTTCTGCTTTGAGCTGCTACCTCTCTTGTTCGACAGGGCACTACGGTAATCCTTGCATTTCGGGGCACGTTGCTCCAGCTTCTCGTCTTCCACCTTTGCCCCAGCCGTCTTTGGGCGCTCCGGCTGATCCCCCTTGCTCTTCTGCTTTGAGCTGCTACCTCTCTTGTTCGACAGGGCACTACGGTAATCCTTGCATTTCGGGGCACGTTGCTCCAGCTCCTCGTCTTCCACCTTTGGCCCAGCCGTCTTTGGGCGCTCCGGCTGATCCCCCTTGCTCTTCTGCTTTGAGCTGCTACCTCTCTTGTTCGACAGGGCACTACGGTAATCCTTGCATTTCGGGCACGTTGCTCCAGCTTCTCGTCTTCCACCTTTGGCCCAGCCGTCTTTGGGCTCCGGCTGATCCCCTTGCTCTTCTGCTTTGAGCTGCTACCTCTCTTGTTCGACAGGGCACTACGGTAATCCTTGCATTTCGGGGCACGTTGCTCCAGCTCCTCGTCTTCCACCTTTGCCCAGCTGTCTTTGGGCGCTCCGGCTGATCCCCTTGCTCTTCTGCTTTGAGCTGCTACCTCTCTTGTTCGACAGGGCACTACGGTAATCCTTGCATTTCGGGGCACGTTGCTCCAGCTTCTCGTCTTCCACCTTTCTTCTGTCTTTGGGCCTCTGATCCCCTTGCTCTTCTGCTTTGAGCTGCTACCTCTCTTGTTCGACAGGCACTACGGTAATCCTTGCATTTCGGGGCACGTTGCTCCAGCTTCTCGTCTTCCACCTTTGCCCCAGCCGTCTTTGGGCGCTCCGGCTGATCCCCCTTGCTCTTCTGCTTTGAGCTGCTACCTCTCTTGTTCGACAGGGCACTACGGTAATCCTTGCATTTCGGAGCACGTTGCTCCAGCTCCTCGTCTTCCACCTTTGGCCCAGCCGTCTTTGGGCGCTCCGGCTGATCCCCCTTGCTCTTCTGCTTTGAGCTGCTACCTCTCTTGTTCGAATCTGCCATGTTTTACCTTCCATTGAAATTCAAATGGTACCAACTGAAGCACAGTTAAATTTTCTACACAAGTAAAAAAAAAGTTCGTTATAAAGTTTGCCCGTTAGTTATCCAACGGCTAATTGCAGTTGGCTTATCCAGTCTCGCCACGGGGAGGCCGGCAAACATAGAGACCATATTTACATGTTGTGTCTTAATAACTATATTTACATTTCTTATACAAATTATAAAATATAAAACAAGTCTACGAATAAAGGCTTATATTTCGCAACTTGCGTTGCTTATTCATAGCCTAACAAAAAATTATACAAAACACTTTTCAAAATAAAACAATATTTACACGATCACATGCTTTCAATAATAAGAGTTCTTCATCTTATGTTCAGCCCATCTGGTTGTCTGCTTTTTAAAACAAGTTGATGTGCAGTCTCCACATCTAGTAGTTTTGCATCTGTAATAAATCTTGGCTCTCCGGGGTCCGGGTTTTCTACATACACTGCTTTCAGAGTAAATCCTTCTTCTAAGGTTTTTACGTTGTGCTCTATGGTCCCCTAGCCTACTACCATGTCAAGCTTCGATGGGGAGTTTTGATTTGTGGAATGGCAGTTCCCCTTGCCTACTGCCGTGTTTAATTTTGATGGAGCCTGGATTATGTCACTTGGTTTAGTTGCCTTAGCCTTAACATTTCATTAAATGCCTTGGTGTCGTGAGGATTCCGAAGCAGTCGGCTTGGCTCTAAATCGCAAAGTGCCAGGCCATCTAATGTTTTTACCCTGCTAAGAGCCACATATGCCTGACCTTTAGCAAACACCTTTTTGCCAAGGTCTACGACAGCTCGCTCTAAGGTTGTGCCCTGAAGTTTATGCACTGTCACAGCCCAACTTAGAATTAGCGGCAACATACGGCGTTCAACGTCTCTGTATCCTTTGGTTGATTGAAATGTTGATGCTACAGGGGCGATTGAAACTAAACCTTCTTCATCTTTAAATCTTACACCCACCGTTTCATCATCAAACTTTAACTCAGGGAGTTCGCCAGATTCTAACTGTTCTCTGCGTAAAGCTGGCCACTTAAATTTACGCACGACACCCATAACTCCATTGACAAGACCATCGGATACGGATATATTTCGCCTCAACATAACACGAGACCCTTCTGCTAAAGTAATTGTATGCAAGAGACCTCCGCAGTTGTTAGGGTCTTAAGGGATAACGTTTCTCGGTGGAGTCTTCCCATAAGTTGCTGCTTCTCGTGATTCGTCTACAGCTTGAATAGTTTAATTTCTTTGATAATGAGATATGTCAAGTGTCATCTTTGAGTTGTAATCCAAAAGCCATCAAAAGCTCATCCTCGTCCCTAAAGGGAATATGACAAACAACCAGATTGTAGAAGTAGCCCTCTCTGTCCGTGTTCATTGTGTAGTAGCGGGTTCGCAGCACAGCAGGCCTCGCTCTCACTTTCATACGGGTGTTGTCCCTAAGTTTTATGAACTTTGGTGGCGAACTTTCTTCACTATCGGCCAACTCAACATCTCCGTCTTCTTCGGTCCATTTATGTTCATTGCAAATATGTGTGTGAATACGAACAAAACCGCGCAGGTCCCTGCATACTATGGCTACATGTTCAACGAGTGCTTAATGTTTAATCTTACGGAAAATTCATACAATTTATAGTTTGTTGTATCATTATGAAATATATATACCCAATCACCAACAAACGTGTAAGCTCTGCTAGTGGCCAGTGAACTTTAGTATTGTCGATATTTTAGCAGGTTGGACTACTTGCTGAGGACACAGATTTTCTGTCAACATTACCTGCATTTTTTCTCTGTGAGCAGAACACATTCTGCAGTAATTATTTGCTGCAAAGCTTTCTACAAATCCTAAAATTCCATTGAGACCTAGATTATCTCCTGTGATACATACCAAATGGAATTTTATTTTGCCCACATATTGAGGAGTAATTATATCAATACCAATGTTTTTCAAAACGTTAAGTTGTTAACAAATTTTTTTGACAATTATTTTATTGCCAAATAGTTTTCTATCTGATGAAAGAAGGAAAGAAAGAAATATGTTTATTTTCACATACAGTACAGGTTTGTGATAACATGTGTAATAAAACGTAACATAAAATTACTGCAGTGAATTTAGCGCCTTTGAGGTAGTATTCTACCTGTTTCAAGGCTACTATGTTAAACACCACACCTAGTGATCGCTCACACTAATTGAACAAATTGAATTATACTATTACGATTACAATAGAAATAGAGAGCAGAAAATTTACCCTTGTCCTTAGCTCTAAGGAAACCAAAATTAGGCAACAGATACTGACAGTCTTATCTACTTAGCCTATTTAACATTTCAACGTCACTAAAAATAACACTTATCAACTAACCACACCCAACAACTCCTCAACAGCTGAATCATTTAGAAGTATCAACCAGAGCTTTACTTGTTTTAAAAATAAACTATGAGGTTGGGTTTGTTTCAAATTATTTGGTAATCTATTTATGATTGTTGGAGCTCAAAAGGATATACTTTTTGTATAAAAGGTCTTTGTTGGTTTTGGTACAAACATATTGTTAGTACTTCTTAGTCTTTGCCTGTATTCATTTACATTTGTCTATGTGTTTCCACTACGGGTGTAAATAAATAAAAGCCTTAAGGGTAGTATTCTTAAATTTATGAAGATTTGATGAGACGATTCCATAAAGGATTTATTTGAAATTAGCCTTACCAAACGCTTTTGTTGGGTTATAATTGGTTTCAATCTTGTTTTGTAAGTGCCTCCCCATAGTAGTAGACCGTATTCTATTCTACTTTGGACTAAAGCAAAATGTAGTTCTCTTTTGGTTTCAATAGGGCATAGCTTGTTCAAGAAATAGAATATACGTGATATTGTGATGAATGGACAAGTGCTAACAAGAAAACACGTTTCAGCTGTGACACACAATGATTTGGCAAAAATGGGAGGGATACATAAACCCCGTCAAGTTTTCGAACAGGAGCGAGACTTCCGAGAGGGTTATCAGTTTCAAAATCATCAAAAAACAACATTAAGGGAAGATGCAACTCTTGAGATGATACATTAGATTTTTTCAAAATATCTGTCCAAACAGAAGTTTGCATTACATTCTCTACACCGCTGGTGAAGTGTTCAAAATTTCTTTTAAAAGTTCCGGAATCTTTAAAAGATTTGTCAAAACTTGCTGTGAGGGTATTACTTGCAGTTTGGAAGATGTTGGTTTTTAGCTGAACCCTAATGATGTGTGCTTCTGTTCCATTCGTTTACCAATAATGACATCTGAACTCACTAGGGTTCCTAAATTTTGAAAATACTCGAAGCACCGGTGCTCTGATTTCAATTGTTTCATATTGTCTTGAAACTCGGTCAGGACGTTATCTATAATACCTTCCACTTCACCAGAGGTACTGGAAGCAATAGCGTTGTTTACCATTTCAATCTTAAAATTGGTCATTATTATACTTTTATACTTAGCTATTTCTGAATTTTAAGGATTTAGATACACTCTGCACAACATAATAAAAATATATTTATTTTCCAAAGTTTACAAAAACCTTACATTTTTTGATACATTATAAACTAATACTATCATACTGGTGTATGTACGTTGTAAACCAACGTAAGACACTTTTCATACACTACACTTTAATATCAAAATTCCTAAAATATAACAACTACTGTATTCATCAGTTTAAACACAACTAAACATAAAATTTAGAAACTTACAATTATTTACAGAACAAAAATACTCTTTATTATATGCAAACTTTAGAAAATTTAGGGCCTCATTCGGAAACCCGGTTTTGAGGTTCCTTCGTGGCACAACACTTCGTGGCACATTTTTTGCACTGTAAAGTTCTGAAACAAACATTGCTAGTTCTTTTTCCATTGTTAACGTTTCAGAGACAGCAGTGTTCCCACAAGTTAGAGTTAGAGAATTATTGCCTAAATCATTGTGTTCGGTCGGGACACCAGATTCTTTGTTGAACGCTTGACTACCAGCGCTAATATTGGTCTCAGATGTGTGACACCTTCTAAGGTGCATTTTCAAAGATGTCAATGTAGAAAATGCCTGAGACATCCAGACTCTCCACAGTGATATTGTTTTATGTTTACTGACTTTAGACAATTGGACCGAATATGCTGAATTAAAGTATTGACATTAGGAAACATTGAATGGCAAGCATAGCAAGTATACATTATGGATTAGTTTTTATGACAAATATAATACAAACAAAAATTTTAGTAATAAAATAGAATTAAAAAAAAAACTTAAATTTGGAGACCAATGTTAATCATGAGATGACGGATAGTCTAGCTCATTCGATCATACTTGTTGGATATGTGGTACATAGCCTTTTAAATGAAGAGCCAAACATCCGTTGCCTCTTCTGGATAGCAGGCTCCAGTCGAATAAAAAATCTTAAATGCTGCGTCAACTAATGGTGTTGTCTAATTGTAGGTGGTATTGTTAATCGCAACCACATACTTCGTAATTTCCTCAATGCTGAACCCAACAACAAACACCGTCGGCTGGAAAGTTCTTCCCAGTAGAAGGTACTTTTATTTTCTAGCCTCAATCGCTGGTAAGAGGTCAGTTTCGCTAGGGAGAATAGTTATCAAGGCGTCTCCGACTTCTGATCTAGATGGCTTCCAGGTAATTTTTCCTTCAGTGTAGGCACATTCAGGAGGTAAGGCAATAAAAGCAATGTCGCTGCATTGTTTCCATTCCCTGGGGAAAGAAAGGTAGGATAAGGGAAAAGGAATGAAAGGATGTTTAAAGAGTAATAGGATTAATGTGTAGAATGTCTGGATTACATACTAGGTATTTTAGTACCTATCATAAACATACATTCACTAGGATTGATAAAAACACAGGTTAATTAGTGTGAAACAAGTTTATTAAAGTCATTTTATAATGTATTGCAAATAATTATTAGTTTAATGATAGTTGCTAATTTAAATACATGTATTGGTGATCAATAGCAGTAAATATTCAGTTTGTCTTGTTGTTGCAAGCCATAAGATTTATAATTTTTTATGCTAGTTGGGTATAAATCCAGTCATCCATAGCGCTGAACCATTGGCCAAACCATCATAAGTGGAAGTGTCAGGTAAACAGCTTGGGGACCTTTTTTGAGTATACAAATCAGTGTGGAATTTAATTTATTTTATACTTATAGAGGGTTATTACAAAATATGATGTTCACGATTTCAAGTGTATACAAAATGTAGTTTTATATGTTATACAAAGAAATAAAATGGTTACATTTTAAGAAATACTCAAAATGTTTCACACAAGTACTCATAAATATAAATTTTTGATATGGGTACTCCTTGTGCTTCAACATAAGTAAATCCTATAATCAAGCTATTGCCATACGTTGATAAGAGTGTGTTAATCTATTTTGTCGATGGCATTGATAATCCATTGCTGGATCTCAGATTTGCTTGCTAATGGTAATGGTGGTGTGTACACCTTATCTTTGATGTATCCAAACAATAAAAATAACACGGGGTGTTATCTGAAGATATTGGAGGCCAGTTCAGGAGTACGTCATCATTAGGACCACCGCGCCCGATCCATATCCCAAGCACAAACGATGTGCATTAGTAATACATTTTTTACAAATGCGGCCATTTATTTAAAAGTTTAACTACTACTTGCGATTGGATTACTTACTAAAAAAATCTTCATTAAACCTGGTTCTAGGAATTGGTTCCAAACTAATAAAAAAAATGTTTAATGAGATAATCCATTACACAACAAGTCTTCAAATCAAATTCAACCATTACACAGCACGTACAACAATTATTGACTTTACAAACGGCAGATACGCACCAAAACCAGTACAAATAAAACTTTATCGGAGTTTTTCTTTCCAATGGTACCAATTAATATGGTCTACAAGTAAATCTACCCAGTAATATTTATAATAATATTCAGGAGCATCGTTTGTAATAACCCTGTATTTACTGGTGATCAGTAATCAGCTTCAACTAGAACCGGAAACGACTCATCCCGAATAAAAACTGTGTTGTTTATTTATTATTGAGACAAATGTGGCAGATAGTTTCATCAAATAGAAATTGCTACTTATCGACATCATCTTAATCCAAACGTATACTACAGCGTTTCTAAGCTTAATTTGAAAACGAGAAAGTAGTTCAAAAGCACTAAATGTCTTCAATTGTAGAACAAGCATGATTTTTCTTCATTTGTAGGGCTTCAAAGTTTAATAAATTAATTTATGTTTTGTATTAATTTGTAAAACTTTGACGCCCTTGCAAAAAAAAGAAGATAAGAAGGTTGAGTGGTAGAGAGGACTTTGTAGTCCTAACTTCGCCTCGTTAAACAAGACAAACCTTTAAGAAACCGTGCTAATGCTGAAATTGACAAAGTATAGTGCTACTGAACTACAAACCTGTGGATGAAGTAAGCTTCGAAACAGCCGAAATACGCACACTACAACTATAATGTTGTCAAAAAGCAGGACTTTCTACACTCTAATAACAAGATAAATTGGCGTAGACTATGGAACCATCAAAAGGAAGGATATTCTATCAATAAGCACTTACCTGCTGCAGTTATGAGCTCTCCTAATTGGCTCTTCACAACATTGTCTCTAGATGCTTGGAGCTTCTCAGAGGCAATTTTGACGAGTTGTTCCCTGAGTAGCACTGAATTACCTTTTTCCTGTGTCTGGATGCAGTTTTTCGCAATCTTGCAAGAGCTGTAAAGAATAATATATTACAGGACCACATCAAATTCACAATCACAATTAATCAACAATACAAAATTACAGGAACACACAACTTAACAACTACAAATGAAACTATTCTAAAAGTAATTGCAGCAATTAAATAAGTTTGTTAAACAACCTCTACACAGAAGTCTGTGACCTGCTCTTCTTTCTTAGAAAACAAAGAACTATAATTAAGAAGTAGAATTTGTGTAACTCAGTGACAGTGAGTGATCTACTAAGAGCGTTGTACTTGTACTGCGAAACTGGCATCTTAGGCTCCCCTTTAAGAGGTCATCCTAAACAGTGGCCTCACCTTGCTTCGTGAAGGTGCATTTATTCAAACTTAATGATCTACAAAGGTACTAATATGCTAATTTAGAAGCCTCATTTTACTTAGCGTAGGGAAGGGTGGGTTTTGCGCTAAGACAGTGGTCCCACTATGCTTTGTGTGCTTAAAAAGAGGTGTTCACTAAGGGGTTTGGCCTGACTTCGCAATTATAATGACTTAGCATAGCTCGACATTTGTCAAAAGAGGTTTCCTCAAATTTGCATTTGTCTACAGCGAAAAACAATAATTAAAACAAACACATACTAGATTGACACCAAGGCAGGTCTTCACAGATGGGAACTGGTCAAAATACTCAGAGATTGATGTGCTATACCACCTTCTAACTTTTTTTGACGCACAAAAAAATTATCATTCCAATACACCTCATCCATTAACCATGGGTCAACACTGCTTCCAAGCCAACTCAGTTGTTCTTTAAATTCTGAAAACCATCATGAACAATATGTCATTTGATCATGGTGTTTGCTGTATCCATATTGTCATATGTGCAATAATACTGAATATAACCATAATTTTGGATTTTACAGCAAGACATTTTTTAGTTTTATATTTGTAATATAAGCAAATATTTTCTACTCAGAGAAGATAAATAATTTAGTTCTGACTTTGTGCACAATAAGCTTTGGATATGAGGAGAGAGAGTTTAATATTTCTGAGTATTTGAAGACTGTTTATAGTATATTCACCTAACAATCTTTTTAGATAATAATACAAAGTAAGATTAATTGTTTGTGTTATTATAAGCGTAGAAATCGCTGAAATTTTATTGAATTTATTTGATCTGCAAAATTTTAGTAATGAAAAATTGTATTTTAAATCGCAATTATTTGTTTAAAGTGTATTCAACCTTATTGCAAAGAAAGTGCCTATTTATAAGGCAGGGCATTTGCAACACAGCCAACTCTCCACAAAACAAGGTTTCTTAAGTAAACACTTACTTTTGGGTCAACCACTGAACGATATTTCATTCAAAAACGATTTGAAAAATATCGTTTTTATCGTTTTTCTTTAACTGATTATGTTATGACAGTTAAAATTAAAATAAATAAGAGAAAGGTTTAAAATAAATATGTACATATAAGAAAATTGAAAACAAATCTTCCTTTTATGTGTTTAATTATGTTATACATTTCTCTCCTTTAATTCTATTCTAGCTTAACTTACGATGTGAAAGGCTTCCAGGGTAACTTAGGCTTCTAACACAAGCTGCTTGAAGCTATAGTCGAAACTTTGGTTAATCACAAAAATTTGGATGTTTTGTCCCTACAAATTATGACCATTTTTATTTATCTTTTAAAAAAACTTAGAGCACCGTCTCATTTAAGACTGTGGTAACAGACTGCCAGAAACAAAAAAAGATTTAGCATTCTTTTTTGTAGAGTTTACCCTGAAAATGTGCCTGATTCATCCGGGATGGAAGAAGTAGTTGGAGCTGCAATTGAAACGCTCCTGAAGCGACCACCAATGCACCCAGGTTCCTTAATTTCCTGCGTCTGGTAATGTAAGCTTCATAACACAAACCACTTGCATTTTTTTCCTTGAAATAGGTTTGCTGGATGTGAGGGACTGAAATAGACAGCCCGAGCTTCTCGTGGGAAGATCTCCGCTATCTGTCCACTGATCTTCAAGAAATTATCTGAAGAGATCTTAGTAGTAGGATCAATCAGCATATGACTGACAGGAGCGCGGGCAACCTAAAAAAATAATTTATTTCATTAGTGTATTTAGGAATGAGGTCTAAGAATACACTTTATTTGTATCTGTTTATGTGTAAATTTAATACTAAGATTGTACTTTTACCACTATTTCTCCTATGGAATTTCATTATTGTTAACATTTTAACACAAAATTGTATTTCTATAATGATGAATGTTTTACCTCTTCTCTCTGATTTCGTTTAGAAGTCCTTCATTTTGGGCACCTATCAAGATTAATGCCCTGCCATCCACGCTTGCTGACAAGACATCAGTCACCTAATAATAAAATGGAATTGGAAAGGTTATTTTACACAATAATTATTATGAAAATCAATGTGATATTTCATTTGTAAACTGACTAAATTAGTTGTCTACAACAAAAATAGGTTAGAGAAAATACAGTACCTTCTTTTGATATTACTTTAACCTAACCTAAATACAGATACATAACCTAACGTGTATATTGTATAATGTACACAACTTTTCATTACTTACATAGCTGTTGTTGACATTTAAAGGATATCACTCAATCCACACTGTCCTGTGCTTAGATTAGCGACCTCTGCTTGGCTAACAAAAGAATTCTCTGATATACTCTTCTGATTCAAGAGTGATACACTGACAAGAGGCAACTCTTGGTTCAAACATTCAGCTGTTTCACTGGCCTAGAACACAACAGTCACTAAACCATAAGGTTAAGGTTGAGAGGGTACATGTTTAGGCAACTCTCAAGTACTGTGGCATTATTCGCCCCGAACGCGGCTACAGAGCGTGCAACCAGTCGCTAGCCTCCTACAGCACCACAACTGAGGCAGGTGGAGGCGTTCTCTAGACGGACCCACCTGTAGCACTTTCGAGCCTTTTTTTTGTCTCCATTTGCTGCTCTACGCCCAAACGGCAAAATAATTACAGACTAAAAGCTATACATTACATTTGAAATTCTAACTGATTGAACTAACCAATTAATGTATCATCTAGAAAAGCTATTTTATGTGAGTCAGGTTTTCTTCCTTACTCTGATATACGTATATAGGCTTACTTACCATAACTGTCATGTACTTATAAACTAGAAACTCGATAGTTTGACTGCTATTAGTCGTTTGAAAGTATATCAAACTATCTACCAACTCTGGACTGTGCTTAAATGTTAGCAAAACGCAACAAATGACCTTCAGTCTTGGAATCAAACCATCTTCTCAGGATATAGAAAGTATTAAGTTTTTAGGTTTATACATGGATGATAAACTTTCATGGGAACCGCACATAAGACATATCTGTACTAGGCTCTCAAGAGTGGTTTATCTGTTAAGAAAGCTGAATGATTGTGTACTTGATAATTATGTCAGTATATTTTACTTCAAATGTTTAGTAACATATACTTGACTTTGTCTATTGCTAGTATCGATGCTAGTTCGATGACAATAAAACTTGTATTTATTTATTTATTAAATAAGTTCCATGTTCACACTTCCCGGAAATAGGGTCGGTCGAACGTTGTTTGTCACTGCTCAGTATCGCCTGGGCTTAGTGAACTAAGGTTGTTATAGTGCGAAATGGCTGAAGAGATAATTATTGATGTTGACTTTTTGATAACTTTGGTAGAAGCAAGACCTGTACTGTGGGACAAAACTATTGATGATTTCAAGAATCGTGATCATACAAGAAAAGCTTGGGTGGAAGTGTGCGGGAGTCTAAACAATGACTACGAAGAGTTAGATGGGAAGCAAAAAGACGCATACTGTAAGTAACAATCATTTATTATTACAATATAGTATTTATAAATTAACATTTACAGCAATAACGACTTGAATGCGTGACACTATCAACTATGAGCAGCTACTATTCATGTAAGTAAAACTGAAACTAACCTAAATTAGAATGTCAAACAAAGCACGAAGTGACTTATGGAGTTACTTTAACAAAACAGACAATGAGAATGCGATTTGCACAATTATTGTAAATATTGTTGTCACTGTGATACTATGTTTTGTGTGATTTATTTGTAATAAAACTGCTTCGTTTAATAAATGTTTATCTAATTTCTTTACGGTTCCAATAAAAAGTATTATATACAAACATTTTAAAGACAAATGTTTATTATAATTATATGAAGTTATTTTAAAATTTGGGTGAATCAGAAAACCGAAATAGTGTTTTTATTTTAGATTTGAAATAATTAGATTTGACATAAATATCGCTAATAATAATAAATTTAATAATTATAAGATAATAATAAACGAGTGGCAACAAATGTCAAACAATACTGGCATAAATGCAGTCTGACAAGTGACATACATACATTCTGCATACGTATAAGTTTAGATATAACATAGCAATATTTACATAGAACTCATAATGTAAAAGGTTCTCATTTCTTTACATACTGCATTACTTAACGGAACTATTAAATCATTTTCATTTGCCAGGGTACACTTCCTACTTCAGTCATGATATATTGGCACATAATATTCCTTACGTTGTTGGCATTAAGTCCACCTCTAATTTGGGTGTTCCCTCCTAGGTCTTCAAATCCTATTATAGTTGTAGTGTCTTCGATTACGTATCCATCTCTATCCCGGACGAAATTATGTAGTACAATACAGGCCTTAATCATATCGATAGCAAGGGTTGGATTCACATTAAGAGGTCTATGAAACACTCTCCACTTATTTGAAAGTATACCAAAAGCAGACTCCACATACCTCCTAGCTCTACAGAGCCGATAATTAAAAATATTTTTCTCGACTGCGAGGTGTTTTCCGCCAAAAGGACGTAGTAGATGCTCATGCTGACCGAAAGTTGCATCGCCAACCAAAAAATAAGGAACCTTAGGACTTACTATTCCTGGCTAGCACTCTTCTTCAGGTAATTGTACTGTTCCTTCTTCAATTGATTTTCACAAACTAGATTCTTTAAAAATAGAAGAATCGCAGTCTTTACCGTAGCTTCTAATGTTAACGCAACTAAAGACTAAACCTATATTTTGAATCTGCAACTGCCATTAACACAATAGAGAAAAAGTCTTTATAATTAAAATACGTAGAACCACTGTCAGCAGGACACACAATTCTACAATGTTTTCTGTCTACTGCGCCAATACAGTGTGGAAAATTGGCATTTTCTTCAAATCCAGAAGCAATTGATTCCCATATCTCCTTTGTAGGTATCGGTAAACATTCAAAACGCATCACTGACCAGATTGCTCGGCACACGTCCTTAACTATTTGACTCATGGTTGAAATTCCAATTCTGTAGTAATACGCCATATCAGTAAATGAGTTACCACTCGCCAAAAATCTTAAAAAATAAAATAGTTTATAAAAATATATATTGGCCCGGTTTTATTTCAAATAATTTTATTACATCGGTCTTTACAGGGTGAAGCAGAACACTAATAGCTTTCAAACTAATTAACTGGGTTTCAAATTTTTTTTAAGATAAAGAAGTTGTCAGACGTTGGGGAAATCTTAGAGATGCGTACAGCAGAGCTCAGAAGAGAGTCAAAGCAACCAAAACAAGTGGTTCCGCTGCTAAGAAATCAAAGCACTACATTCATCAAGATGAACTGAAGTTCCTTAGTAAGCTACATGAACAACGTGGGACCGTTGACAGTTTAATTGAAGGAGGGACTCCCGGTGAAGACGGGGATTATTCTGCACATTTTGAAGACTCATTCACACCTGAAGAAAATGGGCCAGCAGCTTCAACAGAAAATGGGCTAGGAACTTCAACCGCAAAGGAATCATTCATACCTCAGAAACAAACACTATCGAAGAAACACAAAAAGTTGGATGAAGTGGAGGTGAAGCTGTTAGAAGCCCTAAAACCTAAGGAACCAGAGAAACCAGACTCCAATATGAACTTCTTCATGAGTTTAATTTCACACATTAAATCGTTCAATACCAGTGAAATACTGCAATTTCAAATGGGCGAACTTCAGGTAATCTCAGATATAAACAATAAAAACAATATTTCCCTCAGAATAATTATGAATACCGCCAATCCTATGAACAAGCCTCGCAGCCAAACCTGTTGTCATACTCTGTGTCACCCGGTTCTTCCACAACTACAACTCCGCCACGCCAGGGCCGCTTTACCCAATGGGCCCGTTGGGCCCGGGCCCAGGGCGCACGAGGAATGGCATTTTTTGGGGGGCGCAATTTTTAGAAATGTTTATGTTTTAATTTTGGGTGAGATTTTAAAAAAATTCTACTGTCCAACGGATAAGCAGCTGTGAAGTTGTAAGTTCGCGATGACTCAAAAGCAAAAACTAGAATTGTCACAAAACAACACAAAGCAACAAAAAAACGTTATATCGCGATGTGTAAGCCGTAACTTCATTCTGCTGGAATCAAACTTTACCGTCAAAATTGATGCCTTAACGACCACATAGTTGTGGTCGTTGGCGCAGGCACAGCTGACTGTAGCGCGCCGACAATAGTGACGGTCTCCGGACTGGCGGGCACCGGCCACCCCTCCCGACCACACTCAACCCTAGTACCGCCGTTGGCCGTTCCTATCTCCTGCGCTGTGCGCTGCGCAAGTAATCAGTAAACAAAGTCTCTAACTAACCTAACCTCACCACCTCAGCTCAGTTCAGTGCATTATTTGCGTTAGTATAAGGCCTCGGCTACGATACGAGCGGCGAGCGGTATGAGCGGCGCCGCTCTGACATCAGAACACATTTAACTGTGGGAAAATAGGAGGGAGCTGGCTACAATGCAAGCGGCGAGCGGCAGGCGGCACGGCCAAGCGACGCTCAGGTCTCCAAAACCAAACCGATTACTTTTTCACTGCCGCTTGCCGCTCACTATGACTAATGCTTCAGTACAGTCCAAGATGTCGGACGAGCAACATAGTAGTGGTCCCTTAGCTAAAAAGAAGAAATGTTCAGAAGTGAAACTAACCGATATACAAGTTGAAGTTTTGATTAGTGAAGTACAGGCGAGGGAATGTTTGTGGAATGACAAGCACGATAGCTTCAAGAATTTGCCTCTGACAAGAAAGCTGTGGAATGAAGTGGGAGCAGGCCTTGACATATCAGGTAAATCATTGATTTAATGCTATTTAGTAAGCTAAATATCATCTATCACGATATTTACGGTTATGTCCTGAATTGCGTGATTCAGTCCCGGTTTAACTAAAATAAACTCACATACATTTTTAACTAGTTTATTAGTCAATTTTATCATTTTTACAAAATACACATGTGTAGGATATATAATGTTTGAATGGCAAATATTTTCTGTCAATCCAGTTGCTTCAACAACATACAAGTCTCATGTAACTAAGAGTCTTTCTGTACTTTTTTTTGTGAGAAATAATATTTATATTTGTTTCTCACGATTGCCGCTTGTTTGGATGGGTTTCTGCAAACTGGAAGTGTGATTCGGGGTAAATCTTCGACAATATCTCCCCTCATGTAGGATATGTAATCATAATCATTCGCCCCATCCTTGACTCTGACGATGTTGTGAAGGACACAAGCAGTTTGCACTAAGACACTAGCTTTCTGAATGATTGGTATTTCAAGAGCAGATGCTAAAAATCGCCACTTTGCGCGAAGAATTCCAAACGCGCATTCGATAGTTTTTCGAGCACATGACAAGTTTGTGTTGAAGTGCTCTTTATCAATCGTGAGATTTTTTGCTGGATACGGTCTCATAAAATAGGATTTAAGAGGAAACGCCTCATCTCCAATCAAAACCGGTGGTACACTGATAGTTGTGCCTGGAAGTATCATGTCTGGTGGCATGTTGAATTGCTTGGCCTCTAATCTGCGATACAACTCGGTGGCTGTAAAGATTCCCCCATCACTTTGTTTTCCCAAAGCACCAACATCTATCACTAGAAATTTCTTTTCTGCATCAGCCACTCCCATAAGAACGATTGAATGATATTTAAGGTAGTTGAAACATGTGGATCCTGCATGGGGAGGGCATTTCAGCTCACAGTGCCTGCCATCTATTGCTCCTATACAATTGGGGAATTGCCACAGTTCCAAGTATTTTTTTGCCACAATTTCCAAGCTTTCTACCGTTGGTTCGGGGATATATACATGTCCAAACTCTTCGCATAAGGCCACGCATGTACTGTATACTATCTCACTGATAGTTTGCCTTCCAAGACGGAATTCAAAATCCAGATGTCTGAAACTCATGCCAGTTGCTAAAAACCTAGAAATGAAAAATTTAGTTTAGTTGTAACAAAATTATCGTTTTGGATAGTCATTGGCTTTTGTGTGCCAATATTTTTTTCTTTTGAAGTAACCCTTTGTGTATGTTCTTGTAGATTACAAATATGTATTTTTCAGGAGAAGAGGCTAAAAAGAAGTGGAAGAACTTGAAGGATAAATTTAGGAAGACAATTCAAAAACCTCCTCCAAGATCAGGATCTGGGGCTGTTACCCGAAAAGATAAATGGCGCTTCTTTGACTTAATGCTGTTTGTAAAAGATACAATGATCCCAAGTAAGATGATTGGGAGCCTGTCAACACCGATAAACACGCCGTTAAGTGATGAAGAAATCGATGGAATGTTTGATAGCGTGATAAGCTGTGAAGATGATGAAGATGTCGAACGAACTCTTTCCCCTTGTGTTCCACCACCAACAGATGCTTCCTCAAGTAAAGGAAGAACAAACACGACTCCTAAATCAAACTTTGCCACTGCTAGACCTCACCGTGCTAAATCTACTATTTCATCCAAAATTCAACTTGAAAAAGAAATGGTTCTACTAGAAAAACAGAAAGTCAATGCAATTTTGGACATTCAGAAGAATTCTAAAAAAAAGGAAGAGAAAAGTGATGACTACTATTTTCTTATGAGTTTGCTACCATACATGACATCCTTAGACCCCCTGTTGAAGCTTGAACTGAGGGGTAAGATCCAGATAGAAGTCATGAACAGTTATAAAATAAACAAACAGCAATCAGAGCCTCAACTTCGGGCGTTTAATCGTCCTCAAGCACAAGATCATCGCCATCAAATTATAAATTACAACTCACAGTGTCAATCGTCAAATAATATGGCCTCCTCTACACTTCCGGAAGATCTTCAGTCGGGCTCCTCAAGTTCATCATGTCATTACCAAAATCGGCCAAACTCCAACGGATCTTACGACAATAATTATCGAGGAGCATCGCTGCTTTTGGATTTAGATGGACAAGATAGACAAGAAACAACAATGATGAGGGGATTCAGGTCATATACCTCTTCGGACAGTCTTGTATCTCCGTCATCTTTAGACCATCCTCCATCTGGTCACTTCCAAAAAAATCAGTTCTAAATTCATATTATATAATAAATCAGTTCTTATATCTTCATATCATAATACAATTATTTTGTACTTAAGTATACTATGCTGTAATATACTGTATCAATAAAATAGAGTTCTTTTTCCTGAAATTGTTAATTTAATATCCTTACTTTTAGGAGAGAAGATCTGGGCTGAAGGTTTCCAAAATATTTTTTTCTAATATCGAAAGTAGTTTATTATTTTTTGTCCACCATGAATGAACAAGCATACATGTTTTTCAAAAATAATAACAAATGCTCACATAATTTGAAATAATTTACAAGAGCTCGTATCTCCAATCAGAGGTGGTATCCTCATGACGGGGGAACGGTAATAGGACGTTCAATATACTTTTAAAATATAGGCATCACTTTAGGTTTTGTATGACTTCAAAACAACAAACATAAAAACACTGTGACTATCCTATATTGATAATCTGACTATGGATAACTTGGGTTTTATATAAGTTATCTTACCGTAAAGTGACTGCAAGTCTTTCCTCTGGCTGAACCTGTTGCAACAAGCATGGCCGTTTCTTCTCAAGTTTAGTCCATAGTCTCTCCAAAATGTAGTCAAATGTAGAAATTGACATTCTAGTGTATTCGAAAAACCGTTGACTATCTTCTCTTAGCTGTGGAATAAGATGGTGATATTCTCCAAACACTGCTCTTCTTCGGTTAATCGGATGTACTCCCCATCGTTTTCTTCCTCTCCTGTGTCTTCCACGGCATGTTCTCTTTGAAAGAGAATTCTCAGAAAGCAATAACAAGTGCAACACATCCTCACTCGTTGACATCTTGATGTGTACTGGTAAATAAAGAGACGACTATAAGTTGAGCGGTAGGCAAATTGCCGCTTTCATTGTAGCCACCCTCGCCGCTCAAGCGGCGCTCGGGTTAACGCTCGCCACTCGTATCGTAGCCGAGGCCTAAAGCGGATGTAGTGAATTGCTGTTCGATCTATTGAAGTGTAGAAATCAGTGAAGTTCAAATGTTGATTATCTCTCGTAACTGTTTTCGTATTTTTTAGGTTGTTAATACTTTTATTTCAAGTAGATTTCTTAAGTATTTTAATTCATAATATGAATAAAAAACCTAGTGGCAGTGAGTATAGGAAGAGAGCGGTAAAGAAACTTGATGATGAAGAAAAAGTGTTGAAAAAAGTTCCAAAAATAAGTACTTTTTTTAATGTGGCTAAAAGTGTTGTGTCTGACACCAAAGGAGAAGAAGAGGTGCTGGTGCAGAACCCTCTAGATCCAGATGGACCTGATGCAGATAAACAAGACCCACTTGTAACGGTAACAGAACCAACTAGGGGTTTTTGCAATTAGGGGCCTTCCATTCCGCGGGGACAATCAACAGTTAGGCTCAATGTCCAATGGTTTATTTTTAGGATGCCTTGAGCTTTTGAGTGAGTATGACCCATTTCTAGATGGTCATTTAAAAAACTATGGTCTCATACAGGTCAATTAACTGTTGTTTTGAGGTATGTTTCACCCACCTCTGCAACTCCTAAAGAACGCTTGGTAAAGTTGTTACCAAATATCTGTCACAAGGCTGAGCAGCTAGAACAAGCGATTGTCTCTTTACTTCAAGAACTTGATCTTGACATATCTCATTGTCGAGGGCAAAGTTACGACAATGCTTCTAATATGTCCGGTTCATACTCAGGTGTGCAAGCTAGAATCAAATCGAAAAACCCAAAGGCCGATTACGTACCTTGTGCGGCTCACTCTTTAAACTTAGTGGGGGTTTTTGCCGTGGAAAACTCATCTACTGAAGTTACAAAGTACTTTTTATTATTGCAAGGAATCTACACTTTTTTCTCTGCCTCGACCTACAGATGGAATTTGCTAAAAGAACGCGTGGACGATGTGAATAAGAGGAAAACTAAAACTGACGGCAAACATAAAAACATAATTACTTTTCCTAAATCGTTGAGCGAAACAAGGTGGTCTGCTAGAGCAGATGCTACTAAAGCTTTAGCAGCTGGCTATGGCGAATACAAATTTGTCTTAAACAATCTGGCTAACGATGCTACTCAATCACCTGACAATAAAATGACAGCAAAGGGATTTGTCAAACAGTTGGAGAAATTCGAAACGGCATTTTTGACTTTGTTGTGGAATGATCTATTGGGAAGAATTGACAACACCTGCGAGATTTTACAGAAAGAGGAGTTGGATTTGATGACTGCAACCCAACACCTGCAAGCTCTTCAAATGTTTCTAGACGAGAAACGAGACCAATTCGATCATTATGAAACTGCAGCCACCAAGCTATGTGAGACTGAGGCTGCCTGTTATCCCAGAAACAGAAAAACAACTGTGTTCCCAGATGAAGAAAGAGGAAATGAAAGTCGTTTGGACCCTAAAATGAAATTCAAAAGTGAAGTTTTCCTTTCAATAATAGGTAACTTGTGTGAGCAACGGAGGAGGAGAAGAGACAGCTATTCCTCGATCAGCGACAGATTTGAAATATTCAACAATTTTCAGGTAAGATTTACCAACATAAATCTATTGATCAGAATTTATGTTTGATATTAATGGAATTAAATTCGAAAATGCGAAGACCTAATGAAAATGAAATTGTTTGATCAAGTACATAATTATTTTTTAAACAAACCACAAAATTTGTGTTGAGTGGTTATTATTGTTTGTCTAATCATACTGTTTTTGTTTAAGGGAAAAGAGGCTGAACTTATGAAACTTCAGGCAGATCAACTAGCACTTTTTTACAATGATGACATCGATCTTGGCAGCTTCAGTGACGAATGTTTGCATTTCAAGCAATTTATGAAGCTGCAACAAATTCAGCTTCTTCGAGGAGCTTACAAATGCATAAGGAACGAAGGTTTAAGCACAACGTTTCCAAATCTTGAAATTGCCTTACGCATATTTTTCACCCTGCCAGTCACTAACTGTTCTGCTGAACGGGGGTTTTCAGCTCTTAAAAGACTGAAAGCTGTAAACCGTGCTTCTCTTCTAGAAGAAAAGTTCAACCACTTGATGATTTTGTGTACGGAAAAGGATATTACATGCAGTATTAATTTTGAAGATGTAATAGATGATTTTGCTAAGAAAAAATCTCGAAAAAAGTCATGTATGTTATAAAATAAATGATTTGCGTCTTATTTTAGTGTTTTAGTGTTATAAAGCCTTTGAAACCCGAATTAGAAAATAGTTATCCTAATAAAAAGTTATGAAAAGTTTAAATTTGGCTTAAAACAGTTTATTTTCCAATGATATCTTAAATGGATAAATAAAACATAAGTAAACATTAGTTGTAATGAGTGGAGGAGGTAAACGACCTTTTAGCCACGCACGGCACGGGGCGCGCAAGTCGACCGGGCCCAGGGCGCATTACATACTTAAAACGGCCCTGCCGCCACCATATATGTCAGCTCAAACACAACAGTACTCCAAAGGTCCATCTCTCATTCAAAATCCCTACAACCAATACAATCCATCTTATCAACGCGCCCAGCAGTCACAGTTTGTACCATCACCATGTTCTTCTTCAGGTAACACAACTCCGGCGCCATCGCCGTCTACTATTGGTTGAATAAAATAGACAAAAATTAAACCAGTGTTTCCTCTAAATTTCAAATGCCTTATTAGTAACAGTGGTGACGGCTCTTTGTAATACATATAAAATTTGTTTCTATTCTTAATAAACAATGTACCTTTAGTATTGTATATTTCTCTAATTCTTGTGCCCTGGAATACCTTAGGTTATTGTAAATCATCTTTTATTGAAATAATTAATAAACCTTTCTTACCGTAAAGTCAAAGCCGCTGGATGGTTTCTTGGAGGCGTCCAAACAGCTCATCAAAAGATGACGTCGACATTCTGCAGAAATTGAAAAACTTCTTCTCATTTCTTCTTAGGTCACTATACATATTACTGAAGGCACCCACTTCTTCCCTTACCATATTGTATGGATCAACCCAATGAAAACGATCTCTCCTCCTTTTCTTACGACGCCGGTGTAACAAGTACAACGCAACAACTCGCTCTCATTCTATGTTAACAACTAAACTAGACTGAACGAACAACAAGCAGCTCTCCCCCCCAACCCCAACTCGAATCTAACGACAAATCTGTCGGTGTGTGTGAACGGTCTTGATTTTGTGTCGCCCGATAAAATGGTCCTATTTGGCTACAATTGAATTCAAACGCTTACCACCACAAACTAGGCCTAAGTTTATGTTATCGGTATAAACTTGTGAATGCCCAATTCTTTCAGGTCCACAGCTAAAATACCTGTATTTAGAAGTATCGTAAATATGTTGTTCAGTAATTCTTCAAAACTACTTTGAATGGGGCCTACTTACTTTTTTTATAATGATGTAGGTATTAGCTATTATTGGCCTGCTTGTATATCTAGCTTAGATACCTATATTATTTTTTTTATTTTATTACCAATTCTTTGAACTATGTCACCAAACTAAATTTTAGGATAGGTCTAGCTCTAATCATAAGAATAATTAAGTTTTGGTCCTCTGTATTCATTCTCATTTTTTACATACATTTCTATCAAAGGTAGTTTAAGTATTGCGCAATTTACACTTATCGGCCAAAGCCCACTAACACAAATAAGTATCTGAGGGGCAAAGTACCCATGTTGTAAGCACGTTGGCCACAACTTGTATTTATAATTATCATACAATATTTAGTCTTATCAATTTAAGCAAAATATTAACCACTGACAAAAATGACAATTTTAAACGTCTATTCTGTTTACACGACCATTGTTTCGGATAATCAATGTTCGTAACATTACTTTCAACTTGGCCCAGTTGCTTTAAGTAATATCGTGATATGTTTAGGATACAGTCGGTTATAACGTGGTAGTTATTAAATGTAAATAGTACAAAAATTGAACATATCACTTAACTCTGAATTTTTCAGTTAGCTCTTGGCAATTCCACTTAATTAATAATTGATCCATGTCCATTATTCCGGCTAAGGCAGTAAGCAGCAACAACTCAACGAACAAGAAGAAACAAGATGGCTTGTGAAAATATCGCAAACTAGTTAGTGACGTCATGATCGCAGTCTCATTGGATTGCACTAGCATTGCGCAAGATTTACGCGTGTATACTCCAGTCGGACTTATGATCTCAGCATTACTGTGACGTCATGAATTTACAATCCAGATAAACCGGTGGAACACGCTGATAGATACTTATATTTTAACTAACAAACAAGCTAACTGCAGTAAAACTAGATTGCAGGACTAATTGAAGTTATCAGTTTCTAGCATTGTATTCCCACACACTACATGAATGCGGAATTCACTGATCAATTGTATCTCACCGGTATTTACGTATGAAACGCGTGTATACTAGTTAAACCTGTTTGGCCATTACGGCTGGACAAAATATTTTTCTCAGTGTATTTTCAAGAAGCTGCTGTAATTCGTACTCTTGGACAATATTAAAGATTTTCCTTTAGCAGAATGAAAACGAACAGGGTCCAGCGATTTTAGAGTTGTAGCAATTCCGGACAGAAATGCATCAACAGGGTGCGGTCCATCATTTTGTTTACTCAACTCTTTCTTCTCAGCTCCTTTATCAGCCAATATGTCATTAGCTGAGATGAAGAAGACTCTTGAGGTTTTATTTCCAGCTTCCTTTTGCGTTTTGCCGACATAGGTCTATGGTCAATGGAATCTCGACTGGCTGGAGTTGTAGGTGCTAGCAACGACACGGATTCTGCAGTCTCTTTAGGTTCATTCTCATTTGTAATATCTGGTGTCTCCTTGGCGGAGGTCTTCTGATGGGAGTCACTGAGTTGAGTTTCATAACTTTCATAATCTTCATTAGGAACATTACTAATTTGTATTTATTGGTTGATGTTGCTGCCTGGAGAGGTTGGTACGCCTGAGTTGAAGTGATTGCACGTTGTGTAAATCAATCTTACTATTTCACGAGTTTTAAGTTATTATAAACAGTAATAGACAGTGAGTAGTGTATCGCTAGTGACTTCATGGCTTCAATTACTGTAGAGCCTTTGTGACAGGCAGTGAGTGTTAATTGTACTTTAAGTCAGTATTAGGCTACATTTGAAGTCTGTGCTCGAGAGTTTGGAACCGGTTGAAGTGAGTGAGTGGGTTGCGCAGAAGCCAGAGCGCACCGGTGATCTGCAGTGATACTAGTCGCGCACGGGGACAGATAATTTCCCATAATGGGAGACTCGCTAGACACATGACACCGGAGAATTGGACTTTACGGCGGAGTTTCACGGATGGGTCAAGTGTCGCAGTTCAAGTGTCAACTTAAGAACAATAGTATTTTTGGCATTTCTTCTCGTTATCGGTGGAGTTGAACAGAATCCTCGGCCTAATCGTTCGTTGGAAGATGTTTATAACCTAATGATAGAGTAAAAGAAAACAACGGAAGAGAAAATTAAGGAAATTACTAATTAAATTGATAGTGTCTGGAAAGGTCTTAATGAAAAGTTTGCTGAACATTAAAACAAGATTTCTGCCCTGGAAGAAGAGAATATTGAACTGAAAGAAAGCTTAAAGAGATTAGAAACCAAGCAAGATGAATTAGAAAACAGGAGTAGAAGGTTTTAATATTTTATGGTATAAATGAAGAAGGTATTGAAGGTGGAGAGTCATGGAATGATTGTAAAATTAAAGTGCTAAGAATTTTTCATGAAAAAATGGGGTTAAGATTAAGAATTTTATATTTTACCAATGATTAAATAGCCCAATGATTAAATGTACAATTATAGGTTAACAAACAATTTGTTTATTTATCAAAACATAACCTCAAAATACAGATATTATTAGTTAACCTATTATTAGTGCTATTATTAGAGGACCATATGACCTGAAAAGATTACGGTTTGGGAGCAACAACTAATACACCTTTCCGTCCAGCATTGATCAGTCCGACACTGCTAGCTTGTAGCAGTTGGTTGTGTTAGGTTTATTACTTAACTAGCTGTGTACCCGTGATTCGCCACGGATAAAATATTATAATATTAATAGACGTAATTAAGTGACATAGTTTTAATAGTGTAAATAGTGACTTAGTGTACCTACTGATGATGCAGCACAAGCGCTGCGAAACACGTGTCTAGGCTACGACCTGCACCGTAGGATTCACAGCCTCACAGGTGCCACAACAAAGGTAACTGTGATAAAATATTATACTGTAAAGCGTTTTTTGACAACTTTGATACATGTGACTATACTGTAGATCATCCCTGTTTCAGCTTATCAAACAAAATAGTGTTAGTAAAATTTAAGGATGAGGTAAATGACAAATTAATACTCGAATTCATAGGTCTTATTTCAGACGAGGAGGTATTACTTTTGGCGTTGCTTATATAAAAACATAGGCGTAGGCAGAAAAAACGTTACCATATCAATCAGATTTTTCGTGATAGAAACCAAAAAAGTATTTACTATACCTTGTTCGACGATTTGTGTTCTAAAAATGCAAGTGGTTACTTTTTCAACTACTTTAGAATGAGTAAAGCATCATTTTATGAGCTTTTGAACTACATCCATAGGCGCCGGGAGGGGGTGCAAGACGGTGCAGTTACACCCCCCTGGGTATCAGGAAAAAAAAGAAAGACAAATGAACAATAAATAATAAACTTGTTTGAAATTACTGTATTCCCAGATAAACTGCGGTCTTGTACTGATAGTTTTAGCTATCGTGAGTTATTAACACAGTAAATAGCATTTTATACAACAAAATCCAATATTGTCGTATTGAAAGTTCGTTTCAATTAAAATTTCTAATGTTAAATGTTTTTTAGGGTTTAGCGTTATTTCAGTTGCTGATGGTTGGATACTTAAATAGACGCTAAACTATCCAGGACTTTCACACAAACTATGCACAAAGGTTTGAACTCATACACGAAGTTTTAATTTACAATAGGTAATAATACTATACTACTCACAGATATTGTACTCATTTGCATATTCATACTTATTAGTCAATATACTACGACGCAAACAGCAACTTCAACCGTCTCGGTTGCATTCCGAATTTGTCAATGGCTAATTCGATGAACTTGCCATTCTTTTGTACTCTGTTCCTATGTATACTCAACATACAAAGACCACTCACTCTAGAATGGCCAATTGTTGCCCTATTCCACGTCTTCACTCTCCGAAGTGTACTGAAAGTACGCTCAATTGTACAGGTTGTTGCGGGCAATGTTAACCCTATTTTTATTGCTTCCGCAACACTTTGGTAAAAAGGCAAAGCCTTACCAACCAAATCTGTAAGTTGGATGCTTTGCAAAGCTGCTTCAGTTGCATTTTCAATTTCCCACAAATCAAACCATGTAGATGCTTCTGCTGTAAAGTTTGGCAAAAAATCATCGTACAGCTTTTTGATTTCTTCCATGATTTGAAGAAACGATTGTTTTGTCAGGATTTTCATATTTACAGGATGAAGCTGCATGATAGTGAAGGCTTTGTCTTGCTAGGGCGAGAAGCGGTCTTTGAGAGACGAAATTAAGGAGTCAAGGTAGGGAATGAAGATTGATCTACGAAAATATTCCTGAGGGCTTTCTGCTGGATGGTTTGATTTGTTCTTTTGTCTACCCACCACTCGAGGAGTTTTATGATCGACATCAAGTTCTGCAGAAATTTCAGAGGCTTTGTGAAAAAGTACTTTGAATTCTTCAGGGGCATTTGTTCTGTGAGTCTGGCACACCTTGGTGAGTTTATTGATGTGATCGTGTACTGACCTAATGTTTACACTGATCCCCTGCAACTTATTGCACACAGGTTCTAGTTTAGTCGAGTAAGCAGCGATTACAACCAAAGAAACTATGTATACAGGGGTTATTACTACTGAATATAGTTGATGAGCTTTGGGGTGCGTGTCACGGTTGTTACCACTTTCTGAAAGTTCCTTCAAGTTTGAACAATGGTTACAAAGTTTTCAAAAAACAATCTAATGCTCTTATATTCAGCCGACCAACGTGTTTCACAAAACAGAGGTATGTTAGGGATTTTCTTTCTTCTTAGGGGGCTTCCTCTAAAAAACTTGATGATTTCCTTTGTAACACCAGCAGCATTCCTGACTTCTTGCACACCATTTAAGTCATTGATAACTAAATTCAGGACATGACTCGCACAATGAAAAAATATGGCCTTAGGATATTTGTCCCTGATTAGCGTCTGAACACCATTCACATGTCCAGCCATTGTTGAACATCCATCATACCCCTGTCCAACCATACCATTCAAATCCAAACCACAGCCATTTAAAAACTGTGAGATGTTTTGGGCGATGGTGTTTGAATCGAGCTCGCCCAGCAAAGGCACGTAGCCTAGAAATTCTTCACAAATGTGTTGCTTGTTTTCTTGATCACTACGCACGTACCTAACTCCAATGGATAACTGTTCAGTACCTCCAATATCAGCTGTTTCATCCGCTAGAACTGAAAAATATTTTGTCTGTTTAACTTCCTTTACAATTTCCTCTTTGAGCTCATCAGCGCAACAATCGATCAGTTCATTTTGAGTTTGATGAGATATACAGTATACAACGAGTTTCTAGCGCTTGACTCTAGATGTCCTTTCAAAACGTTGTCTCCTGCGTCCACTCTAAAATTCAGCAGATTGGAGAAAACCGACCATTTATGACGAAATTCCCCTATGCGGTTAAACCCGCAACTTTAGTTTCATGCCTAAAGCTAGTAAAGGAATTGTCATAAGTTTTTGCTCGGAATCGCTCAGATTCGGATGCTGGGTTTTAATCCAGGGGTCGTATGACGACAACAAATTCAGTTTTAAAATCTTAGGTTTGATTGGCAAGCGTTCAGGTTCACAAGAAGTTCTCTTCAGAACTATACAATGTTTCTCATCATGACTCTTGCCGCAAATTTGGAATTTAGAAAAGAAAATTTGGAAAGTGATACAGTGAATAATAGCCAATTAGTTAACTTTATTAATAATTAAAAAGCCAATTATGCCGTCTGGGCTAGGACTAGGGACTAACGTTATGTATAAGACATAACATCATTATCTAAATTAAGTAGAATGAAACTTTAGAACCTTTTTGAGGTTAGGTTTTACTTTGCCCGTTTTGATTTTTCATTTAAGTAATTATCAATATTGCCAGTTATTTGCTATTTCATTATAAATATAATATAGTGGCCCGAATTCGCTATGCGTAGTAATAATTACAAATGTTCAAGGGTTTTTACCTGGTATATCAACTGATGCTCTTACTTCATCCCACAATTTTCTTGTGACTGTTGTGTTCTTGAAATGTTCATGTTTATCGTTGTACAAGCACTCCCGACCCTGAACCTCACTGACCAACACCTCCGTTTGGACATCACTCATTTTAATCTCAGTTTTCTGTTTTTTCGCTGGAGGCGCACTCACAACAACCTGTTCCTCTGACATCTTGAACGACACTGGCGTGGGAAAGGCAATGACTCACCCAAGCGGCGAGCGGCAATAGAAAAACAATCGGTCAGGTTTTGGAGGTATAAGCGGCACTGGGCGGCACCGCTCAGTGTCGCGCACCGCTCAGAACTATCGTAGCCACCCTCATCAAATTTCCACACGTTTGGATGAGTCCCGATGTCTGAGCGGCGCCGCCCATGTCGCTCGCCGCCCGCCGCTCGTATCGCAGCCGAGGCCTTAAACTACTGTTCCTCAGGTACAACTAAATAACTCAGTGCAACTCAGGTACAACTAAAATAAGGAAAGTGCCCCTTCTTCACTGGAAAAGTATTCCGCAAATTTGTCCCTCAACATGCTTGCTTTCTTGAGATGTGGGAATTCTTGCACTGGCACTGACTGGTTCCATGTCAAATGTCCCCTCAACGGACAAAGTGTCCTCTACATTGTAGCCATCTCTGTCCATCACAAAATTGTGTAAAACACAACAGGTTTTAACTATGTCTTCACTTAATGTCACATCAGTATTTAGAGCGCAGTGGAATATGCGTCATTTGTTTGTTAATATGCCAAAGGTGCATTCAACGTACCTTCTAGCACGGCTCAATCTGTAGTTGAACACTCGTTTCTTCACACTGATGCTTTTGCCACTGTATGGTCTCATTATCTGTGACGATAATCCAAAGCCCTCATCGCCAACCAATACAAAGGGCATTGGTTCTGAAAGACCAGAAAATGACGTTTGTGTGGGAGAAATATTCAAGCTGTTGTTTTCTAACTTTTGGCAAAACTTACTTTCTTAGAAAATTGTTGAATCAGAACTCTTTCCATAAGCACTGATGTCAACATAAAGAAATTTGTACGATGCGTCGCAGATCCCGATTAGTAAAATTGAAAAGAAATTCTTGTAGTTATAGTACAATGAGCCACTGTGTTCAGGCTTAATTACTCTAATATGCTTGTCGTCTATAGCCCCAATGCAGTGGGGAAAATTGGAACGGTCATAGAACTCGGCAGCTTTTTCCATCCACATTTTTTCAGTCAGCTCGGGAAAACATAGATTCATTATATTTACACATATGGCCTGACACACCTGACGAGCTATGACTGATATTGCAGATTTTGCTAATCTATATTGATACTGGAGATCTGACATAGTTGTTCCAGTGGCCAAATATCTGAAAAAAATCTGTATTAGTACATGTTTCGTATTTAATGTAGCCGTTTTTTGACACTTCTTTATTTTTTTAGTGTCTATCATAAACAAGAAATGGAAAAAAAATCTGAACTTGTTATAGCAGGGAGCTCCTTCAAAAAAAGAAGTTGAAATCTGGATCGGCGAGCAAAGCCCGCAAGCAGTACACGTACTTTGAGCAGTTGAGATTTTTAGAAACATTATCGAAGAAGACTACAAGTAATTTCGATACTGAAGGTTCAGATTCTCTGCCAGAAACATTAGAGTGATTAGACTATGGAATTGAAGGTGTGAACAACAGTGAAGTAACAGTGGTTGATCAAGTACAAAGCGCCAAGTAAGAAGAGATCAAAACATGAAGACGACGAACTGATTGTAACGTTAAAAAAAATTGTTGTTAACCAACAAACCAGAAGAGAGTGACGAGGACTTTTGGGTTTTAAATCTTTGTTATCTGAAATGAAGAAAGTTCCCGAGAACAAAAAACTCAAGCTTAGATCAGACATTATATCAACTATTTATAAATGCTTAATCTTCCTCTCAACCACAGTGGTCTTCCACGCAACAAAGCCAAATGTACATGCCTCATCAATTTGGCTATGGTGGTGTTACAAACTTTCAACAACAACATACACAGCCGCAGTTGTCTCAGTCGTCTTTCTATCCACCTTATCCTCACTTACAACAACATTCTCAAAGCAAGTCTCAGCCACCTTCAAGTGATCAGATTTTACAACTCGATTCTCACTCGTCTGAAAACCGTCACAATGCCAATCCAACATTTACAAGAGAATAATTTTGTACACCATCTCCGAATACCTTTGATGGAAACACATCTGCCAACAGCGATTCTTGTTAAAGAAATTACATTTGGACTATTGCTATGACAATACAATTTTACATTACCTGTCCCCCGGAAAATGTTGAAAATTCAGAGGCAAAATAACGCATTTCTATGTCATTTTTGATCATTCAACAGACGGATATTAATTAAGTGCGAAAGATAATTCACAAGTTAGTTATAAAATACTGATATCAATTTAAATTAGTAGGCCTACCTATCTGTCATGCGTAGGCTAACTCGCGTTTATACTTTTCACCAGAATACCAATACAGTTAATTGTTGACATTGGACTAGTCTATTTGTCAGGGGCGGGAGGAGTTGTCTTCCATCGGATCGGATGAAAAATAGAGCAAACTACGATGAACGCGCTCCAGTGGACGAGTCTATTATATTTGTCTCTTTTATACTTCCTCCCCTCAAAGTGGACCGTCCCACTATTTACGCACCGCGCAATTTATGCCTGCTTTTATTAATTACCACTGTGCTGATCATGATATGCGTTGCGTAACCTGTGAATGTTGACTTGAAACTGTTCCAATGTGCGATATTAGACAGTTTTTAAGAAGCGTTTAATGTAGCTGTTTTTGAAACTTCTTTATTTTTTTAGTGTCAATCATAAACAAGAAATGGATCGACTACATTCTACGATTCAAGGTACGTTCGTCATAATACGTAATTTAGTAGTGGGAGTTCACACTGTTAAAACCACTTATAGCTTTACCCTTTTGGTAAATTTTTTAACGTAAATTTTGTTAAACCCAGTTGTAATACATTTTTGACGATTTTGTAGTATTTTAGCTGGTGGTGGACTTAGTGGTTGGTGTGGTTAGCCAGGTCTCCTATTTGAGGCTCTGGTTCTGTAGCTAGGTTGATTCTTTGAACCTAAGTTGATAGGGTATTGTCACACCCTTTTTCATTTTAAATTAATTTGTTATTCGTTTGCCAAAATTAGCTTTGTCACTCCTGATAGCCCGTATCAACCTGAAGACAGACCAGGTGGAGTTTACAGAGCCCGTTGTTTAAACTCGGTTGTACGTGAGAATTCTGGTAAGCTAGGCTAGCCTAGTTCAGGAGAATACGTAAGTAGATTTGTTTTATTTAGTTCTTTTAAAGTAAAACCATTTTTATTTTGGGTGTCTCAGACCACCCGTATCATACGTATATCTCGAGAACGGGTTGGCCGACTCGAGTGAAACGAAAAATTCCAAACTAAAACCGGTTCAAAGAATTCAGGAAAATTATTTTCAACTTTCTAGTATACAGGGCGTATCAAAAACCGAGGGTCATGGGTTCAAATCTCGAAATTTTCAAATATAAAGGGGGGTCATGCTATACATCATTTTAAAGCTCTCTTTAAATGAAAAACAATGATGAAGAAAAATTGTTTTTTGTTGAGCCGTTACAAAATGGCGGCTGAAAATCTAAAAATAAAACAGAATTACGAAACGCCCTGTATTTCTATTACTATTTGTCAACAAGAAAGTCTAATTATTGATTTTTACTCGTCATTACGTAAGCTTTTCAACGATATACAACAACATGCTATTTCAAACACCTTAGTACCTACCAAAAAAACCCAAATTTTAAATATGGTCTACTATGATTATCTAATTTTTTTCAAATACTAAACCCTATCGTGTTGTATACCATTGTAAAGGTCTATTTACGTAAAAAACATTGGTGAAAGTTTTGTTGAAAAATATTACCCCGTTTCAAATTGGTGGCCAAAAACGTAATTCGTAGGGTATAATTGACAAAAACTTTTAAAATATGTATGTAATTTACACACAAAAAACTCAAAAATGATGAATTATGATCTAGGACTCTGCAGTCCTAACTTTGCCTCGTTAAACAAGAAAAACTTTACCTTTATCTTTTTTTGCCATATTTTCATCAATAACTACATTGTTGAAATAAACGGCAAACACTGGAAAAGAGTGGCAATATGAATGGAATAGTTGGGAATAATTAAATGGAAAGCATTTGTATTTCAAACTTGATTACTGCTAGAATAAACCTATTGATATTTTCAACATGCTGATTTATACTGAATAAATCATAAAGGTTTGTTGGCTTGACTATTTAGATACTTAGATGATACTTGTATGTTCAAAATGCTGGCCTTCCAAACATTTTTCAACCTGTCTTTCGAAGGTCGATGTAGCAATTTTGATTTCTTTAACTGAGAACTGAGGACCTGCCTGACGAGTTCGATCTTTCTTGTCATCTTTTATCATTGATTTTTCAAAATAAACTAGCTCTTTTATTCCGCCTCACAACTAGAAATCAACAGCGGTGAGATATAGCGATCTGGCAGACCAAGAACGTCTGCGACTATGTCAGGTGCTTTAAGGTCGTAATGAGCGATCTTTTTGGATTGTTGTGATCCGACTGCTTAAAGCCAGATAAAGTCACATTGTTTTGAAGTACCTCAAACACGTTGTACGAGTGAAGGGCCCATCAGGGGTAGCGTTCACCACAGATACGAACCGCTCTTCTACTCGTAAATCTGTAACACTTCTCTAAAAGCATTCAGTATAAATGAGTATGTTGAATACATCTAAAGGTTTATCTTATAGTAAGTCAGCCGTAATAAAGGTCTAAATACGTATGCTTTCGATTTAATTACGTATTCCCAACTATTTCATACGTATTTCTACTCCTTTAAAGTACCTGGCTGTGCAGCTGTTGGCCTGCCAGATCGCTACATCTCACCAAAGTAATAAACTTGGTTAACTTGTGAAGCGGCATATAGAAGCTAGTTTATTTCGAAAAACCAACCCTAAGAGATTACATGAAAGATAGAACTCATCACGCAGGTCCTCAGTCCTCAGTTCAAGTAATCAAAATTGCTACATCGAGCTTCGAAAGCCGTGTTGAAAATGTTTGGAAGGCCAGCGTTTTGAAAATAACATCTAAGTATCTAAATAATCAAGCCAACAAACATTTATGACTAATTCAGTATAAATGTGCATGTTGAAAATATCAATAGGTTTATCTTAGCAGTAATAAGGTTTGACAATACAAATGCTTTCTATTTATTATTCCCAACTATTCCATGCATATTGCCACTCTTTTTACGTTTTTGCTGTTCATTCCAACGATGTAGTTATTGATGAAAATATGGCAAAAAAAGGTAAAGGTAAAGTTTGTCTTGTTTAACGAGGCGAAGTTAGGACTACGAAGTCCTATCTACCACTCAACCTCGACCTTTACCTAGCGTTGCCATTACAAATGTGGTTGGTGACTGCGGGGACTCGAACTTGCGCCAGCGGAGCGATGAGCTCCGGTGTCGCGCATGATTCAACCCGCCACGGGTCTACTAACGCGGTACCGCTGCATATGATGGAAGTTTGTATACCAAAAGATCACAATTCATCATTTTTGAGTTTTTGTGTGTAAATTACATACATATTTTATACGTTTTTGTGAATTATACCCTACGAATTACGTTTTTGGCCGCCATTTTGAAACGCGTTAATATTTTTCAACAAAACTTTCACCAATGTTTTCTACGTACATAGACCTTTACAACGGTATACAACACGATAGGGTTTAGTATTTAAAAAAAATTAGATAATCATAGTAGACCATTTTCAAAATTTGGGGTTTTTGGTGGGTACTAAGATGTTTGAAATAGCATGTTGTTGTATATCGTTGAAAAGCTTACGTAATAACGAGTAAAAATCAATAATTATATTTTCTTTTTGACGAATAATAATGGAAATACAGGGCGTTTCGTAATTCTGTTTGTTTTTTAGATTTTCAGCCGCCATTTTGTAACGGCTCAAAAAAAAACATTTTTTTCTTCCTCATTGTTTTTCATTTAAAGAGAGCTTTAAAATGTTGTATAGCATGACCCCCCTTTATATTTGAAAATTTCGAGATTTGAACCCATGACCCTCGGTTTTTGATACGCCCTGTATACTAGAAAGTTAAACATAATTTTCCTGAATTCTTTGAACCGGTTTTAGTTTGGAATTTTTCGTTTCACTCAAGTCGGCCAACCCGTTATCGAGATATACATATGATACGGGTGGTCTGAGACACCCTGTATACTTATTTAACAGCCACTGTAGTGTGGTAAGTAGGCTAACAGTTTTATCAGTGAAATTCGCCTTAAAGGGAAAACAGGGTAAAATTATGTTTTCCCAACTAACATTTACTTTTTAATCTTATTTTTTTAATATTCAACATGATTTAGAAAATAGTAGCAAGCACACTTAGGCTTTACTATAGACTTAAATTGTATTTTAATTGAGATAATTTTACCACTACAAGGTTTGACTTGGTAAAAATAATTAATGCGCATTAGAACATACAGTAGGGTTTTATTGAAAACGCACTAACAAGGTTTGTTTGATTTAATATCATAATCTGAACAAGTTTTCATAGCCTAAATCACTTAGGAAAAAATCAGTTTTCATGTGACATTACACAAGCTTGTACATCCAGGTTACTTCCTACTGGTTTCTCTGTTATTGATGGAAGAAAAAATACTATAATTTGTTTCTCACGGTTACTGCATCGTTGCTAGGGTTTCTAAAAACAGGCATCACAACGCGTGGTAGTTCTTCGGTTACCTCGCCCCTCATGTACGTCATGTAGTCATAATCGTTTGATCCATCCTTTACTCTGACGATGTTATAAAGAATACATGCAGTTTGCACTAACAAACTGACTTTCTGAATGCTGGGTATTTCAAGTGCAGATGCTAAAAATCTCCACTTACCACGAAGTATTCCAAACGCACATTCAATTGTTTTTCGAGCACATGATAGGTTTGTATTGAACTGTTCTTTGTCTGGCGTTAGATTTTTTGAGGGAAATGGTCTCATCAAATACGGTTTGAGGGGGAATGCCTCATCACCAATTAGAACACATGGCACGCTGATGGTTGTTTCTGGAAGTCTCACATTGGGTGGCCAGTTGAATTGCTTGGTCTCTAATCTGCGATATAGTTCAATGGCTGTAAATATTCCTCCATCACTCTGTTTTCCCAAATCACCAACGTCAATTACTATAAATTTCTTGTCTGCATCAGCCACACCCATGAGGACGATCGAGTGATATTTAAGATAGTTAAAACATGTAGATCCTGCATGGGGAGGGCATTTTAGTTCACAGTGTCTGCCATCTATTGCCCCTATGCAATTAGGGAATTTCCACAGTTCAAAGTACCTTTCTGCCACATTTTTCAGGCTTTCTTGAGTTGGTTCAGGGATGTATTCATTGCCAAACTCTAGAACTATGGCTTCACATGTATTGTAGATAACTTTGCTGATAGTCTCTCTTCCAAGTCGAAATTCAAAAGCCAGGTGTCTGAAACTTGCGCCAGTTGCAAGAAACCTAAAAAGTATATATATATATATATATAATAAATTCCTATGAAGGTATGTCCGACGAGATATCCGCCATTTTGTATTTTTCTATTTTGAAACAAGACTAAAATCTAATCCTTGATCAAATTAAGAAAATTTGATTTTGTAACAAGGTACAGAATTTTGACATAAACTACATGAATGGGACATGGCTGCTATTAATATGTAACAAAACCTGAAAATAAATAAAACTAATAAACACATGATCATGGTATTTATATAGTAATTTGCTCATGTATTTAAGATGCATGCTTCTGATTCGACTGAAATAAATAAAAATTCGTAAAAATTCTACAATCTAGATATGGGTTAAGGTAATCGACCAATCCAATTGTTGTTTTATTAGATAGTTTAGAACCACATAATGGCAGACTTCTAGTCAGTACTATCAGAGTTTGTACCGATAAATTGTTGATACTATGACGGCACTCTACGTTTTGGTAACGTAACGGCCGTTCTTGAAATTTTGCGGGATATGACATTTCTCAGTAAACCAAGAGTTACTCTGGGAAGGAGCAACAAAGCTCAACACGCTGCACATGAAACAGGTTACAGATTATGTTCCATATTGAGCTTTCCCTCGTGCAAAAAAAGAAGCTGAAAAACTTGCGAGACGCTAATGATACTGTATGAATGTTTGCTGGTATAAGCTCTTGGACAAACCCATACATCAGAAATAAACCTGAGATGGTTGACACGGTCGATTTAGTGAGAGAACAACGGTCTCATAAAACAGCTGAAATAATCAAACTCGGCTATACATTTAAAATCTAGTGAAAGAACCGATTCTCATGATTTTGGTGACTTTTTTATTTGATGTATATTGGATATCGTTTTCATTATTAAATTTATATAATAAACATATAAAGATGAATTGAAGTATCAGATTTTTTATTGAAAAATACAAAATGGCGGATATCTGGGCAAATATGCATAAAGGATAATCAGGATACAGGTAAATACACTGATGAAACCTCCACTACAAACAAATCATGGGATCAGAAGAGCTGTTGTCTATTTCAAAAAAATGTAGAAGACTTCAGTACTAAGTTTGTACCGAAGAAAAATCAAATGTGAGATTCTTAATTAGGAATGAAATACAGATGAATAAACAAATGATCCCGTGACCCCAGAAACTAAAATCGGGATCAGGTGCTGTTTCTACCAAAAACAAATGGAGATTCTTTGACATAATGAACTTTACAAATGACACCGTGATCCCAGCTAAGATGATTGGAAATCTATCAATACCCGAAACGCCCATAAGTAGTCCCGAAATGTTGGAACAGTCTTTAGATATGGAGGATGAAGAAGAAAACGACGAACCACCTATCTACCCTATTATTCGAACAGTCGATGCTGCTTCAGTTCCAAAAAAAACCTTCAAACATGACTACTACTTCAAACTTTGCCAGACCTCATCGTGCCAAGTCAGCAATGTATGCAAAAAATGACCTTGACAGAGAAATGATAGCCCTGGAAAAACAAAAGTTAAATGCTATCCTAGGCATTCAGAAGAAGACAAAACAGTCCGAAGAAGGAGATGACTATTTTTTCATGATGAGCCTGCTTCCGTTCATGAAAAATTTAGACCCTCTGCTAAAGCTGGAGTTAAGGGGTAAGATTAAAACTGAGATCATGAACACCTACCGAATGAACCAACAACTGTATGCACCTACACTGATGACTTTTCATAATATGCCAAGCACGAGTACTACACAACTAACCAACAACAGCTCTCTCTCAGTCGACCTTCTTTCGGGATCTTCCAATTCTTCGTCACACCCTGAGTTCGATAGAGATTTCGCCACCAACACTTACATGAAGACCTTTGGTGGTAATAATTAAGTGATTGTGGAAATAACCTAATGTTTAATATGAACTAAGTATTTTTTTATTTAAAAATTGACTTTGATCTCCTTCAATTTTTTATTGTATTTTGCATTAATACTGTCAATACATTCCAGTTGATAAAACTTAGTGGTTAATATTTCATCCTTAATCAATTATAAAGCTACAAAAATTCAAGTTAACGAGTGTTTAGTTTTATTAATTGGTAGCATAGAAAATCAAATTAAATTTAAAGTGCTTTTGTTTAATGTTTTGCCATTTCAATATTAATTGCTTTGTTTATATTGTTAACTGAATAAAGTATTAACTTAACAAAAGAACAACGTTTACAAATTGTACAAATTATTTTAAACCATAGTTAAAAATGCTTCCAAACTACACAGTATCAGAGTCCTATTCCTTTGATGAATCGGTTCTGCACTACCTACACTTTAGTTGATTGAGCATACAGAGACTACGGTACGGACCGAAGATCTTATAGTGCTGAAGAGGATCTAAATGCTTCTTCAAGCAGTTAGATATGTGTCTTCTATGGAAGGTTTTACGGAAGGATTAGGCCCATTAAGATACATACTGCAAGAACTGAAGCAAACTAAAAGCTGAATATGTGGGCTGAAACAAGATTGCGCTTGACCCAGGTTTCAACAGAAGATCTTATTCAGTGACGAGGCTCATTTGTTAGATAAATGGAATATGTCATTGCAGATTTGGCCAAGATGTTTGTGCCCCTACATTTAAAACTTACTGTTTGGTGTGCTTTGCAGAGGTGTATTGGTCTTTCTTTCAAAACAATGCCGGCTGAGTTACTAAAACGGGGAACGCTATCGAGAAATAAGGAACTTTCTTTTCCTCAACTAAATGTTTTATAAATTTAGAAGATCATTTAACATGCCACACAGCAGTTGTCTATTCTTCTTTGAGAGAAAATTTTAACCGCATATCTCGTTTAGAGGTGATTAAACTGGTCTCCACGTAGAAAATTTTCAATACACCGTCAGACTATTTTCTGTGGGGTAGAAATCAAGTCTAATAAGAGACTCTGAACGACTTAAGACAACATGCTTTATTGACAAACGCAACCAGCTAAAATGTTTTTGAAAATTGACCAGATTGTGTTTCAAGTAATTTTATATACAACTGTTGTAATAGATTTCCATGGTAAAAGAATTTTTCATTGAAATTTATTTTCAAAACCACATCACTAAAGTGTATATTAATCGAAAGTTTAAAAGCTCTTAACTTTCTTAAAAGTAAACTTTTAGCCCCTTGATGCATTTCTGCTTTAAACTTTTTTTACATACTTCAAACTAGCTTATGTTTAGATGTTGTTAGATAAATGGAATATGTCATAGGGCCTTTTTAGAGTAGCATAATTCATTTTTGTCTGTTTTGGCAAGAAAATTTTCAATACTTAAGTTGAGGTTATGCTTTAACAAAATAGTCCTTGTGTTTTAATATATACGAATAGATATAAAAAGAAAGAAAACTTGAGTTTATAACTAATATAATTGTAGTTTATGCAGGCTTTTCTGCAGTTTACTTTGCGATAATTTGTTGGTCTGTAGTACAAACAAAATTACATTTTGAGTTTATAATGTGATATCTTTAAATTTGCAACAATGGACTATAAAAGTAGGTGGTGTATCTAAACGACAGTTTCAGAATAACTGCCAATCGTGTCAAAAAGAACCAAAAGCCAAAATATTTGATTGAAGCCGAAGTGGTGGACATAAAGAGATTATCAAGTGTTTTATAAGTTAAAAATATTAAAAGTTATCTCACCGTAATGTAACAACTAATCTTTCTTCTGGCTGCACTTGTTGTCGTAGTCCGATCCTTCTTTTTTCGAGCCGAAATCTCAATCGACTCAAAATGTGATCGAATGTAGGTATGGACATTCTTATTACTCGAAAAATTTCCCGTTGTCTTCTCGAAGCTGACGTATCAGATGGTGACACTCTCCGTAGAGTCGTCTTGTTCTGTTTATCGGATGAACTCCCCAACGCTTTCTCCGCCTTTTGTAACCACAACCAAATGTTTTCTTCCATACACAATTTCCAGATAGTAACATCAAGTGAACAACATCGTCTGTACTCACTGACATCTTGGAGGGTACTGAACTGAAGAATGTTGGAGGGTACTGACCTGAAGCAGCCGAATTGCCGCTTGTAGCCACTAGTGCCGCTCACGCAACGCTTAAAATGCCGCTCGCCGCCCACCGCCCGCCGCTCGTATCGTAGCCGAGGCCTAAGTCCTCTGGATGCCAACTCGCACGATCGTGCGCCGCTTGCGCTTATTAAGAGCGCCATGTCGCACGACCGTGCGAGTCAGGTAGCGCCGCACTATAACAAGCGTAGTTTTACTCATAACGCCACGATCATCAAGTATTTAGTACCTATAAACTCAGCAACAAATTTTGTACAGTAATATCACCATATGAAAATTTGGTTTCGTACTCTGTGGTTTTTGTTAATAGAAAAAAAGTGCGTTCTCATTTCAGTTGTCAGACGACTATACTACGCAGTTACCTTGGTTGAGGGCCTGTAGGTTGTAGTCTATACACGTGTTTCGCAGCGTTTGTGCTGCATCATCAGTAGAAACACTAAGTCACTATTTACACTGATACTAAAACGAAACACTATTAAAACTAAGAAACTTAATTAGAATTATTTACATGCTCCACGGCACTTGTGCACTCGCGTACTTGTGTACCATGTAAATAATGCTAATGAAGCGTAAAGTGCAAGAGATTATACAAGAATTATTCAATCTGGGGGGTGGATACCCTTTCTCGTGGTCATTATATAATAGAATTTTAAAACAATACGAAGAAACAATTTTTTTCATTGTAGAATTATATTAAAATTTAATAAAGAATACATGTTGTATAGATCCCATACTGTGTTTTATTTCTCTTTTATCCCAAAACTAACGTCAGGTTAAAAATAATAACAAAACAGTAACTGAAAGATTAATTTACTTTCTCAGTTTATAAAACAAATAATTTGCCACCTCGTGAGGTAAATACTTACTTCGCTATCCATGGGTTTTGTCAACATTAGTTTGTCCAAATGGTTGAATCTCATCGGTTTTGACGATTCCAATCAGAAACATTCCTTCCATTAATTAGCGCTATAAATGTTAAATCCCAAGTATCTGTATGTACTGTAAAACTTCTCTGTTTCAAATTTTCTTTTTCACATTGAGTAAGTGAATACCACAGCAATTCAAAATGATTATTCATATTACATTAATTTCTTTACAATACTAGTAAGCGATGTGTACTGAACAATAGCATCACTACATAACTAAGTATATCTCAAAAAGAGCAAAATGCAACGAATGCGGTGGCTAAGCGAGTAATTTTAGACGTACCAAAAGAGGGTAGCTATGTTAGTGTAGATTGGAGAGCAAACGACACTGTTGGCGTTGCTCATAATAAGAAGCGGAATCTCCAAGAAAAGGAAAGACAGGCTATAGCTGGTACGGAGTTGAGGGATACATCTGCAACAATGTATCGTCGACGAAAAGATAGGGAATTAATGAGACAAGGGGACGTTGAACCGCCACAACTGCACAGAACCCACGTTTTAAGAAAGGCAAAGCAAGAACAGAGAGACAACCGATTAATTAAGTAATAAAAGGAGCAGAACGTATTGTCAGCTTAAGCATAATGAAACACTCAGAACCATATGCAGGAAGCATTCACGACATTGCAATCGACAAAGTATTATTTGCTTGTTGTTACCGAACACGGTTTTAACAACAGAAATGTTAACCATTTCAAAATTCAAAATTATCAGTTGGCTAGCTCTTATTGCCGCACCTCCACCAAAGGAGGAGGAGTAGCAATATTTTAAAAAACAGAACATTCATTTACCCCTTACAGACTTACTGAGTCCACAGACAAACACTTCGAAGTGACTGGGGTAAAAATTCAAACGTCCCTAACGAATCTTACAGTCGTCGGACTGTACAGATCGCCCAGCGGGAACGAAGATTCTTTTTTCACAAAATTTGAGCAATTGTTGTCCGACCTGTGAAAAAATGGTCACCAGTTTGTCATAATGGGTGACTTCAACATCGACGTCTTAGACGTCAGTAGCCCAGCGACAAAACTGTTTGCCGACTTGTTAAAGTCGTTTGGCCTTGTTTGGTCGGTGAACTCGCCAACGAGGGTCACCGATCACTCAACAACTGCCATAGACTACATTGTTACCAACCTCATTGCCACAAGGGTGACTGTGATCAACACAGCAATTTCGGATCACTATGGCCAGCAGATCACTATTGGTGGTCATGAGCCTACACGGGATCCACTCATCACAAACACAGTAAGAGATACAAGGCCCACAAACTTCGTGCTCCTAAACCAATTGCTTTTGCAAGAGGAATGGGGCTTTCTAAACTTTAGAGATCCCGAAGAACAATAGTTTCAAAAGTTCGAACAAACCTTTAAATTTCACCTCGACGTGAGCTGTCCCCGAAAGAAAAAGCAACAAAAACCGAGAAATCATCAACCGTGCAAATGGATTACCAAAGGGATTCTAATTTCGAGAAAAATATTATTGTTTTACTCCGAAATTAAAAAGCACCCAACAAATGTAGAGTTTAAATTGTTCTTCCAAAATTATAGACGGAACTATAGAAGGGTCATCAAAGCTGCAAAAGCTTACGATGTCTCCAAAGCGCTGCTCGCGTCAAAAACGTGTCTAAAACCGCTTGGGCCATAATAATCCATAAAAACCAACAGACAGACAAACAAATCAAACTCAACACAGACCGTGAACAACTCAAAGATCCCTTCAAGGTTGCTGAGGAATTCAACACATTTTTTTTCCTCGGTCGGCGCTGATCAAGGCCTTAGTTCGGCCAACATCCAGCCCGCTCTCCCATTAATACCGAGTCCTACAGCCTCAATGGCTCTGACTCCGGTCACAGAAGAAGAAATTGCTACGGTGATTAGAAATATCTCTTCAAAAAAACAAACGATTAAATCATGTTTCAACGTGGCTTATCAAACAGTGCTCAAAGCATTTGTTGAAGCCACTTGATCAATCTCTCTTTTCACTGTGGAACAGTTCCCTCCTCTCTCAAAATCGCAAAAGTCATCCCAATTTTCAAAAAGGGCGACCCGTTTTCAACACATAATTACCGCCCGATTTCAATATAACCAGCCTTCAGCAAAGTCTTTGAGAGGGTGTTTCTGATCAGAATCGCAAATTTTCTAGAAAAACACAAACTACTATCATCAAACCAATTTGGGTTTCAAAGTGGAAAATCCACAATCGACGCAGTCATTCGCTTAGTCGAGGTGATAGTAGAAGCCATCGAAAGTCGAGAAACTACACTCAGTGTATTCCTCGACTTATCAAAGGCTTTTGACTGTGTTGATCATGTCATCCTGGTTCAAAAACTCGAATATTACGGGATACGAGGAAAGCCACTCAAGTGGCTTGAATCGTACCTCAGTTCACAATTCGTAAGAATATCTGACGTTAAATCGGGGGAGGAGTGGCTGAACTATGGGGTCCCGCAAGGCTCCATACTCACCCCGCTTCTCTTTCTGATTTACGTCAATGACGTTGGCTCATCGGTACATAACGGACAACTTGTCCAGTACGCAGATGACACGACTCTCTGTTTCAAAGCATCTTCAAACCAACAATTGGAAATCGATTCATTTATTGAGCTCAACATAGCAATTCAGCATTTCAACGAGCTCAATCTAAAAACAAATCCAACAAAATCAACATTTATCCAATTTTTTCTGCGACAGACGGTCTCAGATATTAGTCCAACAGTCATGGTGGACAATACTGAGATCGAAGAGGTCTACCCAACAAAATTCCTTGGGGTACACCTCGACCGAGGTTTGACCTAGGAATATCATGTAGACAGTGTCTGCTCAAAGTTAGCCTCAGGCATTTATGTTTTGAGGAAATTGTCCGAATACTGCCCAATTCAGGTACTGATGACGGCGTATTACGGAGTAATCTACCCACACCTTTCCTACGGATTGGCTTTGTGGGGTGGATGCTCAAAATCAAGTTTTAACAGAGTTTTCATTCTGCAAAAAAAAACAGTCAGAACCATTGCAAAATTACAATGGAGAGAGTCGTGCAGGCCAGCATTCAAAAATTTGAAATTGTTGACACTACCTTGCCTCTATTTTTTGGAAACTTGTCTTTTTTCAAATCTAAGTATGGTCTAGTGAGAGGATGTGACATTCACCCTTATGAAACTAGAGGCAGGGAGAACTTCCGAACTGGGAGACACAGAACGGCAGTACTCCTTCTCAGGTAGGAGTTCAACTAGTCAACAGGTTGCCAAATTCTATTATAAGTGCCCCAGAGCTTAAGGCTTTTAAAACTTGTTTGAAAAAGGTTTTGACCGCCGAAGCATTTTACAACACAGACGAGTTTATGGCACATGACTGGGAAAACACTAACTGGAACACTACTGGAAAACACTACTGATTGTAGTGGTAAAATTCGAATGAATGAGAGAGAGTGAATGTCAAAAATGTAAGTTTGATTGGGATTTCGATGTTAGAATGTATGGAAAATTTTAGCTTTTCAAAAGAATTGACGTTTGTATAACATGTAAAATGTTAACACAATAAACTATTTATTTATTTATTAGTTATATACTACTCACCCCACCAACTTCTAGTCTACAAACATTACCGAAAGGAAAACTATACAATACTATCATTTGATGCAACAGGTAGCATAGTGCAAAAGATTAAACGGCTACACGGGCTCTCAGGGCACATCTTCCCGTAAGAACTAGTACTGCACACGGGAAAATCCCAATCTCCAGTTTTGGAGATGCTTTCGGAGGAACAATATGCAAATACTATCCTGTACACGCTGAACGAATGAGAAAGAAAAGGTGCTCCTTGCCCTCATGAGGTAGCCAGGAGCTTTAAGAAGTGCTTTGGCTAGATCTTTTGGTAGGTCAACAAGTTTGTTCAAATATGTATAAACACTATTCTTTTTTGCTAAGGACCAAGACAGAAATCTTCCTCCTTGCTTCATCGGGATAGATGTGGCACACTTCATCCACAGTGCAAAGAAATAGAAGCTGTGGATCGACAAAGAACGGTAGCGGCTTCGTGACTTCTACATGAGATGCTTAGGTTTGTTGATTAAGGCTACGTCAATTGAAGAATTCAGAAACATTTTGACAAACGTTCTTCGTGTTGCTCTGTCTTCAACAAAACTGAGGAGGCACTCTTAGAAAATTCAACCTCCGCCAAGGAAAGCCTAAAGTTGTTCGCAGTTAAAATCAGAGGAACACTGGACGACTTCGCAAAGAAAGGACAAATCACAGATGAGACCACAATGGAATTTGACGAAAGGGATTTGTACGTCGGTAGTCCAGAATGTATACAACAAACGAGTGAAGAATCAGAAAATACATGAGGTTCTGTGAAAGGTTGGATACGAGAAATTGTGGGACAAGTAAAAAAAGTAGCTAAGGATGAAAGTGGAGAACTGAATGCGCACTATTGCCCAGGAGCTGCGAAATAGTTTATTTGACTATCACATGAATTTGTCCTGTGGTCAGCGGTGACAGTAAAGGTTTTTAAATCACTAAGAGAAACAGCAACTTCTGTCACAGTTGAAAGTGATTTTTGTGACTTAAAAAAACGAGTTTTGATGGGGAGTTCGAAAGGCTTATCGATTGACTGCTTTGTTGCTCAACATCTTAAATCTATAGAGGGACAGTGGAGAAGCTGGAGCGCCAACAAGCAAACTAAAGAAGCCCCTCTCATTACAAAATGAAGAAAAACGACCCTACAAACTGAAAAAAGGCACTTCGGGGATTAAACCATTGAAACGTCAAAGTAGTCTAGAAACAACACGAAGTAACGAAGAAGATGATCCATCAAAAAGTTAATTAAACCAAACAAACTGGGTCATCTATCAGATTTGAACTCAATTGGCATCATATGTAATAAAGGACGTAATTTACAACTGGTAGAAGCTGTAGACGAGGGATTAGAAATTGAAATAGCAAAGAAAATTGATGTATACAAACCCAGAATTGTGACGGCACTTACCTCACACAATCTAACACTACAATTTAAGATCAAATTTTGCTGGGCGGACCAATACGTTCTCCTAGCACTAACGATTATATGTCAAAACAGTGAAAAATCACTTGAACAGCACTAACGAATTTCTTGACGGCACTTACCTAACACAACCTAATACTACAATAAATTTAAAATCAAATTTTGCTGGGCTGGCCGATACGTTTTCCTAGCACTAACGATTAAACGTCAAAATAGTGAAAAATCACCATATTTTTAAACAGAACTTACTTTATTGACCAGCACTAACGAATTTCTTGACGGCACTTACCTCACACAACGTATCACTACAATTTAAATCAAATTTTGCTGGGCGGTCCGATACGTTTACCTTGCGCTAACGAATATATGCTAAAATAGTAAAAAATCGTCATATTTTTAAACAGAACTTACTTCTTTGGCCAGCACTAACGAATTTCTTGACGGAATTTACCTCACACAACCTAACACTACAATTTAAGATCAAATTTTGCTGGGCGGGCCGATACATTTTCCAAGCACTAACGATTATATGTCGAAATAGTGAAAATTTTCTTCAGCCTCTAGCTGCCGGGCAAATGCAGCACTAACCGGCACTTACGTTTCACATTGTCAAACGTGGGCGGGCTCACTTTTGAAAATGTGAATTGTTAGTGCTTCGTTAGTGCTGGTTAGTGTCGCATACCATTTCGTTATTGCTGGTCACATTTTACATATTTTAATAAAGACATTGTTGAAGTGGACCCACCAAGTTATAAATACGTTTAAATGTTTAATATTCGTTCGGCAATGACAATATTTCTTTCGGCACTAACCGGCACTAACGATTTAGGCCAATTTGAAGTGGCTTTGCTGTCATGGGTGGGCTGCTTCCCCACCACCTCCTATTGAACGGCTATTAGCTGCCCGGTGAATGCAGCACTAACGTCGAACTTTATGGCACTAACCATCACTAACGCCATTTAATCAAAATAAATTAGTTTCCCTGCAATTTTTGCAGTGGGCGGGCCAGTGTGAAGTTGGCCCGCCCAATATTGACTAGGTTAAAAAGGGTACTTAATGACCAGCACTTACAAAAACTTTTACGGCACTAACCAGCACGATTCACATTGTCAAAAGGGGGCGGGCCAACTTCACAAACATCCACCGTCTATTATGATTAACATATTGTACGCCATCTTGGTCTTGGGTGTGACGCTTCAGTTCCGACAGTTATTAAGTATTAGTTCTTGGTTATTAGTTGTTATTTATAAGCTGTTCATTACAGTAAACTCCACCAGTGAAGGCAGTTGAAGGTGGAGCTTATCGACACCATTTTCTAGTGCGAGCCAATGCTCTACGCGCGACGTTGTCACGTCTAGTCCTCGCTGTGCCGGCCGCGCACTCCACTACCACACTACGCTAGTCATTACCGTGAGCGCGCTTCAAGCCTAAGAGAACTGCAAGAATAAATTTGATTTTATATCAAAGAGGGCATGTAGACGAACAAATTTAAAAAAGTTCACGTTCGTAGCTCTGTTTCTTCCTGGTTAAAACGCAGTAACGACAATACTGTAGATTCTTTTGCTATGTTTACAATAACATTGTTTACTCATTACTGTATAGCGTGACTTCAAGTGCTGTATGTTTTGGGCATTATAAGTTTGTATAATGTTTGTTTTTATTCTAAAACGCAAATATATGTGCTAAATATATATTGACTTCAGTGATGAGTCAGAGCTCGAAGAGTACACATCGTTATCGTGCGCGCTCCCGCTACTGAGTTCCGTGTTCAAGCTGAACTGGTTTTCACGTCTATACAAGTGAAACAGTGTCTGTTTTACTCTATCAGTTCTATTTCTTTTGTGTTAATCTTTTGTTTCTTTAAAATGTCAAGCTGTGGTGTTTGTCTGAAAGGGTTTAGTGGCAACAAGCTAAAATTAACTTGTGATGATTGTAAGTGTGAGTTTCACGCGGCGTGCTTCAAGTACAGCAAAGCCGACGTAGACTGCCTGTCCGCGGAAGGTTTGAAGTGGCGTTGTAAGGACTGTGCGGCTACTAGGAGGAAAAGCATGCGTTTTGAAGCAGCAGCAGCGGAAGGAAAGCTATCCCTGGAAGACATCATGAAGGTAGTAACTGAAATTAGAGATAGCCAAAAAAGTTACGAGAAGAGTTTTAATGATACCTGCGAGTCCCTGGAAACGCAGCTCATGGAAAATACCAAGGCTCTGACTGATCAGAAGGATCAGAATGAGCGGCTGCTACATTTAATAGAGACTATTTCTACAGAAAATAAGCAGTTGAAGACAAAAGTGAGGATGCTGGAGGATCGCCTAGAGGATATGGAGCAATACTCCAGAAGCAATTGTGTGGAGATTCAGGGCATTCCAGTAACACCTACTGAGAATGTCGTGAATATAGTGAAGGACGTAGGCAAGGCTCTGGATTTGACCATATCAGACTCCATGGTGGACGCGTGTCACCGGCTGGGTGTGAGGCAGAACAGTGACAACCCCCCTGGCATCATTGTCAAGTTCGTGCGTCGGCTGGACAAGGAGGATTTCCTGCAGAAACGGCGCGTGAAGAGGACCCTGTCAACCCGACACATCGGTAGAACTGATGACCGCCCGATCTACATAAACGAATCCCTGTCACCGGCCAGAAGGAGACTTCACGCTATGGCGAGAAGATATCAACGCGAGAAGAGCTTCAAGTTCCTTTGGGTTAGAAACGGTAAGATCTTCCTCAGAAAAGAGGAAAACGCGCCAGTCAAGGTTGTCTCACGTGAAGAGGACTTGGAATGAACTGTAAATATGTATGTACCAAATATAAATATGCAGTAATATTAATTAAATTTAAGTTTTTTTCACTTTTTTGCTTCTGTGAACTATTATTATTTGTAAAAGTATTATTTTTTATAGAATTACATATGTCACGTTTCAATATAAAATCATTTCTCAAATTAATAAATGAGTAAAAGGAATATAGGCCAAATTAACGGGTTTGTTAATTTAGATATACTACATCAAAATATTCGTAGTATGAGAAGTAACTTCGATACATTTATAACTGAACTTACTAGCAGAAATTTATTTCCCCAAATAATTATTCTATCTGAGATATGGATAGAAAGTAATGAATTATCATTTTACAGTATTCCAAACTATATTAGTTATTCAAAAGCAAATGAAGCTCAAAGGGCCGGAGGCGTAGCCCTTTTTGTCAGATCAGATATAGAAATTGTTGCATGTGAACCAGTCAATTTTCGGTCAGCCGATTTATTAAATTTAGAATTTAATTTTAACTTGCAGAGATTTAGTCTATTCGCAATTTACAGACTACATAGTTTTAGCAAGGAAGTGTTTTTACAAGAATTTAATACCTATTTTTATAGTAACAATAGTTTTAAATGTAAAAATAATGCATTTTTAATTGGAGACGGCAATTTGAATATTTTAGACAAATAACAATTACCGCGCCATTCTTTCTCCTCAAACGGATTTGAATGCTTGTTGAAAGAGCCAACTAGAGTAACAGGTGATTCGGCCACTTGCATTGATCATGTTTATGCAAGGTTAGCAAACAAAGATAAGACGCGAGTCAATGTGGCAGTTGTAGACGCGAACATTACTGACCACAAGATGATAGTTGTAAGCGTGTGTGTCTGTGTGGGAGACAGACAGACATCAGCTGTTTCTGCCGACCGTTCTCCACCCGCCTACCGCATAGATTACGACAACCTGCTTGCACGTCTAGATGCACTCGATTGGACAGAGGTTTATAGTGATCCGAACCCATCGACTGCGTTTGGGACATTCCACGAAATAATTATAAAGTCTATTTCAGAAAGCAAAATTGAAATTCCCAACAATCGAAATAGTTTTACTAAAATTAAACCGTGGATCAACAACTATTTATGTAGGAAGATCAAAACAAAAAATAAACTTAGTGAACAAGTTAAAACTCACCCTAACAATGAAAAATTAAAAACATATTTTAAAACTTATAGAAATAAATTAAATATGGAAATCAAAAACCAAAAGAATTTTTATTACGAAAATACTTTTAGACAGTGTCGGGGAAACTCGAAAACTACATGGAAAGTAGTTAATGAGGCAACAGGTCAGAAGGCAAAAAAACTCACATACAAAAATTAAATATAAACGGTTGTGAAATAAGTGACAAAAAAGATTGTAATGAATTCAACTCATTTTTTCTCCATTGTAGATCAGCTGGATATAAAACCGTCAAACCGGCTAATTTTGATTCACTACATTATAAGAACTTTTTTAATACCAAATACTCTTTTGATTCTATGTATATAGGCCCAGTTTTTGTTGAAGATTTAAATAAAGTAGTTAATGATCTAAAAAATAATACTCTCCAGGAATAGATAATGTTAGCTCATTTTTAATCAAACTAATGTATCCAAAGATAGTTAATGTTCTATTGCACTTAACTAACTTAAGTTTCGATAAAGGAATATTCCCAGATGTATTAAAAACAGCTGTAGTAATTCCTTTACATAAAAAAGGGCCTGCAAATGACCGCAATAATTATAGGCCTATATCGCTACTTTCTACTTTTGCAAAGATTTAGAAAAACTAATGAAAACAAAACTAGTAAAATTTCTTGATAAAACACAATTTTTAGTAAAAATCAATATTTTAGACAAGGCTTAAACACAGAAACCGCTCTAAAAAGTTTCATGGATAATTTGTTCGAAGGGCTAAATTCAGGACAAAAAGTTAGTGGTCTATTTCTAGACATTAAAAAGGCTTTTGACACTGTAGATCACAGAATTCTTTTGCAAAAACTGTACACCTGTGGTATTAGAGGTAATGTACATTCTTGGTTTGTAAGTTATCTTACTAAGAGAAAACAATATGTCAAAATTAATGATACCATGAGTGACTTTGGTTTCATACAAAGCGGTGTACCTCAAGGTTCAGTGTTAGGTGCCTTACTTTATAATATATATTAATGATCTTTGCGACACAAAACTAAATGGAAAAATAACATCATTTGCTGATGACACGGCTTTATTGTATGTTAAAAATAACTGGACTGACATAGAGCAAGTAATGACCGATTTAAAAGCACTTCAATGGTGGTTTTCAAAACAATATGTTTTGAGCCCTGAAAAAACAAAATATATAAATTTTAGTTTAAAAGGTGATCAGCAAACATTTAATAACGAAATTATATATAAATGTCTTGAGTGTTTTGTGTGGAAATAGGCATTGTCAGTTTAACTGTGCTATTGTTTTACAAACGGAACATTTAAAATACTTAGGCATGATGCTCGACAGAGAACTGAATTGGAAGGCTCATATTGAAATGTTAAAGAAAAAAATAAGCAATATTGTAAGGCTATTTTATTTTCTACAAGATGTGCCCTGAAGAGGTTTTAAAAATGCTTTATTATTCGTTGGTTAATAGTAGACTAAATTATGGTTTGTTTTGTTGCTAGCACATGAAACACATTTAAAACCAATTCAAACACAACAGAAAAATTTATACGTTTAATAAAAAGAAAGGGAAAGATGGAACGATCCTTAATCTATTTCTAAGTTTGAACATTCTTCCCATTAAACACATGTTTGTACATAAAGTTTTAAAGATTTTTTATATTATTAGTGGAAATTTACCCGTGCTAAAAAAATAGTTATAAAAAAATTAAGAAAACAAGAACGAATACAAGTTCCAAAACCCAATTCAACTTTCTTTACAAATAGCTATTGTTTTTCTGGTCCAAGAATTTACAATCAAATACCTGAGTATTTAAGTAGTTGTAATAATATTAAGCTATTCTCTAAATATTCAAAAGAATGGCTTTTAAGTTTTGAAGACATTTCCTTTTGCATAGAACAATAACTATTTTATTATTTAGATTTAAATTTGATTTTTTGTTTATTTTAAATTTAGGTTTAAAAGATGGTTAGATTAGAACTACAAGTTGTATTTTAATGTTGCATACAAAGTTAAATGATTTAGAGTGAAATTGATAAGAAGGAGCATTTTGTTTACTTAATATTAATTACTTGTATATATTTTCTTTGAGCTTTAGTTTGAATAATTTTATTTGAAGGAACCTCTCAACAGGCCCTGCCTAAGGAGGCCCTAATTATTTTTGAAGCTTTGTGTGTAAATGAAAGTAAGAGGTAATTATTTTTAGAGTAAGTTAATTTTTGTTATTTTGTGTGTGATATTACCGAACACTCGACTTCGGAAGTGACTTTTTATGTTAAATATCTCTACACTATATATATTTTTTAGTTATATACTCTTTTGAACTAGTTATGTATACATACACTTCAAAAATAAAGCATATTCTATTCTATTCTATGTGCTAAATTATTAAAGTTACAAGGGCAATGCAAACTTTCGCTTTAATAAAACTACCTTGCAGTGCAACAGTTTTTTTATTAGAGCAAAGGATTACAAAACCTCCTATTATTCTACTAAATTATAGATGTAAGAGTCAAATAGTTGGTTATTTTTAGAAAAACAATATTTTAATGCAAAACTATTGTTCCTTGTTAGGTTTAGTGTGATATAATTAAAGGATTTACGGAATTTAAAATGATTGTGGGTTACTAACAAAATTCTGAAATAATCTTTCAGCACATGTAAACACATGTAAAAATACAATTTGTAAGAAAATTAATATTTTACCTATACACCTTGAGTCATGATAGAATCTATCTATATAGCCTAGCGACGTACTCAGAATTGTGTTTCTCAAAATATTTCACAGCGAGAACTTACCGCTGCGTCCGGTCTCACGCTTTAAATATAGTTACACATTTTTAAACACCGTTCCGTATTTTTTTATTCCCAGCAGTCTAGTCAGATACGTTCTACAGACAGGTTCGTGGTGTTGTATCTTTTAAATTCATAGCAGTATTTCGAGTGTTTCACGAACCGTTTACAGTTTTTGACTTAATTCTTTTATAGTTTTAGTATCGTAGTAGTAGTTTTGTTAGTAGCTTTGTTTCATTTTCTTATTTCATCTTTTATTGTTCATTCATTATGAACAACCAAACGCCACCTTCTATATCTAGTGGTAAGAAGGGAAAGACTATGCATAGTGGAGAAAGAAGAATCGTGTATAATGTGTATACGTTTTTAAAACAATTATGTTTCCCATTGTTCCATGAAAGTGTTGATTTCAACAAGACTGGACAATTGTATGCACAGGCTTGCAGAATAAGTGACAGAACTGTTGCTGTGTACATGTATTATTTTAAAATGTGGGTTAGTCTAGTGTCAGTGTTTTTATTTTTTTAATCTATTGTAAAGCAAGTGAACAAAAAGCAAAAAGTAGCCAGTATAATAAATGTATTGTAAAATTAATATGAGTGATGATCCTATTAACATTGGATTAGTGTATTGGAAACGGTGTGGGTTGCTGATTATTTACCGAGAATCGGTCTCAAACATAAAATATAAAGGTTAGTGAAAATTATATTTTTCTATTGTATGCCATGGATTAAATCTTTCTTTCTTTCGTGGTAGTAACTATTGTTATGCATTTCCAATACCTCTTTAGTGTTGATGAAAAGATGTATCAATTTATTAAAACAAACTCACACTTATTACATTTACAGTCATGTTCATTGTTAACAACATTCCAGTGATTTGTAGAACATTATTTTTAACGACTTTTCTTAAAAATGTTCTTTGACCATTAAATTTAAAACGTTTATATCTTTAAACTGTAGAACTATTTTATATTTAAATTCATATAACAAAATTATATTTTAAAAACACTTGTGTGAAAAGTAAAAGCGTTTTAATTAACTGACATTTTTTAAGTAATCATCTTTTAGTTTTTACAAGAATGTTTTGCTAACTTAATTAACATTTCACTTTTCTGTCAGCAAATGGTTATTTTATTAATATTACAAATCGATGGCTAAGTTCCAACAACACGTATCTCAAAAAATGCAACTTTTCAGGAGAGCTAAAAAACATTATATTTTTTTAACAAAACAAACCTTTAATAAAATAAAAAAGCATCAAATTAGAAAATAAAATTGTTTTTTAAATGGAAGTGTAAATATTTTGAAATTTAAATTTACCTTTTATTTAATGCAGATTATGTGAGATACGTGTAGTCAACTTAAACTTGAACCTAAGATAAGTGTTGTTAAGAGGGGCTTTTACAATGATATAAGAACACAATTTTACCATACAAGTTTAATGATATATTCTTTCACAATGGTAATTACTGTTGTCATTTGTTAATATATTGAGTTATTTTTTGTAAGGGAGAGAGTCATAAAAGTAATGAAAGTCTTGTGGGATGACACATTTCAAGTCTTGCAGGTGTTTCCACTTGGTGTACTGGATCGGAATTCTTGATTTAAATAACTGAGATGGAAGTAGATCTTTGGCCACCTTGTTTGGTCTTCGTGGCAAATCACGGAAATCTTCACTGAATGAGAGTTTATACTGTATTTTGCCATTAGACGTGTACCTAAAACAGTGAACATCGACCACACATGGGTCGCCCTTCTTCCTTCCCGGACGAACAGAATCATAATAGTTTATGTTTGAGAAGTCCTTAAAAAAGTCGTGCTTTAAATCAATTGCATCATAGGGGAAGGGATTTTGTCTAGCCTCTTTTGTATACCTCACATACTCATAAGGCAAGTAGATATCTTTACCTTTAATCTTGCTTTCAATTCTTGCGTGAACTGAATCACCCTCCATTTGGGTATGTCCCTTAATTAGGTATTTTTGTGTTACCTCAATGTCATTTTGAACCGCAAAGTGGAGCAAAGCGTTTGATACAAATTGGTTACGATTTTGATTAGTGCACCCATCTGTATAGACCACTATTGGAAGTCGTGGAGTTTAACAATGCTTTTTCAAATAATCTAATAGACATGAGGCAAATGAGTTTGCTGATAGATCCCCATCTACTTCGGTAAACCAATAACATTTACAGTGCCTATTAGCCAAATTATATACAGAATAGTTATGAGAACATAATTTCGTTTTATAATACATTGCACTTGCTTTTGTCATAGGTGTTAATTTGACAGACTCCACGTCAGCTGACAAGCAGTGTATTTCCCCTTTGAGTGCCTTTTCTTTGTCCATGTCTTTTTCTCTCCGGGCTGAATCCTTCTCTTTGATGTGGTTGTTGTACTCCTGCTCCGAGATATTCCCAGCTCTAAATGCATAACACGTATCGCATTGGTCTTTTTTGGGTACAAAAATTGATAAATTTTTTTCATCAAACACTTCCATAAAAGTTGTCAAAGTCCCTGCTGGTTTTTCATTGTTTATGCAATATTCATTGAATGATCTATACAAATCAGCTTTAGAGTCCCACAGTGGCTCTAGATACATTTTAGAAGAAGACTTCCTACAGTAATGGGAAGGAACCACTGCTTAAGTGTCCAACCACTCGGATACTACCTTTTTCTTTTCAGACACTTGCTTCTCTTTATTTCTCTTACTTCCAGTAATGGTTAGCTGGGGTAAATCATTACCATCTTCCACTTCACTGACATTTTGGTCAACTAATTTACCACTCTCTGAAACAGGTTCGTCATTTTCTACCCAGTTTCGAACCATCCATTCTTTTAGTCCAAGTGTGTTCAAAAACATTATTTTACACACTGGTTTCAACTCACCATTAGCAGGGCTTAAGCAGTATTTGTACGAGGCTGACCTCCTACTCTTTTTACTGTTGTCTTTTATAGTTTTCTGTTGTATCTCACATTTTTGTACATGATCACAGATATAAATCTGTTTTTCTTTCCATGTCATAGGCCAAAATTTGTTAAAAATCCGTTTTCTGATATCTTCTGTAATTTCAGTGCATTTGCGTTTTACATTTGCTTGACATACTTTTGAGTTGCACATAGGTCCTATCTTCCTTTCTTCATGTTCTTTCTCGCTTCTTTGAACTAACACCTTGTCACCAACTTTGACTCTTTTATAACCTACATACCTTTTTCCAATCATTCTCAATCGTTTGTGAACATTGACATCCCACAACAATTCTTTTGGCCGCTTGTGTCTCTTTTGATTAATATTGCCTTCATCGTTAAGTGCTTCTATGGCGCATATATTATCTTGACTGTTGTTAGCTATTTCATTTAGATTTCTGTTATTAACGCTGCCTATTTCGCTATTAATATTTGTTGAACTGTTTTCAATTCCGGTGTCGTTCATTGTGTCATCTTCGGATGACCATACAAAATCAGGATCGTCTGGATCTTCTTCGTCATCAGTGCCTTCTATGATTTGTGTGTCCTTATCAGTTTTATTAGTTGTGTATTGAGTAGAATTAGTACTATCTTCATCATCAGTGCCTGCTATGATTTGTGAGTCCATATTAACTTCGTTGATTGTGTAAGGAGTAGGCTCAGTACTATCTTCATCATTGTTATCTATTGTTGAAGCAACTAAATTATTTCCATCAATGTTGACAATGTTTGTAGGATTAAAAATAATATCTTCATTTGTATTGACAGCCATGATGACATCATTGATCGACAAACCATCTTCAAAAATTACCTCTGCTTCGTTTATCAACTGAAGAGTTTCAAAGCTTGTAGAACTAGTCAAACTGATTTCATGGGGCATTTCATATGCTTTCCCAGGGCACAAGTTTTGCAAAGGAAGTCGTTCAGTACCTGAAATAAAAAATATAATTATATAGACTGCTCACACATTACAAAGTAAGCTTAGTCAGTTTTAATGATTTGTGACTTTTAATTAGGTTGAAATAAATAAGTTAATTTAATAATATTATATTTAAGACCAAATAAAAGTTATTTTGATAGCCAGATGTTAAGTGCAAAATATCTGGATAACAACGGCTACTATTAATACATTAGGCTACTTACGAACGGTTTTGTCTTTATCGAGTGAAGCCAAAACATTATCAATGAAATCACTATCTTCACTGTCTTGATCTTCTTCGTTCATTGTCAACAGTTATTTAAAATAACTATAATAGACTAAAATATTGATGGCTTCTTCCTTTATCATCAATGTTTAACAACACGTATCTTAGACCTGGAAAAACATAACCTCAGCTGAAACAACACGTATCTCAATAGGCTATTTTCTAAGCAAATTTTTATAGTTTTAAGAGAAGTTGGTGTTAATTTAATACTTACATATTGTTTATTATACTATAAAGAGTGTAATACATCGTACAATTTACGATTATAACATAATGTACACTAAACTTACCTGAATAAAAACACCTGCCTCAACTTGTCCACATGGTCCCAATGCAAAACATCCAAGATAAGTGTTGTTAGGCTTCAGTTTGACCAACTGCCAAGATACGTGGAACATAATTCCCTCATTTTAACAAACTTCCCTTTATTTTTTAAGATAAGTGGTGTTATAATTAGGTGTAGGATGGATCATATTTTCTCATTCCATAGATAACTCAAAACAGTAAAATTTTGAGATACGTGGTGTTGGAACTTAGCCATCGAAATGGGTATACTGTACTAAAATATTGTTAAGTGCATTTCCTTGTGTTCATTCTCTTAACTTTTCCTACGGAAGGAAAAGAGCTACGAGTACGCTTCTTTTTTTTGAAATGATTGTCTTATCGTGTACTATTACCACAATAAATAGCCATCTTTGCAGTAAACATACTTTGGCCGAGCGCCGTGATAAAAAAGAACATAACTGCTGTCGGCTCGGACTAGCTTGTAGTGTCGTGCGGAGTGAGTGCCGCGGGCGGGCTGTGGTGCGATGTGGCAAGCGCGCACTGCTCTCCTATTGGACACGGCTTAACTGTCTTCTTTCGTGCCGCCTGGTTTAGTTACTTGTTATACTGTTAGTAAGAAGTTAACGTATTTGTGATATTTTGGTAATGTGTACGTTGTGCTTTTAGTAGTTGTGATACCTAGTATGCGTTGTGCAGTGGCTTTTGCCAGAATTCCTATTTCAAAACTAAACTCCTCGGCTATTCTTACTTTCGTTCTCCTAAGGACGAAAATACCTATCAATTTGGATAGAACGTTGTAAAAGGGACAAATTTAATCCGGACACCTCATACGTGTGCTCTGATCAGTTCAAAGGTGAAGACTTTATAAGGAATTTTCAAAGAGAGTTTGAAGGATCTAAGTAAAAAATTGAAAAATGCCATTCCTTCAATTAAACTTCTCCCCTCGAAACAACCTAAAAAAATTGAAAGAAAAAGGTGGAAAGAAATGGAGCAGAAAGCAAAAGTAAACAGCCTTTTACAAAATTCAAAATTGACTGAACCGGCAGAGACAACCATCGATATCCCAACTCGAGATGTTAAATTAGAAGTTGATGAAACAAATTACAAAACTGAGCTTGAAAAATTTGCAAAATACAAAAGGGATCAAGACGAGAAGACCAAAACCCCGCGATAATTTTCAAAAATGTAAGTACCGTAATAAAATCAGTAGCTAAATTACTTTTAAAGACTATTTTGAGAAAATAAAAATAATAAGACACAGTTTGAAAAATTATTCCTAAAATTGTTAAACTAAAAGCCGTTATACTGTCTAACGAATTTTGATACACCAACAAATGATAAACGGATTCCCTGCAATATATTTAAGTTGTGATTTTACCGTTTCCTACCGCAATTTAATTTTATTAAATTGATGTGTTATTCAGAAAGTATCAATTAATGCGTATCGCATCCCAAATATTATTTAAGGGACAATTTTACTTGTTTTCAGGACTCTCGGACAATGTTACTGGTGAGGTCACAAACGTACTCAATGGCGTTTTTCAAAGTCTCAGATAGACATACTTATGAACAAAAAGGAAAAAGTTAGTGTTTGGACCAGTGAGGACATAACACAAGCGTTTACAATACGATGCTACTCGTATATTCATCTAAGAACCACTATGAGAATTCCTTTACCAAGTTTGACTATATTGAAAGAATGGGCATCGAAACTCCATGTTCACGCTGGAATTCTCGAGGGAGTCCTAAATCTTATGGTTGTGGCTGTTGTTAAAATGAAGACGTTTGAAAAGTTAGTGTCATCCAATATGATGAAATGAAAGTCATGTCCATATTGGAATACGATTCAACAATGTTGCAACTGGTTTCCCTGGTAGATTACACGATGTTCGTGCTACGCTACGGGATTCAAAAACAGAATTTCCGTAATTAAATTTACCAATATATTTCTAAACAAATTTAATGTTGTGTGTTTTTTACTTTCATGTACAGTAATTAGCTACAGTGGTTATTGATTCAAAACAGAATTTCCCAATGGCTTACCAATATACACTGTTTGCCTATCAGTTCACCTTGTTATGGTTTTAGTACCTAAAATTGGTTATTCAGCCATAAGGGGAGGCTGAAAATATTATGACCATGTAGTTTTACTAAAGCCGCCAGATGGAGCGGCCGTGGACCCACTTGGCAATTCGTTTATAACACGGATTAAACGCGTTTTAACCGGTTAACGTACTTAACAAAACACAAACAAAGGCGCTGTCACAAACAGATTTTGTTTCAAACGTTAACGTTTTGCAGTAATACTGTACATATGGTAAAATTTTTTAATGGATCACGTTCTATTGAAACAATTTTCCACATTTAGTAATGGATCTAAAACATAGTTTCCAAATTTTTCCAAATGTTAATTGTCTATACCCTTATGGTGCTCATTTAAACTAATAATGTACAGTCGTACTGTACTTTTATTTACACAAAACCCTAATTTATAGCAATATTTACAATGTATTAGCATAATAGATTTATCATCTTATAGCTTAACTCAACCTAAGCTAACAATTTCTTTTAAACCTACTAAAACACTACATAAGAAGATTTCGTATTTACCTCCGCTAACGATAAAAATGATTTGATCACACGAAACCAAACCTAAGCAAAACCACAGGAACAGAAAGAGAAAAAGGAACAAAAATGCCACAGGTAAATTGAGTAGAATAAGTAGCGTGAAGCCTCTACCAAGTACCAACTGCTACTAAACAAAGTCAAAATAGCCTTTGCTGATGCCGCATGGTTCATAGGTGCCAGCGTTCTAGTAGCCTAAAACAAAATTCCAGTACAGCATTTTAACCAATACTATGTGTCAAGATTCGTTTGATAGCGTCTGATTTACTCGTACCCTAGTTAATTTCAGAACTCATGTTACAAATATAAAGACAGACGGTAGTGATTGTTTGAATCTTACTTTTAGGATTTAACCACAGTTACGCGGGAGGGTCTTTGGCAGTTCTGCAGACAGTGTGAAGAAGCGTTCTCCCCCCACCATACAAATACCCCATATATATATTAACTAAATTGCGGCAAGTTGCATATCGTTAAAAATTTATGTTCACCAAAAACAATGCTGCAAACCAAATTTTTAATGGACTATTCCATCAAAAGTTATTGCCGTTAAAACTTAAAATGTTTGACATTTTAACCGGCAATAACCTAAGATAGGCCAATTTCCCAGAAACGGTGTTTGTCACATTGAATGTGTTAAAAAAAATACCTTTTCAACAATATGCCATGTTCTATAGTCATCTGCAAAATCCGTTCTACTCACCCCAACTGGTTGCACCCCACTGGTGCCATCGGGCCAACAACTAATTAGAAAAGTAGTTTGTAGACCATAAAAAAGGCCTGTAAAATTTCGTGCGTTTAACCCGCACCGTTCAAAAGTATTTAATTTTTACCCAGTGCCTTGATTGTCGAAGTAAGGAAATTTTCCCGATGCTCTGAATATCTTAAGTGAGAATTTCCCAGTTCTCTGAATGTCAAAGTGAAGAATTTCTGAGATAGTTTTCCCAAAATGAAACCCCCTTAAAACTCACCTAAATTTTTGAATTTAGAAACATCCTTTCTTAGTGGGTACCGATATTTTAAATAGCTAAATACACGCTGCGTAATGGGTTAAACTCTTAAACAAAGTTTCATTACCATAGCTTCAGCCGATTTTCAATTATAAGCGGTCCAGTACGCCGTAAAACGTGTTTAGTGCCCACTTTGGTCCCTATTATCCTTATTTTGTGGACGTTGTATGGGTATAAAATATAGCTAAAGACACACTGCGTAATGGGCAAAACTCTTAAACAAAGTTTCACCCCCATAGCTTCAGCCGATTTTAAGTTATGAGCGGTCCAAGATGCCTTAAAAACGTTACAGACAGATGGACAGGAATTTTGTTGACGCCAGTTTCAAAAGTGCAAATTAACCACCAAATCAGACCAAAGTCTTTTTTTATTTGTATAGATTAGGTTAAGCTGGGCGCAAAATGTATATTTTAAACACTAATTTGTTCCACAAATCTATGGTTAGACCTACTAAGTATATTATGTCTTTGGAAATTCCTTAAAATTAAAACTAATTTTAAAAAATTTACTGTTGCCATTAAGCTGAATCGCAAGGTAATACTCGTATCTCGTCAAATAATACGTTCTGCCGTAAAACTGTTTTACCGTAATAGTCATCTTATGGACAATTTTATAAAACACTCAAGCGTTAGACTTTTAAAATTTGACACCTTTACCCATGCTTATACTTTTAATTCAGCTTTCATACTTTTAATAATCATTCGATACATCTTTAGAATTCTTAAATTGCGTTATTGAAGTACAGTACAGTTGCAGTATTGAAGAATTCGAACCTATAACCATTCTAGAACAGTAATATACTCGTCGTAACTGTTTCAACCATTCAACGTAGAGGTATGTCTATCTTAGTCTGAATAAACGTTGAATAAATAAAGTATTCTGCAAGGCCTAAATAGTAGATTAACAGGACATCGTTATCTGAAATTTTACCTACACAGAGGCAGCAACTGGATAGAAGAGGGGTCAATATGGTGAGATGGGGCGCGGGGAAACTGGGCCAAGTGACCAGATTTTACATTTTGCTCAATAACTCGTAAACTTAGAGATACAAAAAGTGTTTGATATAAAACTTGTAGATAATTTCATGCCACACTAACGATTTTCCATCAGATTGAAGATCAGATCACTCGTTTAGGCGCTAGCGGTCAAATAGTAGAGACGTACACGACCCATTTTTGCTTAATTTCACCCCCTCAAAAACCACCCTTAAAATCAAAATTTTACAAAACCGTTTCTTAGTGGGTGGTTTTGGGCTACCAAAAACAGGTGTGCAAAGTTTCAACTCTTTAGGCCCTGTAGTTTTGGCTCGGCGATGATGAGTGAGTGAGTGAGTGAGTCAGTCAGGACAAAGCCTTTTATAAATATAGATTATATTGTATAGTATCAAAAAGACTTCTAAAAAAAGAACCTTACAGACATAATCTAGTTGTTGCTAACCTAACCTGTTAAGTACTATAGCGGAATTGAGAGCGATCCCTTCGTTCCTGATGACGTAACCTTCCCAACATGCAATAGAACGGGGTTCACAACTAAACTCTTATACTCTTGTATCACTGTACTATCTAATAAACTAGACTCGATATTTGACCAAACCTAATTTGATTTTCTTCTTTATAGGCTTATCCAAACTTTATTCTAGGGCCAAGCAAAACAAAAATTTATATTTACATTTATAGTGTTACAGTTTAGGCTCCTGGCCAATGAATTAAAAAGACTTTATAAACACAACTCAAATCTTCTTGCTTACTATTGCGTAAGCTGCAAGTTCTAGTTGAAACTGTTCCCCAGGATCATGTGTCTTGGGTTCAGGGTAGAGTTTTGGAGTGCAAAATTCCGTCAACCTATCTGGTCAGTGTACAATGCAAGACCAGATTCTGCCATGCCGATCATTTGAGACGCAGCCTGCTGGTGAATGAAGAAAAAGTAGTGCCTAGACAGGATCTCGAGGTTGAACAAGTGCCACCGTTATCACCTGAGAGGGAGTCACCAATCTCGACACCAGAATCGATTGTGCCTGACATCATAGAGCCACAGAGTTCTTCCCCAAAGAAGTCCACAACTACCTAGACTACTCCGACCAGGTGATCCCTTGGTGTTGACGAGAGATCCTCCCATATGCAATGCAGTCCGCAGGAGATCAGAAAGTCGAAGAGGACTGTACGAAAGCCGAAGCGGCTTGACTTGTAGCTTCCGCAATAGTAAGCAAGAAGATTTAAGTTGTTTTATTAAGTAATTTTAATTCATTAAACAGGACCCTAAACTGTAACTGAATCGTTTATTACAGAAAGAGGTCAAGCAACAAAAAGCTAGTTTTGAGAAAACCCAAAAAAACCGTATAATTCAAAACACAACAGTAATAAAAATATGTATATTTTTTGTTAAACGCTCTTGTGTTACAATTTTTTTTAAATTTTTATCTTTTACCTAGTTTATGTAATAAAAGGTCATAAACTTTGCACTTGAACCCTTTCTGCAATAAACTGGACGTATTTCATATTGACTCAAGCAAAAATAGTGAACAAGTGGTGGAAATTAAGAAAATAAAACTACTGGTAATCAGAGAAGGTGTGTACTATACAAAGCATGTGTACACGTCATACAGGTAGGAAATAGTCATCATATACAAGGTCCACGTAGCACTCTGATTCGTTTGTTGGTCATTCGAATATCACATCAAAAACTCTTCATACCCAACCAGGTGTGGCTTCAATTTCTTCAAGTCTTCAGACATTTTCACATTGATAGGGTCCTAAAAAGAGTATATACATGTAACACGACGTAAAATAAAACAACATGATTTCCCTGCAAAATATTGGAATGCACCAGGAAACCTTATGTCGGCTGTGCTCAAGATTGTTGAGCTGAACGTATCGCCATAGGGTCAGGGTGCCGGAAGACATTCCAGGGGAGGTTACCGTCCGGAGCGAGATCAGACAGGTGATCCAGATAGGCCCATTTCGATTTCGTGGACCACCATCTCCAGCCGCCGAGGTCTGCCCTCGACCTAGAACGCTTCGCCGGGTCAACTTCACCGACCACTTCCAATACCATCATGGAAGTCTACACGGCCGAAGGATGCATAGAGACCGTCCGTCATCCTTCAACCTGACACCCTGCTGGAACAGCTCACCACCGCCATCGAGGAAGACAGAGGAGTGTCACCACTCTTCCCTTTGATGATTCTGATCCTGCGGACTCCGCAGACGACTGCTGCCCCAGTGTCGACGAATACCGCCCGCCGGTCTCCCTGCCTGTCTACGGAACCATCAGAGTTCGACGGGGGAGCTGAGGACAGCTCAGCTCAAGAGCCGACGCAACCGAAGGTTTCCGGCATGGACATCGAGCCCCTCCCTCTGCAGACGGAAGACAGACCCATGGACACCGTGGTTAGCTCCTCTTGCTCTCTCGACACCAGCGACGGAGACCGTCCAAGAGGCCGAGATGGCCACTGTTGAATCTGTTGCACCTTCTCGGTCAGCCACGCCGTCACAGGTCTGGCTGGGAGGGCGGTTTCCGCCCGGTCCCGCCAATCCAGATTAGAGCTGAAAACGACGGTAGGACTATCAGCGTGGGAGACTTGACCAAAACCACAAGGGAGGGTACCTCCATCATCAGGCCGGGATGGCATTCCTATTAATTTAATCAAGCAATCCATCAATAGTATAAAACCTTATTTATGTTTTATTTTTAACTTATGTCTTAAACATGGTGTTTTCCCTGATTCGTTAAAAATTAGTATCATAAAACCGATAGTGAAAATAAAAAATGTTAACACCATTGACAATTTCAGACCTATTTCAATTCTGCCATGCATTGAAAAAACTTTTACATTCAATAATAATTGTATCTTATATAAATTAATCAATTTAGTCTGCTCAAGGAAGAACAATTTGGATTCCAGAAAAGTAAGTCAACTTTAGATACTATATCACGATTAATGGATTCCATTTATACCAATATTGATTTGAAACGCTCCACTTCGACGATACAATGTGATCTGCCAAAAGATTTTGATTTTGATAGATCATAAGATTTTGTTAGGGAAATTAGAAGTTTTGGTATTCGAGGCATAGCTTTGCAGATAATTGAATCGGACCAGACAGGTGCAATTTCTCAACACTGAAAATAAAGTAAAAAATCTAATTGGAAACAAAGTTTATCGAAAGGTGTTCCTCAAGGGTATATACTAGGACCGGTGATGTTTATTTTGTATGTTACTGATTTAGAGTCATGTTTAACAGCAAGTTCTATTGTTCAGTATGATGACGATATCTCAGTTGTTATACACAGCAGTAAACAAGAAGATCACATACAATATGAAGATTAAAAATCGTACATTTTAGAACTAACCAATTGGTTTTCAGTAAACGGATTGATGCTAAATATAAATAAAACAAAACTGTGAAATTTTCAAACGAAGCAATTTTTTGTAAGGTTTCATAATGAGCTCCAGAGACAATAAACAGCGATTATGAAGCCGTGAAAGAAGTTTTTCCTGTAGCAGAGTTCCAAAGATGTTTTTTTTTTACTTTTCACAATGCCTATGGAGGAGGATTCAAAAAATCGGTCTAATCGACGAGTACAGGACAAATAAAGAAGTCAGGAACACGATCAAAAAGTGCGCTTCTTTGGCGTTTTTGAACCACGCCCAAATAGAAGAAGGAAGGCTGCAAATTCGTGCTACTGCCCCTAACGATGAGGAAATGCCTAGTTCTTTGACTACTTTGTCGATCACTGGATGGAAAACCCACTTTTACCTTTAGCCTCCTGGAGCTGTAAAGGAAGTAGACACCGGATCAACAACGTTGTGGAAAGTTGGAACCACCGTTTCAACAACCTTATCGGCAGAACCCGACCCAGAATCAGATATCTGGTGGGAAAATTAAAGTTAGAGGCAGACTAATCCGCTATGAAATTTATTTGGATGGGCCGTGGTTTGCAGGGCGTGAAAAAATTAAGAAAATATATCGTAGTAGATTGTCGCATCCATAGAGCAACCAACACACTTGGGGTGACTGGGAGTATTAAAAATCTTAAGGAATGGCCTTACACGGTTCTTGAGGAATATATCCTACGTAATCCATATGGATTAAAAGTCTGGTGATGAAAAAGTGACGAAGCATTTTTTGCAGAACAGACTTAGACTTACGATATAAAAAAGTAAAGTGCTTTGAGAGTTAAATAATAATAAGGTTCCTTTTGTATATTGTTCTGTAAAATTTAAAGGTCAAGTATAAATTTAAATAATTATCTATTTTGCTTAAAGTTGAGTTTAGAACTTTAATTATTACCAATCAGGGCTCATATGCATTGTTAAAGACACCCATGCATTGTACACCCTTACATTTATGTACGAGCCAGTCGCTGGAACAAGTAGACAACCAACATCACATCACACAGAGCCAGTCGCTGGAACAAGTAGACAACCAACATCACTTCACACAGAGCGAGTCGCTGGAACAAGTAGACAACCAACATCACTTCACACAGAGCCAGTCGCTGGAACAAGTAGACAACCAACTTCACTTCACACAGAGCCAGTCGCTGGAAAAAGTAGACAACCAACTTCACTTCAGAGCCAGTCGCTGGAACAAGAAGACAACCAATATCACTTCTCACGGAGCCAGTCGCTGGAACAAGTAGACAACCAACAGCACTTCACACAGAGCCAGTCGCTGGAACAAGTAGACAACCAACATCACTTCCCCCAGAGCCAGTCGCTGGAACAAGTAGACAACCAACATCACTTCCCCCAGAGCCAGTCGCTGGAACAAGTAGACAACCAACATCACTTCACACGGAGCCAGTCGCTGGAACAAGTAGACAACCAACATCACTTCAGAGCCAGTCGCTGGAACAAGTAGACAACCAACATCACTTCACACAGAGCCAGTCGCTAGAACAAGTAGACAACCAACATCACTTCACACAGAGCCAGTCGCTGGAACAATAAAAACAACAAACATGTGAAAATATACTCTATGTTATAGGACTGCTACTGGCTCTTTTGGGGACAGCTACTTGCTTCTAGCAAGGGGTAATTTTTGTTTTCCAGGAAGGGACTATATGTTCTACTGACAGTTATTGGAGGATCCACCTTCAATACAATCTGACAGAGATGCCAGAGGAATCCAAAAACCTAAGTATAAAATGTATAATTTTGGATGAGGTAAAAGTATAAAGTCATTACAATAAGTTTTTTGGACACCAATCTAAGTATACACTCACCTTTATTGCCATTAGAAAATAGTTTTCATTATGAATATGCTTGTACACACCAAATGGTGGTTGAATATTTAAATCATATAAAGTATTTATAAACAATTTAGTTACTTTGCTCCCTTAGCGAAACGTGGTCAACTAAACGTGGTTTAGTAGATGCCAGAGGCTATGTATTAAAGGTTTTGTTTGGAAAATTTTATCGGACAGAGAGTTGGAATTGATAACCACTGATTTAAATGAGACTTTGGACGTTCTGAACCTCAGGAATCAAATGAACAACTGAGCACCAGGGGTCAAAGAAATAGACATGGAAGTCAATTTGTTTAATAGCAGTATCTGAAGGACTTTCGACAGAAGTTTAAACTCGACAGAATCAGTTTGACCACTATTATTGTCATCACAATATTGTGTATGGTACACAGACATAGGATTGCAGGGTGTTCAGCTGTCTGGTTGGAGCGCTGGCATACACACCGACAGATACGGAGAGATGCAGCCTAAACCAGAGCGCTGAGGTAGCTTGGAGTGCTGTCCACAGCCGGGATCCAAGCCGGAGAAGGGGACGTCCCAATTACAATGGGACAGCCAGTCAAGGAAGTTACACTCCCAGAGTCGTGGTGCATTACTCGGTATGTGACCGAAAATATTCTTTAAGATGTCCAAGGAGGAATTCTCAGAGAATGAACACTTGAAGAAAGTACGCGAATTACAGTAAGACATTGGGTCGACCCAGGGGACTTTTATGTTTTAGAGATTTATGTATAAATTAAGGTTGGATAGTTGTTTTGTATATTTGTTTAAATATTGTTTTGGATTAAAAAAGAAAATCAATTCACGAAAGAAATTTATTTAAAGGCATAGAACCTTGTCGTGACATGTGAGTTCCATGTGGGTAAAGCTGCAGCACAATTCTATTCTGACTCTGTTCTATTCTTTACTTCCTCTTCTCTAAGTTTCATATCATTTCACTCTTCCACTTACATAGAAATCCATGTACACTGCCAGTTAAAATTAATTTTACCAATAAATTCTTGTATCTAGGAATGATTTAGTTTGGCGAATAAAAACGTCAGAACAGTCCTGACAGAGAATTTTGTAAATTAACTTTCATCATATTTGAAGGTATATTTTATGAGTTTTGAATATAGTTTCTGATGTGTGAAACAAGATGTGGATATTAGGTATAATATTGTATTATAGAATATAAACTAAAAGGGTGGTAGGAACAATAGTTTTATGTGTTACTGCTAGTAAGATAAAATTGAAAAAAAGTACTTATATTTCGAGTAACAATTATGTTGGAGAGCTTAGAGGTATTTAATGCCGGTACGTGTTTTGAAGTGTACTATTGTATTTTTGGTAAATATTGCAGGTGTACTTGACACAAATATTATATCATTGTAATGTTATGAGTAGTAAGGGCGCCCCTTGGGCCCAAGCCAATCAGAGAGCAGCATTTGGCCACGCCCCTTTTGTTGGTAAACAAACCTTGCGTGATGTTGCGCAATAGCGTGACGTAATGGGTTGCATGTGTTGCAATTGGGTATTGCATGATGTGACGTAATGGGTTGCATCATGTGTTGCAATAGGGTGTTGCATGATGTGACGTAATGGGTTGCATCATGTGTTGCAATAGGGTATTGCATAATATTGTGCAATGGGTTGTGGAAATTTAAATAATTCATTAAGGATATACCATAGTAGGAATGGTTGATTGTACAGTACCTTAATTGTCCTAAGACATCTGACCAAGATTAGGGACCCCGAATTGATCAGTCCATCTCCTTGAGTTGATTTAACAGTAAAGTTGCACTGATTGAGGGATACCAATCTCTAATAGAGTTAACCCTCTGTTCAAACGAGAGGTTCAGCTGAATTCCCAACACTTAAATATGTTACCAATAATTATTTTAACATAGAAGGTAAGTAATAGAGTAAAGTGTTTATAGTAAATAAAGTTTATTCAACTATTAATAAACATTTAAATTGTACACACATCCTCCTTAATTGTACTTACGACTAACATGAAAAGATTTATTTGAAACACTAAGTAATTAAAAGTAATAAAGGTAATTATAATAAGAAATAAGTAAGAAAATAGGCTTAATCTAATTTACAATAATTTCGCTACTCCCAATTCTCCTCAAGCTGGACGAGGAATTCTCGCCGTTTCCCCAGACCTTGGAATACGAGGGCTAGGTCCGGGGATTTATTATAGCGAGAAATCTCCCCGTCGGTGAAAAGATCCACGAAGCGTTGCTAAACACTTCGTGGACGCTGCTACCATCTTCTTGTACCCTTTCGGGTACTTTGATGGCAGCTACGATGGGCCGCCAGTACTTTGGACCTGTGATCGCCTTGAATGAAATGATTTTGTATGGTCTATTCTTGACGAGGTCCATAATCGAGAGGTGAGGGGATAAGGCGGTGGTCACCTCATTCTGGGCGGTGAACTTGCTGATCAGGTTCAGGCTGGCCATCGTCTGAACAGATATAAAAAAAGAAAAACGAATTAACTTAATGTACATAATACCTAGCAAATTATGAAAGATTAAAATACAGAGTTCAAAAGTACGAAAGTCCTAGGTCCCAATGTTCTGTGCGCAAAATACATTTAGTGCAAAACAATTACTAGCAGAGTAAACGAAATAATTCCGGGTATCCGTAAAAGTTACAAATTACCTTTTTGAATTCCTAGGTTAACTCGAAACCATCCAGAAAAGTAAATATACAAAAAGAGTTATCATTAAAAGTAAAAGACTTCTTATAAATATACATATTAGTAGACATGTTGTGCGATTATCACGAAGGTGGGAATTTCACTGACTCGAAAGGGCATGTAAATATGTTCGAATAGACATGAAGTGCGATTACCACGAAGGTGGAATTTCACTGACTCAAAAGAGCGTGTAAATAGGCTCGAATAGACATGAAGTTCGATTACCATGAAAATGGGAATTTCACTGACTCGAAAGAGCGTGTAAATAGGCTCGAATAGACATGAAGTGTGATTACCACGAAGGTGGGAATTTCACTGACTCGAAAGAGCACAAGTAGTAGCAAGTTTGTCATGGAGTGGCTACCACTGGTGAAAAGCGATGGTTGGGGCTTTGAAATGAAATGAATTTATTCATCCATAGTTCACAATGAGTTTTGTACAATTTTGGCTTGAATATTCTTGGCCATCGATTCCAGTATTGATGGCTGGCTTGCTGCACTTTACACTGTATACATTGTTATCAGTTGCACAATTGATATCACTGATATTGGACGTCGTGCTCCTGCAGCGTGTTCACTGAACTCCACTCACACAAACATTGCACATTGTAACATAACTGTCTTATCTAAACTACAACAAAAGGAACCTTTCTATAGAAATCTACAGTTTGCTCTATCTAATAACTTGCATGATGCTTGATACGTTCTCTATATTTAATAACCACTTTTTAACTAGTACTTTGAATTTATTTATGTTTTTTATAATTTTAATCTCTTTCGGAAGTGTATTAAACATTTTTGGTCCTATAAAACAGAAGGATTTTTGAAAAATAAACTTTTTAGCTTTCGGCGTTTTGAAAAAGTGGCCCATTGTACTTCGCGTTTTATAAACTTGTTCATACGCAGGATCACTTTTCATATTACCGAAAAAATATTCGATTAAAAAATATTGTCAAAACTTTAAACACGTATAAATGTTGTAGTGGCAAACTACCTAATTGTTTGAAAAGTGGAAAAGAAGATTCTCTTCTGCTTTTAAAAAGTATTACTCTTAAAAAATAATTTTGCGTTCTACGTAATTTTTCTAAAAATACTTTAAAAGATCCACCGTAACACTGAATCCCGTATTGTAATCTAGAGTGGATGAGAGCAAAATATATATTTCTTAATAGATCAATATCACACTTATGCCTAAGAAAATAAAACCTCCTTATATTACTTTTCAGTACATTACGTAAATAATTAATATGTTTCTTCCAATCGAGTTTCTCGTCTAAAAAAACTCCTAAGTATTTAAAATTTACCACCTTCTCAATTCTTTCACACGCACAGTTGATAGCTGTAGAGCATTTAACGGTGTGAAAGATAATCTCTTTTGAGAAACTTGAAGCTCTTAGTTCGAAATTGATAAATTTGGTTTTTGATACATTTACTATCATTTTGTTTGCTTTGCACCAATTTTGAAGCAAAAAGAGATCTTCCTTGATCTGCTCCATAATTATATCTATGTTTTGGTTTGAATAAATTAGAACTACATCATCGGCAAAAGCACAAATTTTTCCGTAAAACTGTTGAGTTAAAAGATCATTTATATAAATTAAAAAAAGGCTGGCAGCTAAAACTGATCCCTGAGGAACGCCTTTCTCAATTATCTTTGAAGTACTGACACTATTACCAATCTTGACAACTTGATCTCTGTTAATTAAATATGATTTAAACCAATTTAGGGGAATCCCTCTTATTCCGTTGCGTTCAAGTTTTTCAATAAGTATGTTTTGATCAACTAAATCAAAAGCTTTTCTAAAGTCAATAAAGATAGCTATGGTTTTATGATTATTATTAATACTATTGTAAACTTGATTGACAAAACCTAGCAATGCATCCTCAGTGGACTTACCAGCGGTAAAACCATACTGATGTTCACTAAAAAATTTATTTTTATTTAAGAATTGTAAGAGCCGTACCTTCATAAGTTTTTCTAGTATCTTAGCTAAATTTGGTAAAAGACTTATTGGTCTTAGATTATCCAACATAATAGATTGTGACTTTTTCTTTAAAGGCACTACAATACTTTTTTTGAACTGAATGGGAAATTGCCCGGCAAAAAAGCTATGGTTAAAAATCGTAGTCAAAACAGGTGCAATACTCTGCACGGTTTCTTTGAATATTTTAAATGATAAATTGTCAATACCACATGATCTTTTGTTTTTCATTTTATTTATAATACAAACAATTTCCTCAGGATGTGTGGGTGTTACAAAAAAGGATTGCTGTTGTTGGATTTGTGGGAAAGGTTGAAAAGGGTCACTGATAAGGTCAGTTGCCAGTTGTTTGTGTACTTTAATGAAATAACTATTCACCTCCTCACAGATAAGATAAGGATCACTGATTATCTTTCCATCGTCCAGCTCAACCTCAGTCAACTGATTTTTTTCGTATTTCCTAACATTGCATTTACAATTCTCCATTGCTCTTTAGAATCATACTTGCACTAATTTAATAGAGTTTTATAGTATTCATTCTTAGTCTTGTCAATTAAGTTGCTTAAATTTATATGGAACTTATCATAACGTATTCTTGCTCTTCTATCGTATGTCTATCGTATCGTATTCTATTGTATGTCTTGCTTTTCGCACACACATACAAGTCCGCACAAATTGTACCGAGTAATGGGGTGGAAGAGTTAGCATGAAGATGAGAACTCTACCATAACGACTTGAAAGGATAATCAGTGTGACTTAAAGGCCATATAGACCGTACGAGTCGTAATGGTATAATTAACACGGAGGTGAGAATTTTACCTTCGCGACTCAATGTCTTTGTGAGACGGTGGAATTCTGCCGAATCTCCGATGGTACAGTGTGATTAGGCCAACCGGGGACCCACACTATAATAAAAAACGCGCCGTGACCCTACCCCTTCGGTGGTGTGGAAACTTGGGTCAATGTTGGTGGTGTTGGAGGAGGAGGAGGCTGAGTGGGAGGAGCGTGGGTATATAAACCCATCCCGTGCACTGGTGCGGTATAGTGCTACTTCCTTGTTCGTCTGTACCAGTCGCCAGTCAGCTACTTCTTCGCCAGGTCAGTATCGCTCTCCGTTTAGTTCAAGTACTACTGCTCAGTATTTGTCTAATTTCTCCTTTTGACATTTATAGGATGTTACTTTAGCATTTCACACCTAAGAATCATGGTTCTAAGTAAATAAATGAATATTTATTGCTGTGCGTAACAATATAATAAAATGCAACTACAATGTAGTCTTCATTATCTTCCAAATAATTATTGGTGAAGTAATAAGTCTAACTAATTAGATCGTATTTTCAATTCTTAAGGTTGTCTTTAAATTTCATTTCCTGAGGTAGCTTGTTTGATGGCGTTGAATTTTGATTATTTTTTTGTAAAAGGTTTTGTTATGAAATATATTTTTAAGAGTTTTGATTTTAACTTAATAGTTTGACGACTACTTATATTCCGTACGATTGTTGTAGAATCTCTCTCACTGATAAGTTGAATTCATTGGAGAGGCCAACAGAGATACCGACAGTGAAAATGTCGGAATTATGTGAGAGGGGTTACAGGATTACGGCTTGTAGGAAAGTACAAACACGGGCAGGCTGTAGTTGTCCATTTGGATAAGAACGGGTCGGAAGTCAATGCTTTTCTCTGAAAACGATTTGTGGACTCCTTAGAGGAGTACGAAATAGCGGAGATGGACAGCACCAAGTGCTACCATCTCCAGTGCTTAGGCATGGTCGGTCGCTCGGCCAATGTCAAAATCTGGAAACCTTAATCAGTAAATTGTAATTAACGTTTATTTATCTCCAATCATTTTATTATTCATTCAAACAAAGTATTATCTTTATTTTTTAATTTTATTATTCACAGTTGAAAAAGGCTATATCGTAATATACCGAGCATATAATTGAGCATTTTTAAAGTTTTTTGTTTACTATTTAAATTTTAAAATACATTCTAATTCACTTGGCCCCTCTCACAGAATGTCCTCTCCTCAAGAGAAAGCTGGAGCCTCTTCCTCCTCCTCCTCCTCCGAAAGAACATCGCCGGACCCATTTGACTTTTTGGGTCAGCAACGCATCAGAGATGTAAGTTCACGCTTCAATATAAATGTGTCTATTGTTCTGCATTTTTTTGTATGGCTTTGTCCCGTATGTGTTCTCTATTTTTCTTTATCCCATATTGTTTTTCCCCCAAATGGTTTTGTATTTTGTCGTTTGTTTTCTGTAATTTGTGTGCTGTTGTCATTGTGAATTATTCTTGATCTTATAATTCACAGGTGCCTCCAGCTCCGACTACGTCATCACCGCCAATCCAGCTACTAGGCCACATGATCTCGAGCCAGCCGTCTCCACCTCCACCTCCACCAGGCTCCCCAAGATCACCTTCGTCACCGCCCGCAGTCGCATCTACATCAGGAACCCATTCTGACCACTCGAACCAACCGTCTCCACCTCCACCAGGCTCTGCGAGACCACCTACTCCACCACCAGCAGTAGCATCAACATCAGGAACCCATTGTGCCCACCCCTGCAATCTCCACGTCCACGGTGCTCTACTGGAGGACTACCACTTGATCCGCTTTTGCTATGTAAGTCAGTGAGTGGTGTACCGTCGGTAACTGAAAGAGGCAGCTAAAGCCATAATCGGTACATGTATTCCCTCAGTGCAACTGCAATACATGAGTTTGCCCTTTTAAATTTGTGATTTCCAAGACCGATGATGGTTTACATTCTCTGAGTTTCCCATGCAAATCTGTATATTCGAGTGAATTATGTAGAGGTAACTCAAGGATTTTTATTTTTTTGAGCTACTGACCACTAACTTGTCAACACCTCCGTTAGAGAAAGCAAAGGCGCTGAGGGCTACGCTGGATTGCAGGGAGGAGATGCAAAGACTTCTCCTCGAGAGCGATATATTGATCGACGCAGAGACCGACGAGGAGAGGCTCGATCTAGCCTGGGATACGGGCGTACATTTGATCCATAGCCTATCGCAACTACTGGAGCATATAGATAAGGTGCTCAGAACCAACACCTCTAAGTTACCAGCTACTGTGGAGGGGGCAAGGAAGGTGGAGTGCCCTGTTTGCAGGGGCTGTCTTCCAACAGTGCTGCTACTTCCTTGTGGACATGTGGTGTGCCCATCTTGTGCGAGCCTGATCAGGTTGAGGTGCCCGACCTGTAGGGCATTCATTTACTCAAAATCACCCGTTTTCTTGTAAATTTTAAATTTGGAAAATAAATTGGAATGTTAAAGAAGTATGTCTATATTACTGTTCCTGACTTATCCTGAAACAGGTGAACGTATACTCAAAGTTGTATACTTGGTATTCAAAAGGTATCCCCTAAGAATGGATTGCTAGCTTTTAGAGCGGCGCAATATACTTGGTAATTACTCAGTATACATCTCCAATGGAGATAAGAGTACACTCAATAGTCAATGGTTAGCTCTATTGGAGATTGGTATCCCTCAATCAGTGCAACTTTACTGTTAAATCAACTCAAGGAGATGGACTGATCAATTCGGGGTCCCTAATCTTGGTCAGATGTCTTAGGACAATTGACGTACTGTACAATCAACCATTCCTACTATGGTATATCCTTAATGAATTATTTAAATTTCCACAACCCATTGCACAATATTATGCAACACCCTATTGCAACACATGATGCAACCCATTACGTCACATCATGCAACACCCTATTGCAACACATGATGCAACCCATTACGTCACATCATGCAATACCCGATTGCAACACATGATGCAACCCATTACGTCACGCTATTGCGCAACATCACGCAAGGTTTGTTTACAAACACAAATGCTGCTCTCTGATTGGCTTGGGCCCAAGGGGCGCCCTTACTATTGTTATGGTAGGTTGAAATGAAATTATGTATGCAATATGCATTTAAATAAGTATTAATACCTATATAAGTTCAATCATTGTTGCTTTTGATAAAAAGTTAAATATGAAAGGTTAAGTACTTGAAAATAAATTGAGTGAGTTTTTCTTTTGTTTGAAGTGGTAATGTCACTAAAAACCATCATTGAGTTGTTAAAAATAAAAAAAGGTAGATGTTTGGTATCGTGTCAAGTACATACAACATTTGCAAGTTAATTATAAGAATTATTATTCAGCAATATAGATAGTGTTATTTTGTAGTTCATGCAAGTGTAGAACGTAGTTAGGTATGAAAAGAGGCATTGGCAGCCAAGAGTCATAGTTTTGCACAATTTATCGGGATATCGCGAATTAATTTAAAATTATTATTTACTATGGAATCAAGGAATAAATTTAAAAATTTATGTAGGTGAAAAATTTATTATGATATTCAAAATTATACATTATTCGTCTTACCTGACAGGTTTTCTAAACCAACGCAGATATAAACAACAAATGAGTGAATGCTGCTGATATTGTGGTGAAAAAAATAATAAATCAATTGTAGCTAACGTATTGTGACAGTAACTTTCCGACCTTATTTGGTTGAAGCATTAGTCTTAGGTTGAGCCCAATGGTTAGAAGGAATGTGGTTTGAGGCATTTATTAGTCAAGACTGATATTGAGAGGTTCGGCACTGAGTTTGCCGGTTGGCTACCTTAATGATGGATTTTTAAGGTGAGGATGACTTTCACCCTCGGAGGCTTAGGAATTGAGAGAAAGACTCAGGACCTAAAGAAGGTCAGTGAACCCTGCATGCTTGAGGATAAGCATGATCTTAAGGGGGTGTGACGGCCCAGTGATAATTATAATCAGTTGTATAATAAATTGCCGTCTCCCATCATTTTAGATATTCCAATGTATGTATATTTACATCAAGGTATATACTCAGCATCAGTAGTATTCACAGTTGATAATTCATATAGTATATAACAATGTCGTAAAAGTAAGAGGAATAATGCCCGATGCGCTGAACCGGATATAACTCAGCACGTGTGTAGGTTCCATCAGCTTCCAGAAGCTGTGGTACGTTCCATGCTGACAACTGCTGAGTCGAAGCTTCCGGCCTTGTGGGCCGTGGTAGCGCATGTGTGGACCCCGGGGAAGGTCTCGTCAGCAGGCAGTCACGATGTAACGACGGCGCGGTATGGTTGCTTCGGGCAACACGGCCTAAAATTATGCCTTTGCCTCTTGTAAATTTAATAATTAAATTCTCGGCTCATTAAGTTTTTTTAGTCTCGATGAATTACATAATTCGAAGTGCATTATTGTTATTAGTTGTTGTAAGAAATTATAGTTTTGTGAATCTAAGTACTTGCGAGTGCTATTCTTCCAAGTTTCCTAGCCTACTCAAGATATAGTCACAGTGGATTATGATGCTCCCAACTAACTCAATTGACAGGTCAACTCGGCTACGTTCGTCACACTAAGTAGATACATGAAACCCAATAAACAAATCAAGAATCTCGATGTACCAGATAGCGACACACAAACTGTGAATGGCGTTAATATTGGTGAACCTCAAGTTGTAGAAAAGTTAGAAATCAATGAAGCATCCAATAATTTGGCGACAATGGTAGAACAACAAGTTGGTGAACGCGAGGTTAACCGAGAAATCGACTACCAAAATTCAGAAGATATTGACGACCCGGGTGTAGAAGAAAGTTGGTCTAGAAAAAGGCGACAATCACCAACTAGTTATTTTGATAACCATGACTGCAAAATACCAACTAAAATATTGAGGTTATCGGTTAGTAAAACACTTTTGAAAGAAACGTCCCTTACAAAATCCAATCCTTTAGTAACAGTAAATACTGATCACGATGATGCCCCAGTAAAATCAAGGGTCGATGTCGAAGGGAGGCCCAAATTCAGAGTAAGCATGACCATGAAATATCCACACAAAGACGCAATGCCAAACGGATTATTCAGTAATCCTGATTATTACATAGCTGGTAATAAGCACGAATTTGTCGATTCCATTTATAAAAATATGACACCGACCAGAGTATTTTACCTTTTTAACCTAGATTATTTGACATTAAAAGGTAAACAAGAACTGAGACAACGTGCAGTAGATGCATGCATAATATCTATCATAAAATCAAGCGGCAAAAAGTAGTTCAGTCTTCGAGTCATCCACCTCTAAACTCTCCCGTCTACAGTTCAGTCTTCAGGCCCGCCTTCTCTAAACTCTCCCGTCTTCAAGTCCTCCAACTCTAAACTCGCCCGTCTTTAGTTCAGTCATCCAGAGCTCCATCTCTAAACTCTTCCGTCTTCAGTTCAGTCTTCTATTGCTTCAGCTCTAAACCCCCTCGTCTTCAGTTCAGTCTTCAAGTGCTCCAGCTCTAAACTCTTCCGTATCCAGTTCAGTCTTCCATTACACCAGCTCTAAATTCTCCCGTCTTTAGTTCAGTCTTCCATTACTCCAGCTCTAAACCCTCCCGTCTTCAGTTCAGTCTTCCATTGCTCCAGCTCTAAATTCACCCGACTCCAGTTCATTCTTCAAGTCCTTCATCTCTAAACTCTCCCGACTACAGCTCAGTCTTCAAGTCTTCCATCTCTTAATTAACTCACCCGTCTTCAGTTCAGTCTTCCAGTAATCAAGCTCTTAACCCTCCCGTCTTCAGTTCAGTCTTCCAGTGATCCAGCTCTGTATTTCTGGCCGTGCCGTATGATCACATATCCCTATAACCAGTTATTACATTTAAACCAAAGTACTACATCCACGACTTTAAAAAACACTATTTAAAGTTATACCCCCACTATCACCTTTTACCACCTGTTACCATAGTCGATATTTCCACGTCTTTGTTTATTTTATAAAGTGGACCAGGCACTTTTATTAATAAGGTCGTGCCTGGGCTAGGCCTACTGGGGAATAAAAACTATAAAAACGCATCATGCTCTCCCCCATGGGACTTTTTGGGTGATGTGGAAAGGCCTTTGTTACACAACCGTTGTATGCAGGGTATCTCATAAGTTAATTAAGAGCCAATCAAATCCACCACTGTGTGAAGCCAAATTTCGAAAATCATCCATATAAAAAAAAATTCATATAATTACTAGATGACCCGTATTGCTCCGCAATTTTTTAATACCAGTATTGTATGTTATTGTTATTATTTGTTGATGTTTACATATTTACAGCAAGTGGGCATTTTTTATACTTTGTCCATATGTTTTATCTAAAGCAAATTTAAATCCTTAAAAGTGCCAAATAAATCGTTTGTCCATGTCCAACTCCTCTTAGATGTAACTAAATACGTCAAATGATATCTCTAATGAAAGAGGATGATTCAGTGAGTGCTCTTAGACCAAAACGAATAATTTATCTCAGTTAGACCCTGAGATATGACAGGACAATGCTAAGAAAACATGGCAAAAAGCCTTTTTTGAGTAAAACTTGAAAAGGGCGAAAGTTAAGCGATTTTTGTTGTTTGATGACAAGTATATGCATTAATACCTTTAATTCAAAACAGAAAATGAAGAACATCGGCCTCATAGAACGGGCGTACTGACTGCCATTAGATTTTCATAAATTCTTTAAATATATAGATAACATTTGTTCCAAAAACTTTTCAACCCCTATTTGTTCGTATCAGAAATTAATTCAAAATTATTTGCGGAAATTTATTTTGATTTTATTGTGTATAGTTACAGTAAATTCTTTAGATAGTACAAAGAACCTATATTATAATAATTTCAATTTCACATTATTGAGAAATATAGTTTCAACCTTCTAATAGTTTCAACCCACCAAAACATCATACTTATTAGATATCATGTATACAACCAGTTGTGTAATGAAGGCATTAAGGCCGGGACACACATATCCGCACCGAGCCCGCGCCGACACACGGCCTTGCTACGGCGAGACAGAAAACCCAAGCATTTTAATGTGGAGGGACACATGACCGCACCACGCCACCACCGTCGCCGTGCTTAGAGACCGTTCAAGAAATCCTTAAGTTTGTCACGCACAGTAAATGCGTCTCTTGTAGACCCTCCTCGTGTATAGGGTAGGTCTTGAAGTAGGCAGACCCTATCAGCAATTCTGGTACCTTCAATAGCGTCACTGTTTGCATTAAATGCACTGTTACTTCCTTCACTTTGTCTTATGAAGTTGTAGAGGGTGCAAGCAGCTAGGATTAAAGTTGTTTAGTTTTCAGGCGGTCCTTGTAGGAGTCGAAAGAATATGCGGAACCTGTTAGCTAAAATCCCAAAAGCATTTTCTGAAATCCTTCTTGCTCGGCTTAAACGATAGTTGAATATCCTCTTGTCATCTGTCAAATGTTTTCCTGGATAAGGTCTCATCATATAGCTTTTGAGAGGAAAGGCTTCATCTGCTACAATGACCATTGGCAGTTCATCATTGGTTCCGGGTAGGGTTCTTCCCGTGGGAACATTGAGCTGGCCACGCTCCAGAGCTATTCCTAAATTTGAGTTTAAAAAAGTTCCTCCATCCGAGTTTTTGCCGTAAGCTCCTACGTCTACTGCAATAAAGTTGTAGCATGGGTCGACCAAGGCAAGAAGTACAATGGAGTATGGGTTCAACAGAAAAAAACCCATACTGTAGAGGTATGAGCTCTACAGAAAAAAACGACGTCAGAACAAGCTGCAGCAAAAAAAAAAAAAAGTATAAATACGAAGATGTATTGGAATTTTTGCTTCCCTATATTATGGAGAGAGAAACTCTCTCTAATGTGCCTTCATTGGAAGACAGCAGGAGTGGTTCAGATTTTGACCAAATGATGGAAGACACTGGACCTGATCTCGAATGTGAGGTTGAGAGCCAAAGTATCCTGGTACCCCAAGATCATCTTAGTACCAGCTATCAGACTACCCAGCCTACTGCTTCAGAGTCCTCGCAAGCTACTTCTAACAAAAGCACCACTTTGCTAGACCAGAAAATGTAAAACCAAAAGGGTCCAGTATTGAAAAAAGTCTCAAGTCGAATTGTGTAACCTCCTCCTTGCGTAGGAAGTCGGTTAAAAACCTGCACACATTCAAGTCTCCTTCTAGTCAACTTATGGCTTATATATTGGCAGAAAAAGAAGCAGAAAAAACATGACCAACCAACGTAATAACCAAATCGACCCTTCTCGGCACCCTATCGACATTTTTCTCGCCAGCCTGGCTCCTACTCTCAAATCTTTAGACCCTTTATTGCTAAACCTAGACTAGTGGTAATTGGGTTTAAAGCCTTTAGCCAGTCCAATATTTTACTCATTGAAATGAACATTCAAGTTATAGTAAGCTGCTTTTTAGGACTAAATATGGTTGGTGGAATTTCAATGCACTGTGTAAACAAGAAATTCGAAGTTCAATTTTGTAATTTATTGAAGTTTGGTAGCAGTGACCAAGTACATTTGTAGTAGACTAAGACAATTTAAAGTTATTTTTCCCTTTTTAGAGCTTTTTCATTTAAACCTGTTTTGAAGTCGGTTCACTTTTTTATTAAAAATTTTTTATATTCTTATCCACAAACTGAAGGAAAGAAAGAGGCAGACGAGGTAGTTTATATGCTTCACCATTACCTGAGCCTCTTACAGTGGCTACTGGCAACTTACTCCTCTAAAAACTCGGCAAAAGTTAAGGCTGTTGAATCTTGAAACGTAAAAGTTTGCTAGTGAAACTGACGATTGGCCGCAGCTTCAATCTTCCACCTCAAACCTGTTTTGGTAAGTAGGCCTTACTTATATTGTATTCAACCTAGCTTAACATGATATAATTTATTATTATGATATAGCCTTTCTACATTCATTTACAGTGTATAAGCACAGCTTTGTTTTATTTATCATTTTATTTGATCTTGGTCTTTAGTTACAAAATTAAAAAGCCAAATGCAAGCTATAAAAAAATCTTTAGATTTTTTACATGCAGTGATTTTTTTAGCATACAGTGAAGTTTTCAATTTTCAGATCCCATCCCGGTACCAAAACCTAAATATGAAGATCTGCAACATTTAAAACAGTTCTGTGGTCCTAAAGCAAAGGAATACTTCAGTGCACTTCCAAACTAACGTGGCACTACCTTTTTGTAAATATATTCCTGTAAGCTTATGACTATTTTTAAATGTAGTAGCCTAAATGACTTTCATCCTTTTTGGCGTGGTTAACTTGTACCTATCTCTCACAAACCAAGGTATGTTTATTTTTAGTTGCTAAAAACTAGGTCCCATTTTGATTTCAAACGCTATATATATTATAATTACTGTCAAAAATTTTTTTGAAAGTTTATGGTCCTTTCTTTTTTGGTGAACCAACTACTCTACAGCAGTGGCTCTTCCCTCAACTGACACAGGATGAACCAGAGAACTTCATCTTTCAGCAAGATGGTGCGCCGCCTCACTGGCATAACGAGGTACGCAATTGGCTTAACCTCACTGTACCTGACCGCTGGATTGGCCGTAAGGGGCCTAACGACAGCGCTTTTTAGTAGGGCAATCTAGATGGGACTACACTTATGAGAAGTGGGGTAGTATAATTAAGAATAGAACACCTGGATGGGGCGCTATCAAAAAGAGAACACCTGGATGAGGTGCTTTCAAAAAGAGAACACCTGGATGGGGTGCTATACCGAGGACTGGGGGATCACCCCTACGTGCTCCAAATACCCAGTGATTTGGAGCAGGAGAACGGCGGGAAAAAGGTGTATCGTTGAGGGTAGTATAATTAAAAAGAGAACACCTGGATGACGTGCTATACCGAGGAGTGAGGGATCACCCCTTATACGTAGGGAAAGTGGACCGTGGTCCACATTCTCCTCTCCTACTTTAGTGTTTTGTTTGGGTTATTTTTTTATTTGACTAAAAAGGAATTTAGGGAAAAGGAAGATTAAATATGGTAAATTTCGAGTAATATTTGCACCATCTGCATTTGGTTTTCCATTACTTCCCACTCCACTGGCGTGCGAGGCTGCGCACACCAGTGGTTGAGAACCGCCTCACACCATTCTTGGAGGTATTTCGCCTCCTCGGTTGTAATGGAAGGCTGGATCTCAGCAATGTCCCGGATATACTCCGGGACAGATCCATCTCTCTTCGCTTCCTCCTGTTGTAGCGGGGTTGTCAGTGGTGATGGTAGCGGGTGGTGACGGTGGTGATGGTGACGGCGGTGATGGTGACGGTGACGGCAGCAGTGATGGTTCATCCTCCTCCTCCTTCCCCTCAATATTTTCAATGATGTCCAACAGGACAGCATCGTCAACATCCTCGCACCACATATTGAAGACGAATGCGCGCCTGTGTGTTGATATTGACTGCGTAGAGAGGGTGATAATGACAATGAAGGGGTGCGCTGGACCCGCGTCGTTGGTGGACACCTCACACCCCATCTGTAGCGCACGCACCCAGTTCACACTCATCCGCCGACGTCAACAGACTGCTCTCTCTCTCTCTCCATACCTCCAGTGTTTTATCATATACATTATTTTATTTTTCGTTATATTCATCGTTTAATTTAATATAAATATTTTTAAAAACGTAGTCTTATCAAAAGTTTTATTCGACTTATTATTATTATTGTGTCTTATTTTTTATTATTTTGAACAAAGAAAGTGAAGTGTACTTCTCTACTGCTTTCCTGTGATTTGGATATATTCTTCAATCTCAATGTAAGTAAGTGTTCATCTACTTTGTTATTTAAGATAATTCTAGTAGTAAGAGCTCCAAGTGATCTTAGACCTAACTAAGCAATATTTTACTCAAATATAAATTAAAACATTCCTGTGATTAGGATATATTCTTTCGTCTCAACGTAAGTGTTCATCTACTTTGTTATTTAAGATAATTCTAGTAGTAAGTTTAAAAAATTAGTAAAAAAAACTAAATTGTTTTCCCCACTGCTTTGAATGTCAAAGTATTCATTTCACCTAAAAATTTAAAATAGAATTAGGGTTTAAAGCACCAGAGCTGTTGTTTTGCTTAATTAAAAAAAAGTAAAAAAATAATATATTTACAGCGTGAGTGTTGTCTTCATTTATGATAAAGTTTCAATTTAATAGGAAGAAAAAACAAACAGGAAATACAGCGTGAGTGTTGTCTTCATTTATGATAAAGTTTCAATTTAATAGGAAGAAAAAAAACAAACAACACTTTCATTGATGACTATTTAAAACAAAACAAAAAACGGTTGATCTGATCTGATTGCTTAAGAACTTAACTTAGAGATTTACAAAAAAAAGGAAGATACTCGTAGGTACTAAATGTCATATCAATCGCATATATCAATGACTATTTCCTATGCAAATTCGCAGGAAAGATTTCAACTCTCAAAGCAATTTTTACTTTAACTAACCGATTTTTTTCCTGGTTAGGTTAAATATATTTGTATTTACATAGACAAATGTCTATGTTTCAGTATGGTTCGCCCAATCTCATTTGTGTGTGAGCTCTGGGGGAAGACGTATGCGAGTGTCGACAACAGAAGGCGTCACGAGGAGACAGTTCTTCACCGACTAAATTTAGCTGCGAGAAGGACTGTCCCTGAGGTTCCTCACCCTAGAAGACATATTCTAAAAAATCATCAAGTATCTGTTCCTACACCTAGTTTTTGCTTCCCGTCTCTATCGCACACTCCTATTCCTCCTCCATCACAATTACCTATAACATCCACAATCATTCACGCCGATATCCCTTCACTCCCCTTTGACTTCAATAATTTAGGCTTACTAAATCTCCCTTACCCAGAGGATTTTTCATTAATGGGCCTCTTCCCTTCCCAAGAGGAACCGACGGTGATTGATCGTGACAACCCTTCACTTGTCGACATTCTCGCGCATCCTCAACCTTCGGCTGTCGAGGAGAGCTCGTCAATGGTTTCGTCTCCTGCCGAGAATGAGGATGAGTGTTTATCACCACCTCGAAAGAGAGGTATTTATTGACTCGTTTCATCATAGTGTAGAATAATCATAAAGAACAGTATATCCCTTCCATCGCACGTAAAAACATAGTATATTTATATATATTATTTTGTTTATTTAAAAAAAAAGAAAGATCAGTCTGCTTGAGGATACTGAAGTAGTTTCATGTGTGTGTGTGTGTCTTCGTTCTACCTACAATCATGAAAGTTTCATTTAATAATGTGGTGGAGGTGTTTTAGTACCCAAGTACGATGAGTGTAGACACAATTTTTGGCTGCGACAAAAGACTGATTTCCAACGGAAAGTTCTAAAACTAGAGTCTCTACTTGCGACTATTCACAAAATTCATTCAAAATGTTTCATACATGAAAAAGACCATTTTAACTTGTTATCAACCCTCAAAAATAGAGAGATAAGTGACTATAGCAATGATGATAATAATGATGTTGATGATAGTGACAGTTTTACTAACAGTGAGACTGATGGGGAACCGGAATTTTGACACAGGCGGTCAGTTTTCTGTAGGAAATAATCCGAGGACTCTCTTAAGCGGCATTTTGACACAGGAGTAGGGGAGGAAACAGGTGTAAAGTGGGGGTAGAGAGAGATGGACGAAGAAGTGTTGGCCGACGCGACTCCTGATGACTCAAACAAATCTCAAAGCACACAATACAACAACGGAGATTCTTGACCAGTCTAGCAAACAAACCGGCTACAAGGGCAACAATGCGTCATAACACCACGGGACAGATACGGCTTACATTTTATAAACTGCATAGTACCTATACAATTTAATTTTACTTTACCTTTTGTTTTGCCACACTATACCAGTAGTTACAGTATTGAAACCACACGGATAACTCTAGTTATTCTGTGGAAGAACCTTTGATTACGCTACACAGCCAAAGTTAATGTAACTGTGTGCGTTTCATTGGGTACACAGTTGCCTATTTCTTTACACACAGTTTCCACAGTTTTATCTAAGATAACGTTTTTGACAAATCGAGATTCGCAAGGTATTGAGGCACAATAGTAGTATTATTGTGCAAATAAGATCAGTGCAAATTGCGTAAAAATCGGGATTTATTGTTTAATAAAATACCGTTATAATAATACATTAAAAACTAACCAGATGCTCGTCATAATAAATAAAATGTGAGCGTTGGCTCAAACGGATCAAAGTCTCTTGCTACTACATTCTTGGACTACATTTGAGTCTTCAAACACATAGGCCTACAATACGAGTATACAATTATTACAAACGTGCAGTAAACTTATTCCCTTTACCTTATTTATTCTGGAAGTCAAATGTATAGACTCAAAACAACGTAAGTATCTAAGAATAAAGCAACTACCATTTAAAAGATGGTCCAAGGACGAAGTTTCTTCTCCCGCCAAATGACGCCCTAGAAACGTCAACAAAGAAGAAGGATATACACATTTGAAGAATTATTTGAAGACAAAATGTTAACAATATAAAAACCAAAACATTGACATAGAAACCTTCTTGAAAAGGATTGGTGAGAAGATTCGTTTTTAGGTATAAATAGGTTTATATGTAGTTACTTGTATATTTTCCTAAGATATGATATAAATGATTACCTCTAAAGAATGCACAATGTACGTTATTATCTTATCTTCAATTTTATTATATTATTTGTATAGTGTAAGCACAAATTACGTAAAACGTTCAAGCATTGTTATGAACACTCCTGAATTAATTTTACCACGTGCCATTTTACTCATAATTGTTTGTATTTGTTGTTTTGATGTTTTCTTGGATCATTGTACATAGGAATGTACAAGCAATTACTTTTATGGTGTCGTATTGTTTAAAGCGTACATAATAATAATAACATCGTGATCTTTAAATTATTATCATCGTTGTCTAAATTATATTAGGGCAGTTATAAATCATAATTTGAGATAGATATTTGCAAAATAGGTTAACCAATAGCAATATGGACTTTTTTACAGTTTGAGTTAGTCTGTTTTATATTAAATTAGTGTGCACGTGTTTTTTTTAATAATATTGTGTTTGACCTTTTAAGGAATTTAGTATAAATAAATATAGTAAATAATAAAAGTACTACCTACGTAGTCCTTTTCTTATTTACTCAATTTACTATAATATTATAACACTTCTAAGCTATGACACTACATTTTTGTTTTCAAAGAGCCTTGTCAAAATGTCTTTAATATTAAATGATTTTAACGTTGGAGTTGTACAGGACAGGTGTGAGTGATATTGGTTTTAAGGTGTAAATAATACAATAGTAGTTAGAAAAAATTGAACAGCTGTTATTCATTGCCGTCAGTTGTTGTTTTTGTGTTAATTTTTGTATTTAAATTATTGTTGTTTATAATTTAGTAAAATGAAACACAAAAGGCAATACTTTAAAAAATTACTTGCGAGCACTTTCGCCAGCATTGCTAGTAAATATTGGCCTTAATGTTTTATTTTTACTAAATTATACATTAATTCTAATACTATGGCTCAAGTTATCTAATATTGTGTAAAATCTGTTAAATGTCCGTTCAAAATAAAAAGTTTAATTATATAACGACTTGTTATTATACCTGTACCACAGCTCATGTGATTATAATATCTAAACCTATTGTGTATGATTAAAGGATAATTACTGTGTAAACAAGTTCTTGTAAATGTTAAGTGATCGAATCGGTGATAACAACCGGTAAATTGAAGAACCTACATTGCAAACATAAAAGATGCTAATGCCCTGTGCAGATACTGTAATCGGTAAACAAACGAATCCTGAGTTGCAATGAGCTAAGCGTTAGTAATAGGGCGTAGATCGTGAAGGTGCATAAGCGCTCGGTGTGAATGCTAAGCCCTGGACAAAGTGGGCAGCTGATGTTTTGTCTGAAAACTATTGTGCGTCACTTTCGAGAACCTGGTCTAGGATCATTGCCGACCTTGCGGAGTACTTCCCCCACTCTGCCGCGATTTTCTTACCCTTCTCGCGGCCAAGCCGTGTCAAAATGCCTACTTTGGCCATATTTTGGGATTTTAACCTGCTATTGTGTCCTTCCTGTGTCAAAACCCCTAAACCCGAGACTGATGATCAATCATTTTCAAGCGATGATGACTCTGACTTGGATAATATAATCTTTACTCTCTAAAAGTTGAGTAATCAGAAATTTCCTATTACACTCAAGCTGATCGCTGACACCGCAGAGCCCAAACCATCATCAATCATCATTGCTGTCAAGGAAGACCTCACCCCCATTCTACGACAGGATGAGATGACGTCCCCTCAAAGAACTGCATGTAAGTATCAGTCTTGACTTAATTATTAATTTCAAACTCCAACTAATCCATTTTCCAAGTATACTTGATTTTTTTTACATTGTTCCATGTCTCCTTTCATACATACATGTTTAAATGTATACATGGTTATTACTAACAGATGTAACCTAAAAAAAAGTCTACAATTGGTCTCCTTTCAGTTAAAAGTCGTAATTAAACTAGCAAACTACAAAACCTATTCATATTTTTTCAGACCAAGAGGTTCACAATGAGGGGACTGCCATCCCTGTAATGTCCTTTTGCTCGTGGTGTGGTATACCCTTCACCACACCTGAGAGCGCCCTCAACCACGTTGATGTATGTCAGGTTATTAAACGTTTGAAAGAGGAAGAGCGTAATCAAAGATATATACGTAATGGATCAAATCCTCATCCAACTCATGAGATTAATGACGCAGAAGAAAAATTTTGGATGTGGATGATGAGGAGGAGGATGAGTTGGATGAGGATAATGATAGTTGCATAATTATCAGTGATGACGACTCTGCCAATGGTGATGATGATGATGACGGTAATGACCAGATGGGCTTCGGTAGTGGAAGAGGTAACCCCCAGCCTGAAGGAAGTGATGACGACCCCACAAGCGACGACCCCACCAACGACGATCACCAATCCCCCAATCATAATTTAAGTACTTTAAGTTCTAGTCATAGCTTATCTTTAAATTCAAATATTAATCAAATATTACCTGTCAATAGTAGTTCTGACTCAGTTGAAAGTTTGGTTTCTCTTCTTCTTCTTCTGTTTCCTCGAATGAGAGCCCACCTAGCAATTTGTCAAATACAGATTCGAATGATGACAATGATGGTGTGATTCCTCATGGGTTGGCACCGAAAATCTTTATTGAAATGGAGACAGGCTTTCGGGGTCGACTAAAACCTACTGTCTGAGGGATACTCCAGCCGAAAGCTTAACAATTCCCGAACTCTTGGTGGACACGTTTGAACATCTAACTGAATTGTGGAATCGCATTCTACGTCATGTGCGCGGCATCAAGTCAAACCTTTGGCTGGAATGTGAGTTCACAAATGTCCACCGGGAAACATGTAAACGCACGTTTAAAACTAAAAACACAACTATCCTCCGTACAACAGATATGGAAGAGGTGTGCAGTGTGGTCTTTCAGAAACTGTTGGACGAGAAGGAGAGCTGTGAAATGCAAGGGATCTGGATGGTCGTTTATGCGGATAGTCTGGCTGGAGGTTCGCATAAACTACTTTAGCCCCGTGGGTGGTTCATCCTACATCCCAACACCTCAGGATCTTGCCCTGAAGAGAGCGGTAATTAATGTAATCAATCGAGATGATAATTTGTGTTTTAAATATGCCATCCTGTCACGAAACGTCCAGTGGGCATCAAGTCCAGACGCTGTAGTGGCCCCACTTACCCCCTGTGCTGGGGGGCTGGGTTGGTTTTAGTGCGGTACAAATCCCACACACGGATCCACAGGAGTGGATCTACGGCCTTGCCATTGCGTTTAGAAACATTGTACAATGCGCCTTAACTCGGTGGCCAAGTTTGTGGTGTATCTTGACACACTACTCTTGTGAAGGTTTCTGCTGCAGTCATAGTATACATATGTTTTATCCAGCTAAATATTGCTAAATAAAGGTACTTGCTGGTTATATGTAAAACACATATATCATTAAAAAAATTGGTCTTTAAGATGATCCTACACGTAAACAACATGTTCAATCGGAAAAAAATTAAAAATTTATGGTTTACCGATTTTTGTGTGAAAATAAGTAGACTACTACATTTTTTCCAAAACTTGCAGACAATTTCAAAAAAATATATAAATATGAAATAAAGTGTCGTTTGAATTAATATGATGGTATAAATTAGTTTGTCGTGAGATGGAGAACACGAAAAAATATTGATTAAACGAAAAAAAAATAGTATATGGTTACTAGTAAAAATACGTTTGGGGTGCTCCTAACACCCCGCGCGAGAACTTGTGTTTCAAAAGACCACGCGGGGACTTAAGGGTTAAGGAAGAGACTGAAAAAGATCCAGTGTTGTCTAAAATCAAAGGGTACTGTAAAAATGGTTGGCCTAAAACGCAATCCGAGGTTGTTGATTGTTGTAAACCGTTTTGGAATTATCGAGATGAGATAAGTGTAAGTAAAGATTTAGTGTTCAAAAATGACAATATTGTAGTCCCAGTTTCAATGCAAAGAGATATGTTAAAACTTATCCATGAAGGGCATTTTGGTATTGACAAGTGTAAGTTAAGAGCTAGAGAGGTAATGTTCTGGCCAGGTATGAGTTTTCAAATTACTGATATTGTTAGTAATGGTTTCACATGTAAGCAGTTTCAAAGTTCAAACTGTAATGAGCCAATGATGTCTCGTCCCGTTCCTAACTTGCCATGGGAACATGTTGCATCTGATCTGTTTGAGTACAAAAATGCTAATTATGTACTTGTTGTAGACTACTATTCAAATTTCATTGAGATTTGTAAACTGCCAGATACTACAGCTAAGACTGTAATCTCTTATCTTAAGTCTATTTTCTCAAGACATGGTATTCCTAAAATTCTTACTAGTGACAATGGCCCACAGTGCAGTTCAGAGGAATTCGTAAGCTTTTTGAATGAATGGGGTATTGAAGGTAACAAAACCAGTCTATACTGTCCTAAAAGTAACGGACTCGCGGAAAAATCTGTTGGTACAGTTAAACAGATTTTAAGAAAGTGTGATCAAAGTGGGGAGGATCCTTACTTAGCTATGTTAAACACTATGTTAGCTATGTTAAGTGTTACTATGATAAGCAGAGTAAACCTTTGTCAACTCTAAATAAGGATCAAAGTGTTATGTTTAAGAAAAATCCTAAGGATAAGTCCTGGACTTATAATAAATTAAAATGTAAAGATAAAGACTTAAAGAGCCTCGCTCATACATTGTGGAAGATGAAAATCAGAACTGTTATCGCAGAAATAGGGTTCACATTCTGCCTTTCAATCAATGTAGTTCTCCTGTAGTTTTAGAAAATTCTTCTAACAAATCAAATGTAAATGATACAGTCGATCCTGAAGTGTCATTGAGTCCTAATGTAAATTCACCCAATGAAAGACAAGTGTTAGCAAGGATGCATGAGTATACTACTAGAGTAGGTAGAAGAAATCCAAAAAGATTCACTTTCACTAATGATGAAAAAAATGATGTGTAAATAAAAAATAAACAAAGTTTGCAAAAAAAAATTATTTTAAAAACTGTAATTTTTAAAATATTTTTTATAATGAAACTGAATAGTGTAACTTTTGCTTTTTTAATTAAAAAAGGGATATGTTGCAGTTATAGTATACATATGTTTTATTCAGCTATCACTGTCTACTGTGTTTAGACACAACACTATTCATACATTAAGGGCCGTTTTTTCAATTGCCTGGTTAGCAGCTGGTTAACTAACCACCGGTTAAGTTGTTTACAGTCTGCAATGTTTACATTTTCACGCAACCTTCAAAGTACTTAAATGAATGATTTGAAGATCTTTCATGCAATAAAGGTATAGTTTTACCATTTTAATTGAATTTAACATGTACACATTATGCTAAAATAGCTAAATACAAACTGTAACACCAAAATGCAAAATCAAAACAGACAAAGTAAAACTTAACCTAAAAAATATCTAGCTTTTCTATTGGTTGGCTCCTTGTCCTAATTTTAACCGCCGGTTAAGGCTGAATTGAAAAAACGGCCCTAAGAACTAACAGAAAATAAAGCAACTTCCTTGTTCATCACTTACATGGTTGTTTCATTAATATACCTGCTCCTTACTTAATCTGTATTTTCATACTTAAATACATAATAATACAATCTTAAACTGTTTCCAACCCGGTTACACAAAAAAAGACATCAGATTTGGAATTATAGCCTGGGGTGCCTAGCCTGGGTTGCCCACAACATTTGGAACAGATACTAAACATACAACAAAAATCAATTAGAACAATAAATAACCTACAAGAATAGGAAAATTGCAAACCCTACTTCAAAAGCAACAGAATCATGACAGTAATTTTCATCTACATTTTTGAAGCAATTCGCTGCCCCAAAGCAAAAGTGTAACATCTCAAAATTTTGACATTTTGAGATATTATTGTTTTTTTATACAAATGTAACTTATCTGTCGAATGCAATACAGCAACATGTAAAAATATTTCATGTTCCTATACTTTTCATTACTTGTTTTACTATTGCACCCTACAAATAATTTTATTTTAGTGTAAACACAGTAATATTACAAAATGATACACTGTTGCTTTAAAAGATAGTATGTAAGTTTTCAGAGCAACACTGTAACATAACAAAATAATTTACTATATACCAGCCCAGCTGTCTCAGACCTTAACCCTTAGTTACTATGCTGCGGTCCCACAGACCGCACGAGGGTAATTTTTTGTTATTCCGGTGGTGTTGCACAACCTGTTTGCCCCCCCTTCCCAATAGCTTCAGGCCAGGGGGCAGGAAGCCAGTAACGTTGTCACCACCAGCGTGACTAGACCGAGGAAGCAGTAAACAATAACAAGAGGTCTCGGAGACCGCGCATAGTATTGCCGTCTCAAAACCGTGCGGTCCCTCAGAAGTATCATAGTGTTTTCGTTATTTTTGAAGAGTGACGACTTAATGGTTTATGAACAGTTTTGTGTGTGTACATATTAGATTAGGATTTCAATATGGATAATCAAGCAGGACCTTCTAAAACCTTTGATAACAATAAACCCGAAACATCTCAACGTTCGTCTGCACGTGAAAAAAAGGTTTTTGGTGTATCCAGTGACGGGTTCTCGGATTTAGTTCACTTTACACTTTTCAATCCCGAAGAGGACGAAGAAATAGATGACAGTGACGCGGATCCCGATTACATTGAAGAGAGTGACAATAACACTGACTCCGAACAGGGAATTTCAGACAATGAATCGGAGGCCCTGAATTCTAATAGGATCATCAATGACGAGCCCATTGTGCAGGAAGTTGTACAGGAAGTTACACGTCCTGATAATATGGAAACAGATCAGCTATCCGATATTGTAAATATTCAACATTTAAACCATGTGGCAGACGTTATTGAAGAAGTGATAAGAACAGCAATGGACGAAAATGAACCAAGTGAATCTGCAAGAGGCTATCAAACCTTCTACTATGGTAAAAGAAATAAAACTACGGTTCAGAGATATATACCGGCATTCAAATGGAAAAAAACAGAAACTGAACGCAATGTGGCCGTTCGAAGCAGACGGGAAAATATTGTGACTCAACTTCCAGGACTAAAAGGCGCCGCGAGAAACATTGGTGAAAGTCCAAGCGTTGAAGAAGTATGGAGCCTGCTCGTCACTGACAACATGCTTGAAGAAATTCTTCAATGGACAAATGCAAAAATAGAACAAGTAAGGCCAAACTATGCAAACATCCAAAAGGTAGCCTATTTACATAATTTAGATATGATAGAACTTAAGGGATTTATTGGTTTGTTGATATACACAGCCATTTTCAAGTCTGGAAATGAGTCTGTTCTCAATATATTTGCTACCGATGGGACAGGCCGCGAAATATTTCGTTGCGTCATGACAAAAGAGAGATTTTTATTTATTTTAACAGTCCTAAGGTTTGACAACCCTGCTGACAGGGCTGAGAGGAAAAAATCCGACAAAGCTGCTGCTATATCTAGTATTTTCAGTGCTTTCATTGAAAACTGCCAAAAGTGCTACACGCCAGGAGCATTTGTTTGTGTAGACGAAATGTTGGTACCGTTTCGTGGGAGATCTTCCTTTCGCATGTACATGCCACAAAAGCCCGCAAAATACAGGTTAAAAATTCAATGTCTCACAGATGCCAAATCTCACTATTTGGTTAATGCATATATGTACACTAGTGAAGGTAGTGATGGGCAAACTTTATCTGATGTAGAAAAACTATTTAGTAAGCCAACTCAATCGGTTTTGAGATTAGTAAAACCAATTATGAATACAGGAAGAAATGTAACGGGAGATAACTGGTTTGGCTCGATTCCGCTTGCAGAAGAACTAAAACGAAAGCGACTTACTTACTTAGGTACTTTGAGAAAGAATAAATTAGAAATACCAGCAGCGTTCTTACCTCACAAAGATCGACCAGTTAATAGCTCATTGTATGGTTTCACAGAGGACCTAACTTTACTTTCTTATGTCCCGAAAACATCTAAAGCTGTCATTCTATTATCTTCGATGCATCATGGAGAGGATGTTGATGAAATCAGTGGCAAACCAGAGATGATAGCCGAATACAATAGAACAAAGGGAGGGAGTGGACACAGTTGATCAGCTGTGTGCAAATTATTGTTGTTCCCGGAGAACTAAAAGATGGCCTATGGTGATATTTTTTGTATTATAAATATTTCCGCAGGTGTCAATGGCTATATCTTGCATCAAGCTTTTGCCGATACAACAAGGCTAAGCAGACTAAACTATATGAAAGGACTAGCCCACTCGTCAGCCCACTTATGCGCCGAAGATTAGTACTTCAAAATGTGAAAATGACCTTGTCTTTAGTATCAAAAGGATTTTGAATATCCGAGAAGATGAAGGCCCTCAAGACGCTCAACAAGTGTTTGACAAAAAGAAAACATGCGCTTACTTGCCCACCCAGAATCAAGCGGAAGACAAAGTACCTGCCAGCTGTAAAAACCTCAATGTTTGAATGTGCCAAAAAGTCTGTCTAGCGTGTTTCCAAAAGACTAAAAAACCTATACATATGTGAAATTATTATCTTCTCTTGATTTGTAATAAAATGATTGTATTCTCAATAGTTTGTTCTTCAGTTATTTATCACCCAAATAATCATACTTTCATTGAGTTGTGGATATAGAATAACGATTTCAATTAAAATTACTAAGAGGTCTCACAGACCGCTTCATAGTAATTATGTTTGTACTCTGTAACAATGTATTTACATGTAATTCCAAATTATTGATAGTGCTAATTTCATTTAAAAAAATAAGAATATAGATAACAATATATAGCTAACGATATTTTTTCTATGTTCTTTAGGCTGTTATGTAAAAAAAAACTCCAAAGAACATAGTAGGTGAGATTTCAAACTAACTTCCAAACATTTTTCAAATGAAACTTGACCAAAAATTACAAGGCATTTTGAAAAAGCCATAGAAAATAAAAAAATATATTTTTAGGATTAAAAAAGCTGTATTTATGAAAACAATGTAAATATATTGAACACAAAAGTAATCAAAGTCAAATAAGCGAGTTTTTAAATATATTTAATGCATTTTTTATAATTGCGGTCTCCTAGACCTCGCATAGTAATTATGTTACTTTTCGCTTCATAGTAACTAAGGGTTAAATAAAGTGCAAAACAGTAACATGTCAAAATGTTTCCCTTTGGCCGAATGCTGTTTATATGAAGTTGTAGAGGTTATGTTAAGAAAATAATCAAGAATGGATGATTTTATTGTCAATCTTAGTCAAGTCTAAAGTAAGAAGACGTTGTAGATAGTTGTAGAAGAATCTAAAGAGCATGAAAAGCAAAAGGTAAGCTCCATTATTCTTTGAAATGCCCACTTGGGCTAGATTTACTGTAGATGGGCTGGCATCCAACCATTACCGGCTATTTGGCCTAAGCAGCTAAGGCTTTGTTTACCTTGTACCTTCGCTTCATTACTAGTATTTGGGGTTACCAACGGTACTTTCTTGTTAGCTAAAGTTTAGCATTCTCCAACAATCTATCCACTATTACAGTAGTTAGTACTTAGTACTTGCCTGTAGGTGTCAATATAAAATTTCGTTAGGCAGGACCGGTTTCGGTCAATCACAACCCATCTTTTTGCCTTTTCTTCTTATCTTCTATATAATAATACCATGTTGGTTGTTGTCACAATGTTCAATAAATAATTTACTTCCCATCTTCATGTGGTCGTCATGTTTAAATTAAAATAAATAAATAAATAAATAACACAGTCACTACACAACAGTTACACACACAAATTGCCAAACTATATACTGATGTGACCGGTCACAACACAAGTTGTAGGCCTACTGGAGCACTGGCGGTTGAATTGTTTCAGCTGATGGATGGAACTTTGGACTCTCCTATCTCTCTCCTCTGTATGTCCCTCTCACTCTAACCTTGCAACAGTTTACTTACTTGCCCTGGTCCAGCTTACTGTACATTTGATATGTGATTTTGTCTTGAAAGTCATCTTTTCTGTTTAGCATGTTTTTTTCCTACTTGTAGGGAGTTTTTGTAAATAAAATATTCTTCATATAACTTTGCTTTAAACCTGTTACTACTGAGTAACTGTTCGTGTAGTGACTGTGTTATTTATTTATTTATTTTAATTTAAACATGACGACCACATGAAGATGGGAAGTAAATTATTTATTAAAAATTGGGACAACAACCAACATGGTATTATTATATAGAAGATAAGAAGAAAAGGCAGCAGAAGATGGGTTGTGATTGACCGTCCTGCCTAACAAATTTTATATTGACACCTACAGGCAAGTACTAAGTACTAACTACTGTAATAATGAAAAACTGGTGTCAAGGCTACTCATTTATTTAATCTATCCACGTTGTACTTTCCGCCAGGCTAGGGCCAAACTGATATTCCTTAGGCTTAGGCCTACTTATCTTAAGTCTACTTACTTTTATTTAAAAAAATTAATGTTCATTGATTTCAGAATGGAAGCCTAGCTAGAGGTAGTAATGAAGGTTATGAAAGAAATGATAATTGTGAAGATAAAACTATGCCTTTCTTGCTGTCTGAAGAGGACCAAACATTAAAAAACGAGGAGAAGAAACGTGACAAAGAATTTAGCAGAGAAGAAAATTCAAATGTCGGTGTCCTGTTTTGATTTGCCGGTTGTGCAATTACCAAAAGGCCATGTCTCCACGTATTACTATAAAAGAAACATAATGCCTTTGATTTTACAATTTAAAAACTGTCACTGAGTTTCTTAACCTTCCGGGACGCACGCTTGTTGTATAAAGTACAACAGTGGTGTGATTTTTCGTCTAGCAGTCGTGAATTTGAGTTTGAGGGTAGGCTACTCTGATGTATTCTTCCACAATGTTCCCCCCAACCCCTCTCTAGACGCCTGTCACTCAGGTCAAGGTCAGTCAGTAGTAGAGCCAGTTGCAAGTGCCACGCGTCGCAACTGTTGTACTTTATACAACGCTGTACTCCGCGTGTGCTTTTTCGGCTAAGCTTTGTGTGTTTATTTTTTTATTATTGCGTGCAATTGTGTTTACAATGTCGGACAGAATTAATATGAGTGAGATTGACCGTATTCTCAATGATAATTCGGAAGAATACGACGATTTTGATGCGTACAGGTTTGGAAATGAAACTGAATTCAGTGACGAATTCGTGGAAGACAATTATCTTCGGATGAAAGTGAAATAGAAGGTGAATGTGAGGATGACAATGGTATAGAAGATGATGCCGAATTTGTTCTGGGCATAAAAAGTAGTTTTAACGATTTAACGTGCTTTAAAACAGTTAAACAAACAAATAACAACTGTTGTATAAAATACAACGCACCCATCCGCTCACTTCCTCTGAGTAAATAGGTTGAACAATTTATAGTAAATAGGTTGATTTAGTATAAAAGGTATCTATAAAGGTTTGTTTTAATGTGTTTTAAAACTATTAAACCCATAAACAACACCTGTTGATAAAACAACCGCTGGCCCTCGTGACTCGGAGGCGTTGCGAAGTTAATGATAAAGTTGAGGGACTTGTCTAAATCTGCCGCCAAGTTCCAAAAATATTTATATTGACAATCTTTTTAACAAAGAGTATATAGTATAGTTTTTTTATGACGCAGCCTATCCCGAAAGGGTCTTGGCTAAGAGGAAAGGTATAAGGTATGACACCATCAAAAAGCAGAGCTAATGCTACATTTGGCATGAGGGTTGTGCGAGGCGTGGATTGTTAGAAATAGCATCATTTGTGTACAAGTACTTATTTTACTCAGACAATTGCAGTTGCCAAAACAAAACTAGGCTTAATGAAAAACAGTGTCCTATGAATACTATAGAAGAGAATTTGAAAACAACTTCAATATTTCGTTTGGTTACCCAATCTTCCGAGAACAGTAACACAGTGACAGTGGATGAATACAAATCTTTATAAGCTGAGCATGGCATGGAGTCTTTAATATATAAACCAACCAGAATAAATGAAAGACTCGTAAGTCATGTAATTGGTTTATTTGGTATGTTTTATCCTTTTTAGAACCAAACAATTTCCTTTACACTGCCTACCCTCTGTTCGGATTGGAACATGGGCCTACCTAAATAGCCTTCTAACGTAAATATAAAAGGTTTTAACATTACAAGGAGGAAACAATATTTAGAAATACTTGGAATACAAACCGTCTAAGCTTAAAATTACTTACACACTTGCTACAGGACTTGAGACTGAAAGAAGGGACGCCAAACAGACGGCCATGTTCGATTGGAAGACTGTAGTCAGTGTTGCCAATAAGTACTCTACGGTGTTGCCACAGAGTACCTAAATATATATGTGTTGCCGATCGGGTTCGTTCAAAAACCCATCATCATCCGACCCCCGCGATTCCCCGAAGTTGGAGGCAAATTCCCCACTCAATATCAAAACCCCCACACAAAATTCTAGGGTTGATTGGCGTAGAAAGTCTAATAAATAATTGCCCGCTGGTTAGGATCAAGGATGCGAGTCCAATTTATTTAACTATCTTGATGTTGAATTTACAATTTCTTTAGTAATGTAAGGAATTTTGAGATCTACATGAGTTATTTTATTTGCAGTCTCTTAACGACATTGCACTGTCTGTTGAACAAAGCCCGGGTTATGGGGTATCTTACACGTTGCCAGATACGGCGTAGGCTTTGGATTGCAGCGAGGGTGTGGGCAGGCAGCGCTGGCCTCGTAGTTTTCACGCTGCAAGGGCGGGTGGCAGCTTGCAGTGCTCCTGTGAGGGTGTCATGCATCTCGGAAACCTGGCGATCTAGGACGTCTACGGTGCGGTTTGCTGCAGTTATGTGAGCAGGTCCTGGAGTCGCTCGTTGTAGTCTCTCCAGTCGATCCTCATGGTTTGCCTGGTCCGTGGCTGCAGCGCTGCCGCGTTGGCGTTCACCGTGAGTAGGACTGGCACGTGATCAGACGAGAGATCGTCCACTGTATAAGTCTCGACCTGCAAAGGAACATCTTTTATTAGAAAAATGTCAAGTACATCTGGGCGAAGCGACACCTGCGCTGGATAGAAGGTTGGCGTCACCGGAGCTTCAACGACTGCAAAGACGTGCAGCTCGTTCCGGCGTGTTGCTACGCCGTTGGTGTTCCAGAGAGCGACCTTCAGACGTCTATTCATTGCTGAGCAGTTCCTGGATGCTTGTCAGGATCGCAGCGATCAATTGCTGGGGCGTCTGGTTTGCACCTGCCAAAATAAGAGGAACTATTTTAACAACCCACTGAACTAGTGCTTCCGGTGAGAGTGGGTGAGCTGGTAGGGACGCGACCACCAAATTACCTGTTGCGTCCGTACCTGATGTGCCCTGACTTGTGGTTATTGGGCGTTGCAGGGACTTCCTCGGAGCTGCCACTGCGGCAGTCTGTTTGCTCGGTGCTTGGGCCTAGGCTGGCTGGCTGTTTACTCTCTGCGTCTGTGGCTGAGCTGGGTCACTATCTTTACCCTCTTTACCTTAAGGCCTGTTGGCCTTATTCTTTGGAGGTCTGTGTCGCCTCCTGGCGGCGTTCGCGTAGGATAATCCCCGTTCCAATGGCTTCTCAGGCTGTTCCGGTTGGGGGCTGGTTGCCTAGGCTGTACCGGCTGCTCGGGTCGTAGCGCTGGCAGGGTTTAATCGACCACTCGATGCCGTTGTGGGGCCGTCCTCTGGGTGGTCTGCTGCGGTCTCGCACGGGCCTTAAGAGCGCGCTTTGCTGCCTCGCACCTCCAGGCCGCAGAGTGCTGTCCGCCACAGTTGGCGCACTTCTCCTCGCCGTCTTGTTTCTCGCAGTCACTGCGCCGGTGGGTGCCTCCACAGCGTGGGCATCTGGGTGGCAGGTTGCGGAGCCGTGGCCGAAGTTCTGGCAGTTCCAGCACTGCGGGACCTTGTTGCGGGAACTAGCTGACTGTGACTTGGACTCTCAGCAGTCGCTGCAGTTGCCATATTGGCCCAGCTCCCAGTTTTCCTGAAACGTATCAGGAAGGAATTAGTGGCGTGGCCTGTACCAGCTTGGTCACGGTGCAGCAGAGCGGCCACGTGGGTGGGGTGTAGCCCTTGTCCTCCAGCTACATTGAACAGATGTAGTTTTGTTAGTATTAGAAAACAAGATCATAGCCCATTAGGATTTAAAATTTACCACCAATAGGAAGAGGTTATAGCGTTTCCCGCCATGGCACGAGAGTTCGCTACTGTCGGGTCAGACAGCAGCACTGTCGCTTGGCACAGAGGAATACTATTAAGTTTCTGCTTTGAATAGAATATATCTTTAGTTACTCACGTCTATGAAGCGAGCAATAAGTATGAGCAATAAATAAACTCACCGAACATCGACTCGCACAGTCTACCGGATCGTACCTATAAACTTCCTTATCGACCGCAGCAATAAATATGACACAGAACAATAATGTTCTTTGATATTAATTTACGTGTGACTAGCTGAGAGTACCCGCGCTTCGCCTCGGGCTTTCTTATCATTGCCGTGTGTCTATTTTAATAAAACTACAAATTTAAAAAAAAAGTTTCCTATATGTCCTTGAAAACTTATTTAGTTTGCCTGTTAGTTCACCATCTTCTCTATATAAGTGTTGGCTACCTTGGAGTCATGATTACTCCGCCGTTCCGACTGTTTTAGGCCTTTTGTAATTTATGTTGAGGATGTTATATTGCCATCAAATGTAGCTAACGACACATTGTGTGCTAACGACACATTGTGTGATTGGCTTAACCCTTAAACAAAGTTTCACCGCCATAGTTTCATACGATTTTGACTTATAAGCGGTCCAAAATGCCTAAAAACATTTTCAGAGTCCACTTTGGTCCCTTGCTATTTATGTTATGGATGTTGTACGAATTTAATATATAGCTAAAGACACACTGAGTAATGGGGCGAAGTTTCACCGCCATAGCCTCAGCCGATTTTGAGGTTTAAGCAGTCCCATATCCCTTGAAAACGTTACAGACAGACGAACAGGATTTTTCAGTCAGTCTCGCCACCGCGGCCACGTGAGTGAAGAGTGGGGTACTAATTCGCCGGACACACCGCAGAGAGTGCCTGTGGGAAAAACCTTTTCAGAGCAATTTGGATATGCTGGAGTTCCAAAATGGCTTCAAAGTTTTACATACTTACGGACAGGAATTTTCTTAACGTCAGTTTTAGTCTTTACAAAGTGCAAGAAAACTAAATAACCAAACGTCGATGGATTCATTTCAATGTACAGACAAACTGAAACCAAATAAGTGTTTATCGATGTTTGACTACCTCGTGAGTCGTAGTAATCCTGTCATTCCGATGTTTTCAGATGTTAGTTTGGTTCCTCGCCATTTATTTTGTGGATGTTATATGGATACAAAATATATACTGCGTAGTGGGTTAACCCCTTAAACGAAGTTTCACTGCCATATCTTCAGCCGATTTTCAGTTTTAAGCGGACGAATATGCCGTAAAAACATGTTCAATGCCTACTTTTGTCCCTCGCCATTTATTTTGTGGTTGTTGTATGGAAATAAATTATAGCTAAAACACACTGCGTAATAAAACGGTAAAAGGTAAAGTTTGTCATGTTTAACGAAGTTAGGACTACAAAGTCCTCTCTACCACTCAAACTCGATCTTTACCTAGCGTCACCGTATTGGTCACATTACAAATGTAAGTGGTGACTGCGGGGATCGAGCGCCACCAGGTAATGAGCTCCAGAGTCCGTGCGATACCAATCCGCCTCGGATACACTAAATATTTAATGTTAAATATAATGTTGTAATAGGCTTTACCCTTAAACAAAGTTTCACCACCATAGTTTCAGCTGATTTTGAATTATAAGCAATCATTAAAACCATTTTGTTAAACTAATTTTAAATTAAAATTAAACTTCTGGGTCGACCACAATAAAAACAATGTTTATTGTAATCTGGTTGACTTAAAGTTTTTATTTTAAATTTACCATGACAAACCACATAAGTTTGAAGTCCAAAATAAACTACTCTTGTTTAGTTGAAAATAAAAAAATGACATGGCTAAAGTACATTTATTTTAAATGTATCATGACAAACCACGTACGTTTTGAATCCAAAATAAACTAATTTTGTTTACAAGTACTTTTAAAACAACAAAAAGACCAATATATAGTGATAATTTAATCACAAGCGCTTTCAATAGCTACGCTGTCATCTTCAGGCAAGCGAAGATTACAGCGTAGCTGTTGAAAGCGCTTGTTTATATAACACTATATATTGGCCTTTGTTGTTTTTAATACTAATTGACAATAATCTCCGCGTCAAGAATTAATTGTTTATTACAGTTACCTTGGTTGAGGGCCTGTAGATCCTACGGTGCAGATTGTAGTCTAAACACGTGTTTCGCAGCGCTTGTGTTGCATCATCAGTAGACACACTAAGTCACTATTTACATTGATATTAAAACTAAACACTATTAAAACTAAGAAACTTAATTAGAACTATTTACATGGTCCACGGCACTAATTAAGTTTCTGAGTTTTAATAGTGTTGGTTTTAATATCAGATAATAATGTTTAATGTTTACTAGCATACTCTACACTGTGAACAAGTTTCTAACTAATAATTAAAATTTGTTTAGTTGAAAATGGAAAACTACATGGCTATAGTACAACACTCGCTGTAAAGCATGAATAGTAAGTAATATGGTCAACAAACACTGTCGGTCAGACGCACTGACGCGCGGAGGAGAGGTGCAACCCGTGGAAGTGCCGAGTTTGAGCGTGCAGCGGCGCGCATCATGAGCCTGTTTTTCCACGCTGAAGCAAGCTTTCCGAGCAAACGGTTGAAGATACGACAAAATTGCTCAGGACCATTTGTGTAGGAAATTAAATCTTAAAGCTCGTATGTGCTGTCAAAAATTAAATATCTGTTGCGGTTTTTCTGGAATTAAGTGACAGTTTTGGGGTTATAAATTTTCACATGTAGTGAGGTCCTATTAATGATCGCCATCTTGAAAATAATTAAATTATCAAACATGTTAACAGCCTATGTTTTAACCAGGTATATAAGCCACATTCCTGTAAAATGTCATTAAAATTGGTCCAGTGGTATTTGCCTGATGGAGGAACAGACAGACACACAGACAAACAGACACACACCATCTCATTTTTATATATTAGTATATATATATATAGAAATAAAACCGTTAAAACTTCTTGTAAACAATTATATACGGGCCAGCTTCAATCAATCCATGTAAAAGATATGGATTTTAACCAATTCAAAAACAAAATTAAAAAATAGAAATATAACATTGGTATAGCTAAAAATAAAATGTAAACAAATAAAACATTAAACTTATCATAACTTTGAAGCCATTCATATGGCAAAATATAACAGAGTGATTACAGGAAGTTTTTAACAGTTTTTATGTCTATATATATATATATATTAGTATATATAGTATATATTAGTTATATATTAGATTTCTTTTGACGTTTAAGCGGTAATTTAAGGTTATTTAGAGGTATTATATGTAAATTTGCGTATCCAATTAATATTGCGTAGTTTCTTCGTGACCTAGCGTGTATATGTCGAGATCTTCTGGGTTATTTTTTTCCGTCAATATATAAGTAGTCCTAAGGAACGATAGAAGTGAGTTTGAAACACATCGTATGCTTTGGGGGTGGTGGTACCGGAAAATTTTCAGTATTTAGCATAGTCTTGTAAGTACTGTAACAGCTTAATTAATTTCTGCACTTGCGGGTATCTGTCGAGATCTCTTGGGTTAATTTTTTCCGTTAATATACTGTAGTCCTAAGTAACGATAGAAGTGAGTTTAAACACATCGTATACGGTGGAGGTGGCGTATACCATTGACTTTAAATATACCTGTACATTTAAAATCAATGCGTATACCATAGAGTAACTAAAGATAGCGTATACGTACTACGTAGGTCACGAAGAATTTTCAAATACTACGCAGTATTAATTGGATACACACATTTACATATAATACCTCTAAATAAAAGCAGGTATAACCTTAAATTACCGCTTAAACGTCAAAAGAAATCACACATAAATTAATAATATCAAAAAACATTATTGCCCTGTGTCATATTTATTGCTACAACCGATAAGGAAGTTTATGTATACGACCCGTGTACACTGTGCGAGCCAGTGTTCGGCGAGTTTATTTATTGTTCATATTTATTGCTCGCTTAAAAGACGTTAATAACACAATGGTTTTACCTAAGATGGCGGCGGCGCTGAGATTGTTTATATATTCCTCTGTGGTCTTAATAGTCTGGAAGAAGAAGTTAAGACTTTAGTCCCTAAAAGTTTCTTAATAGTTATTTGAAGAAAATAAATCAACACATTGACATGTAAGTACACATTTTAAGTCAATGTAAGATTGGATCTAGCTCATTTATTAAGAGTCAACATTGTTCCATTAGTCTGATCTATCAAATAAGTTGTCCGACATGGCAATAAGTAGCCAGTAGAATTAAAATTCTAATAATTGGGAAGTATTTGCCTGTTTTTAGATTTATGTCTTAAGTTATTATTTACTAGCCTGCGCCTGTGGTGCCCATCCTCCCCCCAAACCTTACGGCACCCAAATATGGCTTTTCCCAACCATTGGTAGGTTTCCCCAATGTCATTTAACCTTTAAAGGGCGCAAGAGTTTTCAAACGTAAGAAGGCGGACACTGAGGTTACTCCCAGATGGGTTTAAACATTAGTGAAAATGGCAAAACATCGTTCTCACAGTATGGCATTTTACCAAAATAACATGCAATAGGTGAAGTAAAACACAATAAACTGTAGAACTAAAAAAATGCTACAATGAATTTACCTGCTACAAGCACGTAGAACACGGAGGTTGCCCCATAAAGTGAGGAGGCACATCTTGGAAGTTACCTCTGGGCTCCAATATAAACAGTTGAAAACTGACTGCATCGGAGCTGTAAGTGGCTAACTTATATTTTAGCGTGTTCTAAGAAAGAAGGGCGGAAGGTACACGGATTCATGGTAGAGTCAAATTCATCGGAGTAGGCTAAATCGGACGTTCACTTCTACATCGATCATTGGAAGTAGTTTAATTGACGACAATGTATCGACTTGAATGACTACAGTAGTATTGCAACTGATGAATATTTATCAGGTCCCCTTATTCTTAAGTACAAAGCCTATCCTACATTGCTTTTAACTTTTTTACATTATAAGTAGACTCTACCTAAATCATTTTTTCACTCTGTAAATCAAATTTCCTCTGTTCTGTACACTTTACTCGGTTTGAGATTAGATATAAAATTGTGTAAATGTACATCACCTGTAACTTACTTTTCCCTGTTACTTGTAGGCTGCATCAGAGACTGGTTTTTCAGTATAGATGGCGTCAGTTTAATATGGCCCTGATCTCTTGACCCAAGTAAGTCTTGTGGCCTCTTTGAAATTGTAGAAAGGATTCTCAAGAAGCCACTGGTGTACAGCTGACTAAAGGTACTATTACTTGTTCCTTTGAAGCTTGCAGGCAGGAGCGTTAAAAATCTCATTCCGTATACGGAAGATGTTTTCAACTTTCAATAGCCTTAGAAATGGAAAATCAATATCTTCGGCATGCCTCGTATTATAGTTGTGACAGGCTAAGCAGAGGTTATAGTTAGTAAGATTTTCTTTTAAGTGATGGCTTAAAAAATGTAAAGGTAAGGTAGGAGTTTCCATTAAATAAACAACGGCTTACAGTGGTCATTGTGAGGTACTTCAGTCATAATTATCACTATATTCTTTAACAATCTTTATTTCCGAACAATATAAAATTATGTTGGAACATTAACAATAAAATATATTAAATATATGAGCTACTAGCCTTATTATACCAATAATTTTAAAACTTAATTTGATTATAAAATAACTATGAAAATTGTCCAGACTTTTAAATAGTATGGGAGTGCTCTAAGAACTCTTCTATACTATAAAATGTTTCAAATACAAGGTAGTTTTTTAATTTAGTTTTAAATAATTTAGAATGTTGAAAAATTTTTATATGTAAGGGTAGTTTTTGAAACAATAACATCTCTGCTTGTGATGGTAACTTTTTAAATAATTCCAGTCTATGGTATTCAACTCTGTAGTTGTCTACCGACCGCGTACCATGATTATGAATTTCATTGCCTCATACAAGGCGGCATTTATCGAGGCAGAACATGATAGTTTTGTAAATGTAAATTGATGGAAAAGTAAGAATGTTTAGTCTTTTGAACGAATTTCAGCACGAATCTCTTAGATTAAGATTATCCAAGATTCGGACGGCATATTTCTGTAAAACAAATATCCGACTTACTTTTGTTTTAGCACAGTTTCCCCATGAACATGTTCCATATTTTAGATGCGGATAAATAATACCATGATATGCTATTTTCAAAATGTCTCTAGAACAATAACCTGCTAGGTTTCTGAGCATAAAGATTCCTGTTGAAACGATTTGCAGATATATTCTTTTGAATGACAAGCAGTTGGTCAACTGAGCTTGCATGGCCCCAGAGCAGGACTCCATATTCAATCTGTGAGTGGAAGAAGGCAAAATAAGATAGCCACTCTCAGATAGAAGTTTGGGACATACAGTGTAAGCTTCCTCGCAAGAAAACACACTCTTGACAGTTTTGTACCAACAGTCCTGACATGGGTTTCCCACTGCAACTTCGGATCAATTTGGAAACCAAGCAGCCTTACCACCTCATTTCCAGGATGTTTATATTTAAGAGTAAATAACATTTTTTGTGTCTTTGCTTCATTTAAGGCTATTGGCAGCAAGACCATTCCATAGCGTTTTGCCAATAATTCAGGTCTGCTGCAGTGATTAGATCATCAATGCTAGTATCTTTCACAGCCAAGATAGTAGCGTCTGCAAAAAGAACAGTCGTGCTGGGTACATGAGAGACTAAGTCATTCATCAGCACAATATACAGCCCAAAACCGATCCTTGTGGAACTCCAAAAAGTACATCTGTTGGGTTGGAGAGACGCCCATTTACCCATTTATCTCAGTGTTATGTGCCGGGCACTATCAAAAAACTCCCTGAGAGTAGAGCGGGTTGGCCAATAGCCATTCTCTCACTTTAGCTTTGAAGGCTAATATTCACTTCCAGGTTTCGTATCGTCTCATGAAAAAACCTTTTCTGGATTGGGGATGTAAATATTAATATTCTTGATGTACATAGCTCTAATTCTGTGATTGATGAATATAAAGCTTTGATGGCTATCAATGGGTTGGAATGTGTTTTAAATGAACCGACTACAATTACAGATCATTCTGAAACCTGCATCGATCATGTGTTTGCTAGAGTTGTGTGACAGTAAATGTGAATGTAAGGCATTTAGGTACAACTGACCATAGTCTTTGTCAGGTCTCAGTTGGTATTGTAGGGTGAAGGGTCAGGGGAGACGATGTTTGTCCTCCTCCTCCCAGCTCTCGCTACCGCATAGACTGTGCACTGTTCCTGATTGATAAGGTTGACTGGTCAGCTGTTTATTATAGCAATGACGCATCAATTGCAATAGTTTTTTAAAATATTTGTAAACATAGTGGAAATGAGTAGGGTCAAGATTTTAGAAAAGAGTACCTAGCAAATATAAAAAATTAAAACCCTGGATCAATGATTTGAAACAATTTATTTAAAATAGTTAAAAACACACACAAAATATAATTCTAAGGAACTATTACAATAAATATAGAAATAAATTACAACAAGATATAGCAGTTTTGAAAAATGACTATTATAAGAGGCAGTTTGAGCAGTGCAAAGAGAACTCAAAGAATGTATGGAATTTGATAAATAATTTAACTGGTCAAGCTAAGAAAGAGTGTGATCAAATATTTCATTTTCATAACTGAGTTTATTACATAAACTTTGCCAAAATGACACAGTAAAAATTATAAAATAAATAATAGTAAACAATATATAAAATATCAAAAATTATAAAAGAAAGCATAATGTAAAAATATAGTTATAAATGGTGTTACTATTTCTGATGCAAACATGGTAGCCAATGAATTCAAAAGCTTTTTCCGTGGAATTGTGAATAGCCTAAACTTAAATAGTAGAATGGACCAGGTTTTGCATTCACAGTATAAGCACAGATTTCCAATACATTTTGAACGTAGTTCAATGTTTCTTAACCCAGTTTTACCTCATGAGTTAAGTACTGTAATCAATAGTTTAAAGTATAATACTGCTCCAGGCATTGAATTTATTTACTATAACATTACAAAGGAATCAGCACGCTTAGTTAAAACAGTTTCTTTGAAAATAATTGATGTTTTGTCTTACATAATTAACTTAGGTTTTGAAAATGGTGTTTTCCCCTCAAAACTTAAGGATGCAGTCGTGTGTTCCATATCAACACATAAAAGTGGACCAAATAACTTCTGAAATTATTATAGGCCAGACAAAACAACAGCATATTTCTTTACCATCCACGAGACAGCCACCTTGCTTTTCAAAAGATTTGAAAAAATTATAAAAAATAGGCTTTTACATTTTACACAATATTAAAGTTTTTATCAATTTTTTTATTGCTAAACAATTTGGTTTCAGGTCTGGAATCGATACTGACAACCAGTGATTTAAATAACAGCCCTTGATATGGTGTCATTTGATAGCCTTTTTCAATTTTTCAGTGCTAATCATTTTTTACCATATCAATGGGGAAGAATCATTGTATGGGGTTTTCGATTTTACCGCAGTCCAGGCGCTCCGCTTTCACGTTGCTTGCCGATCATGGGCAATTGGCGTCAGAATGAAAAATAAATTTGCGCACTTAATTGAAATACATTTTTACAAATACTGAACCCAAAAATGATAAAATACTGTAAGCCATACGTGTTTGTTAGATAGTAAGTCAAATAATTAGCCTAGAGTTGGATTTGAATGGAATGACATTGTGGCTCTGAGCTAGCATGGACTCGTCCATCGCCCATCAGGCGTCAACTTTCTCCCTGTACTGTACAGCGTACTGTGAGCGCGCATTACAACCACTGGTCACTGATGAGACAACCAACGCCCAATCGCAGGGCGCAATGTTCAGGCACACACACAAACACACCACCCTGCCCTGACGCCATGTCAGTTGTGCAGTGCCTACACTTTCACTGCGACACTGTAGACCTAACTTATTTTTTACTGTATTTCGCGTTGGTTTGTCACAGTTTTTGGTCAGTGTTGTCGCAGTTACTGTAGCTGTAGCGTTTAGATTTGAAATGTCTGAGAAACTAAATGGTGCTCAAAGACGAAAAAATAAATACATGTACATTAAAATTAAATACATAGTAACTGTTAGTTTTGAATAATATGTTATAGAACAAAAATAACAATATCATTTAATAATATTAAAACCACATGCCAAACTTAAACTTTACTTTTATTTCTCAGTTAATACTGCAGTAGTTGCCTATGCCTATGCTGGTGATCTATAACCATGCCAAAGAGATGCTACTGTGTAGCTCATCACCTTAAATTAACACATTCAAAAACAAAACAAAGGCCACTTGACTGGGTTCTTGGGAGGGGCACACCCTGTCACCTGGCAGGGGCGCTCCATGGCTTGGTTACGCCACTGCTGACAACGATTTAATCAACTTCATGACTAGTCTTTATAATGGATTAACACTCAAACCGAAACATCTCCTTAATATACACTAACCGAAACATCCAGTCTCATAGACCGGTAATCATCGTTTTTTTTTACTCTGAAAATTTTCAAGATTTCTAACTTTTCTCGATAGGAACATCAAAAAGGATGTAAAAAAGAGTCAAATAATTAATATTTTATACGCATTTATTCAGTAAAAACAAAAGTTGTACATACAAAAAGTGAAAAATGCATATTATTACATAACTTTAGTATTATTTTATATATTTTCCTATTTTCAATCAAATCCACAATGAAAACAATGAGTCTTATTTGTTGAGTACTGACACTGGTCGCATATTCAAATGAATGTTTGGCTTTGCTTTTTCATTCCATAGCACATTGAGTGCAAACCTTACGGCTGCATTTAAGACAGATTGGGTTCAAGCATTTTATACAACGGTATGCTGTTTTTCTTTCCTTGACCGAAGGACATTTACTGCAGGTCTTTCGTTTTGGCAGCTTGTCGTCTAGTATTCCCCAGCTCGTAGCAAATTCATAAGTGGCAAATTCGTAGTGGTATTCATAGCTCGAGGCAAATTGGGAATTGTAAGTCGTCGTCTCATGTGAGGCTCAATCAGGCATTTTGTAAGTTCTTTCAGAAAAGTAAATCTTGAAATTATCGGTGAATCTTTGTAGCAGAGATACAAAATGAATGCATTGACGCTGCAAACATTCAAGAGACGATAAAACACAGCCATGGGCCATCAGCGAGTCCTTCTGTTCGATCCGTAGTTTGCGCATTTCATATCCATCAAATCCACTCCGCATTTCGTTTTGTTATAACAACATATTATTTCAGGTTTTTTCTTGTCATGATTTATTTCACTGTCATGGTGCATGCTGGAGAGTAAGACTACAGCCTTATTCTTTTTGGGAACGTAGGAGACGATGGTGATGTTGTTGTGAAATGCATGGTAGGAAGAGCCCTCTTGCCTTTCTTTGTTTGCCAAAAACTCGTTAGGTATCACGAGCTTGTCTTTCTTTAGAGTACCAACCATTGTCAATCCCATTTTATTTGTGAGCACATCTACCGACTCGATTGATGTGAAATAATTGTCACATGTTACGTTTCTGTTAGATTGAGCTACTACATTACACAGGCACACAGCTGTCTGAGTTGGCTTTTGAAGCTGTAGTTGCACAGGTGTCAGACCAACACCATCTGAATTTACACCGGTGTATATGTAGGCATTATACAAGTAAGACGTTTTTGCATCACATAAGCATTGTACTTTAATTCCATATTTACTCGGTTTTTTTGGCATGTAAACTTTGAAACCGCACCGCCCCCGGGAAGGGACTAACATTTCATCTATAGTCAAGCTGTCACTCAAGCTGTATGCTTTTTGAGACATGTACCACTTTTTCAATACATTGATTAAAAATATCACTTATGGGGGCTGCTTTGTCTGTGACCTTTCGCTGTTCTCTTGTGGTTGTATCATCAAACCTGAGACATGCCGTCAGTACTTCATAACGCTTCTCTGACATGGTACAGTTGAAGTAAGGTCGATTAGTAACCTCTTTTGAGAAAAGTGATGTCATATCTTCGTGAGTTGTTTTGAGAATGCTAGAAAGAAGCTGTAGGCCTATGTAAGCATTCATTTCTATCAAATCAACATCCCTGTAGTTTGATTTATTTGTTGAGGGTCCTAAGGACGCTCTTACATTTGCAAGTTTTTGATTTGTCCATTTTAGTACGTCACTAAGGATTCCTTCATCGAATAGAAGATTCCAAACATCCTTTTTGCTAGGCTTCGTACCTAGAGCTCTTACAGGTGCTTTGAAGCCTGGAGGATTTCTTATAATGTTTCTAGCCGGTGTGCGAACATTCCTTGGGCCTGGAAAGGTTGTCCACCAAAAAGGTGGTCCAAAATTCATGTTTTTTCAATCGTCCATAAACGTAGTCAGGTAATTCAGGGGCTTGTGCGAAGTTGTCATCTACATCAAGAGGATCTTCCTCAAGTAACTGATCGTCATCAGCATTACTCTCTTCACTACTATCTTCCTGATTCTCGTTGGGTAGCACAAAATTGGGATCTGCATCAGAATCGTCTATTTCCTCCTCAGAAGAATCATTTTCAGAGATTTCATCACGCAGGCATTCTGTTGATTCGATCTTGAAAACTGGAGTCACCAACACTAACTGATTGTGAGGAACGAGAGCCTGATGGTCGGTCCATTTTGTGTTAATTAAATAAAATTAACTTTAACTTGAAAAAAAAAAATTTTTATACACACAATTGATTTTAAGTTAACTTAAAACTACACTATTTGAAACATCCGGTACCTGAGACCATAAACACACTACACGTTAACTGAAACATCCGGTACCACAGACCGGCAGAGGTTGAAACAATTGATACTCACAGGTAGACTTCAAAACCGGTACTGACGAAATGTGGTGGCAAGAGGGGGGAAGGGGTCTCTGGAAAGGTATTAGGGAGGGGAGCTGTCTCCACCCCGCAGTGTTGCCACTACGCAGGATGACCATTTTCCTCCGGTCAGAGAGACCGGTGTTTTGGTTAAAGTGTTAAATGAAATAAAATGCGTAGCAGGTTTGTTTCTCGACATCAAAAAAGCGTTTGATACTGTCAATCATGAAAGGGGCCAAAAAAAGGGCCAAGTACAGATCCCTGGAGAACTCCCATTTTCACTTCCTTAAAACTAGACTTATCGTTAATAATGTGTAGTTGTTAATAATGTGTATATTATGTATATAATCTATTGTACAAATATTTGACGTTGTCAATGCATTTTTGTAAATGTTTTCGACAATAAAATTTTTGATTCTTGATAAACAGGCTAGCCTTAGAGGCCCAAAATTTTTTGAGTTAGTTAATTTACTTTAACGATATAATATTATGTTTGATCATCATCTTTGGATTTATCTTTAGGATACCTATGTGCAAAATAGTTAAATAAAAGTAATGTTTTGTTGTTAGTTATTGGTTTTGTGTAGGCTGTATGTATCATTTGTGGTTATATTAGGGATCAATTATCTGTTAAGTTTTTTTTATCATTTCCTGTGCTCACTTCTCCGGTCCTTGGTTTTCACGATCAATACGGGCTGGCGAAAAGCCGGCTGTTTTTGCTTATACAAGGGCAGTGTGTGTGTTGGCGTCCAGCCAAGGAACGCTTGGGTGCCTTGGTCCGGGGAAGTTGGCTTGGAAAGGTGTATCAGATTCAGGTTGACAGGTCAAAGACAGGTCAAATAAAAATGCCGTTGGCGTAGACAGTACAAAAAAAAAAGACAGTTTATTTTGTGTTTATTTTATTACTTAGAGGACTAACATTTGCTTTGTTTTATTTACTAGCGTTAGTGATTTATTTATTACTTCTACATCCTAAGGATAAAGTGTGAAAAATGTGTTGTTTATTTTAATTTGAAACAAATATTGTAAAACCAAAATTCAAGAAAATAAATACATTTTATTCTTATTGTGTGATAAAGTTTAAAAAAGAGTTGTAGGCTGCTTCTGCATCTTCGGTGTGGATGTAAAGAATACTGTCCCAGTCTGCAATTACAAGAATTGATTTGAAGATAACTAGTTGTTCATCGTTAACTGGCGTCTTAAAGCTATAGACTAAATTTTTAAAGGTTTTCTTTAATTTTCAACCCCTAACTTTTGTACTACAGTTATGTTACCGGTACTCTAGACCCAACTTAACAGTTACATTAAGTTTTATAATTTTTGACCACACGTGTTGCAATTTGTTTTCATTGAGAACCTGTTAGTTATAGATTTGGCCGTAATTGATATCTTATTTTCGTAATCCAGATAGCCTAAGTTTTTTTAAAATCAAATCACAAATTAATATAGCAAATTTCATCTAAGACCTGTTGATCACTAGAATATTTAAACTAAAAAAAATCAAGTTGAATATCTGATTTATAAACTTTTTCATTTCTAACTAGCTCGAGAACAAGAAGACGTGAAGCTCGACTTTTCACACATTTTATATTCATATTATATCGTTACTTAACAGTGGCGTAAATAGGATTATAGTTTGGGGGGTGATCAAACCGGAGGTGTAGACTACCGGAGGGTCTGGGGGGTATGGAATATCCCCCAGCCGAAAGGGGGGTCCGATTTTACACTTCAAAATACGTAGTTTTAGCGCCATTTTTGTTTTTAATTTTAGTAAGCCTTCTGTATTAATTAATAATAAACCAGGTCATAAATTAAGTCAATAATTTTGTTGTATAGGCCTAATGGTGGTAACAAACAAAACTTCTTGATACAGTCACACAAAATATTTATTGAATAAAATGTTTTTACAATGTTAACAAATTGGTTTCTTTTTTCATTTTACGGATGTGCTCACAAAATGAAGTCTATCTTCCTAGGTTTTTTTCCAAAGTCGTCTATGACCTCCTCAACCGTTACATAAATTTCTCGGTGGATTGACATCATTGCCAGTCCGTTCAATCGTGTCTGTAACAAATTGAATTATGTTGTAACTAATACTGTAATTAAAAACACTATTTATTTTTGAGGAAATATTTACTAATAAGATTTTTTGTTTTATCGTTGTTTGCTAAAATTATGAACTTAAGAACAAATTAATTTATCCATGAAGATTATTCTCAAAACAATTTTGCGCAAACTATTTTGTAATTACAACATAGATTGACTAAATTATGTTAAATAATGAAATCAATAATAACAAAAAATGCAATAACAAATTGAACTACTGGAATAGTTATTTCAAACTGGTATAGACTTTTAATTGTTACTTTGTTATGTTATTAATTCACAGTTGAACTTTCTAATCAAATTTGTGAAATAGTCATCATAAGTTGATTATAATAATAATAATAACGTTTAATGTCAATTTCTATGTGTATAGTTTATGGCTAAAGAGTGGTTTAAGTGTTTAACAGAGTGTAGCTACAATGAGAATCAATGTTAATTATAGTGCAAAGTTTGGCCTTGTCAACTAACTATCAAAATTAGTATTTATTTAACGATAGCTACACTTACTTGTCCAGTAGAATTCCTCAAGTATGTTTTGATCCTTTTCAATGTTGAGAAGGTCCTTTCTGGAGTGCAAGTCGTCACGGGAAGTGTGCATAGAATTTTCAGAAGCTGATAGATGGAAGGGTACAAAGTTTGGTCGCATGTATCAAGGCTGGTAATAGCGGACTTGAGAGCTTTGTGGTTGTTGGTCCTGTCCATCTCCTTCCTCCATAGTTTTAATTCCACATAAATGTCATCGATGTTTGAGAAAACATCGTTTGCATAAAATTGCACTAAAGCATCTAACTTTGATCTTGTTTCGCTGTTTAGCTCAAAACTAAACAAACACTGAAAGCCCTCGAAAATATCTTTATGCTTTTTGAATCTGTCTTCAAGCTGTCTTACGAAAAAGTCAATGAAGGGTAAGAATAGGTTTATTCTGAAATGTTTTTCAACTTGATCTTCTTGATTGATCACTTCATTGCACTCCTTGGATGTACTTGGAGCATTACTCCTGTTCTTTTGTTTTGAACACAGTCTAGGAAGTTTCAATTCGAAATCTACATCACTAGCAACAGCCTTGACCTCATTGAAAATCGTATGAAATTCTTCCTCAGCATTGCTACGCATCAGAAGCAATTCCGAAAGGCAATCTTCAGCCAACACAACAGCCTCTTTTAAGTCCAAACTTTCTTTTTGTAGTGCTTTGCACAACGGCATACCAAAAGCAAACACATGTGCAATAACATGTATAGCAACACAAAACTCAGTGTTAAGAAGTGCCCATTTCAGGTTGATGGCGTCAGAGCTATCCTTCCAAGAAGATATCACGTCCAGAGATTCAAGAACGAAATCAAATACATGAAGAAAATCCCGAACGGCATCAAACTTAGCCACCCAACGAGTGGCACACAACCTTTTCAAGGTTTTTGTTTTTGGATCTAGTGCAGATCTCTCAATCACATCATTTAGAACAGCCTGCCTTTTGGGTGAATTGAAAAACGTGTAGCATCTTTCAATAGTTCCGAGACAGTTTCGTATTTCTTGCACTTCACATGCTCTTGTTACAGCTAAATTCAATGAGTGAGCCGCGCAGTGCACATACACAGCTAAAGGGTGTTTGTCTTGCACAAATTTGTTAACACCATTGTACTGGCCAGACATAGCTGCTGCACCATCGTAGCCCTGGCCTCGCAAGCCTTTCAAGTTTAACCCATAACTTTCCAAACTCTCCAATATTTTGTTTGCCAATGCCTTTCCTGTATACTCAGTGGTTGGTACAAATTGTAAAAACTGCTCTTTTACAATGTGATGCCCCTCTTCAACTGAAACGTAGCGAATGCATATTGAAATTTGTTCCATGTTTGAGATGTCGCTAGTTTCATCAGCCAGTACTGAAAAGTAGATTGCGTTATTGATTTCTTCAACCAGTTTGCCCTTGATAACATTATTACACGATGATATTATTTCATTTTGCAACAAAGGTGATAAGTATTTAATTTTTCCACTTCCGTCCAACATGTCTTTCAACTCTCTGTCTCCTTGGCTTCTGTATCTCAAAAGAGCCCTGAAATTGCCTTCATTTTTTTCTGTACATACAGAGTTCGTGTCAATATTTCCCGAGTCTCTATGACCTCTCAAGGCAAGTTCTTGCCGGCCACATAATATGACTGTCTCAATTATAGGTTTTAGGTTGTGTCTGTTTCTTAGGATAGCTTCACTGCGTGCTGTATCAATCTGATTAATAACTTGTAGTGATCTATTTTCTAGTGTCCTTTTTAAGTTTTTAAAATCAGTGATGCAGGCATTGTGGTAGTCGGTTTCAGCGTGATTTTTAAACACTTCTTTGGCTTTTACCCAATTTGTGAATTTCTTTTTCACCAATGAACCGAGCTCTTGGCTGTTGACCCCAGCTCCATGTTTGGCAAATAAAACACAATATTTGCAGAAAGCTCCCTCTTCTTTCTCTGAGTAAACTAGCCACGGATGTGCAGTAAACCATGAAAATTGAAATTTTAGGTTTCTCTTCTGGAACTTTTCCAAGACAGGGAACTTGTAGGTGAAGGAGGGTTTCCAAAATGAATCTACAAGTTTCACTTTTTCCTCATCTTGTAGTCTTTTGTCGACATAAAGCCCAATGTCGTTGGGGTTGAATATGTTAGACTTTGGGTCGCTATTACTAGTGTCTGAGGGGGGAGGATCATCTGTACTGGAAGTAGAACTTTTTTCATTTCCCTGTCCAATCGGTGAACTATCTTCCATTTTTTTTCTCTTGAACATATCCGATATTAAAGATTGGCATTTTCTTTTGTTAGACATGGTGTCCGCAAAACACGATTGCACCTTATTAGGTAAATGTAAAAACTGGAAAAACGAACTAGCTATAACAAATTATATAAGTACAATTTTATACAAAATATATACACTTGTATTTAAAAACACTATCACACACGCACTTTCCCTGTAAAAACAGCAGCCACAATAACAAACACACCGCAATACACTGCACTAATCACGACTTGTCAACTACTCTCACAACACAACACAAAGGATTAGCACTGACTGAGGCGGGCAGGTGGGCAGGTGTGGTGTACAGGGTGACTCATAATTCTCGGACTCAGGGTGCAGCTGGAGACTATGCCTGTGCTATTAATAGACACGCGACACGTGCGCTACTGCACTGAGTGATCACCCATACATGCACGGCCTTTCCCCCAGCAGAAGGGAAAGTGTATGTATACACATATATGTATACACATATATGACTGTAAGCACGATAGTGGTCTCACCGTCTGTCTTATTGTCAAAGAATTTTAAGAATTGGCATTTAGCTTGGAATCGGCAAACATTAAAATTTTTTTTCTTATTTGCATTTATTTTTGAATTTTGAACATATTAGCAACAGCAACTACATGGCTAACTACGTTAAAAAAAATTAAATTTTTTACTAAATCAATCTTCTTTTTAGAATAACAATATTTTCGTGTAGAACTTGATCAAATTGATCGAAAGGTGCAGACGGCGACACTTCGTACGGTGTCGAAGGCAGACATTTCAAAAATTTTAAACACAAAAGGTGCAAGGTCATATAATGTCTCGTCGAAAAAAAGGCATTGAGAACAAAAGCAATCATAAAGCGTATTTGTTGCATGTGTTGCATGGGTTATAAATCATTTATTTTCTGAAACAAAATTGCTGTAAATAGCAGTAAATTAAGGATTATTGTTTGGTTGTTTTTGTTCTCGCCTAACCGAAAATGATAATTAAGAAACAAAATTTTCAATTTCATACTAAACTCATTATTTTGAGTAGACTTATTCCCGCGCTGTCTGAATATCTTAACTGTGTAGTGCAACCAAATAAATGAATTAGTGAAACTTGAAATTCGCAAGGAATAGGTAAGTTCCGTCGTTAGAGTTTATTTTCAGGCAGTATTTGATATGAATCAGATTTGAAACAAATACTAATGTAATTGTTACACATTTATGGTTTTTGCTTTTGAATTTACATCCGGCACTTTTCGAGAATCTACCTTCGCCAGTAGGCTTGGGCCGAATGGGATTTTTTTTTACTACCGCATTTTACTGTTATCTGCTGAACCGCATTGCATAAATGAGTACAAAAAAAGTATTTCTAAAAAGAAAATTCAGATTTTTTCCAGGTCCTTTGGGGGGTGATTGATCACCCTGATCACCCCCCTTATTTACGCCACTGTTACTTAATATTTTGTTATTATTTCTATTCTTACTCATAACGCTACATCATATCTCTATTATTGCTATGGACTCACATTTTTATTACTATTTTGTTAACTAGCATGCACCTTGTTCTCTAGCAATAACATTGTATACCCTTAATATTATATAATTGTATTGCACATATAAATTGCTGTAGTGTATGTAATGGCACTTGCTGAATTAATAAATGGATAAATTAAGCTCAACTAAAGACCTTTTGAGCATTCAATCAAATATAGAATAACATTCAAATAAAGAATAATTCAATAACTGAAATCTAATGTATGTAATTAACGAATAACATTCAGAAGCCCAAAAGGTGACCAAATTGTTTAAAACAATATTTCATGAATTTGTAACTTGAAAAATTAATCAAAATCTGTCAAATTGTAAAAAATTACTCAAATTCCATAGGAAATATTTTACCATTCTCCACTTGAGGTTACTACTACTCAATCTTATTGCAGGCATTATTTTGTTATTGTTTTATATTATTGTTCCCTTCCGCTCTATTACTATTAAGTGCGTTATCAATGGTAGGTGCCTCCGCATAAAAAACATGATAATTGGGATAGTTTCGCACGAATTTCATCAATAAGCTGCATACCTCCATCTAAGTCTTCTACATTGCTAGCGTCCACTTCGTTACCGTTTACCAATAATAGTTTATCGTTATTAGGTACTTCCACAACATACATTTGATAACTGAGATCATTTTGACAACTTTTTATCAGTAAGAAGCATACCTCCGATCAAATCTACCGCATTGCTGCCTTCCGCTTCATTCTCACTCGCTAATAATGTATGATCATTGCTAGTAGGGACTTCCACGACAAAAATATGATCATTGAGATCATTTACTTGGATTTCCTCAAAAATAATACCCTCATCCAAATGCATAGTAATGCTCATATCTTCCTCAGCAAGAACTAGGCCTTCTTCATCGTTGGATGGTTTCTGTTCCCTGTCAACCACTAGATCTGCAGTTTCACCGTCCCTGTAGACAAAATAAAACCATTAGGATAAGGTTTATACCAGGCCCGTTTTTGACGTATGAAGCGCCCTGGGCACAGGAAGTTGCGCGCCTCCCCCCCACACATTTTTTTTTGTGTAACCGGGTTGGAAACCTTCACAAGGAGTAGTGTATCAAGATACACCACAAACTTGGCCACCGAGTTCAGTCGCATTGTGCAATGTTTCCAAACGCAATGGCAAGGCCATAGATCCACTCCTGTGGATCCGTGTGTGGGATTTGTACCGCACTAAAACCAACCCGGTGCCCCCCAATACCCCTCCAGCACAGGGGGATAAGCGGGGCCGCCACAGCGTCTGGACTTGAAGCCCACTGGCTGAAAAATACTTAAAAACGTAGCTTATATTTAAACAATGGCCGGTTAAAATATGCTTGCGAAACAAACAATTGTCAAGGGTAAACTGTAATACATACTTAGCGCTAACTATAGTTAGAGTGGATGCTACTTAACCATAAATTTATGGTGGCTGGTCTAGTATTGCAGCGGGCCTGGGCCTGTAGTCCTCCGGCATGTTGTGGCGTACGGCGATCTGGGCGATGTGTTCGTGCGTGGACTCCGCCGCCTCCCTGAAGAACTTCTCCGCTGTCCTTCTGGCGAACACGTCGAGTGTTGGTATCTGTACTGCGTCTCTGATGGTGGCGTTTCTGACGAACCGCGGCTGCTTGGAGAGTCGCCTGAGCGCCTTGTTCTGGATGGTCTCGAGGTTCTTCCTGTGGGACTTAGCACAAATGGCCCACCAAGCGGTGGAGGCATACATTATAACAGACCGCACAATCATCAGAAGCATGGTCAGCTTTATCCTTAACGGCAGAGTTGATCTCGCCCCGATTAGAGGGATCAGCATCCCCGAGATCTGCTTGGCCTCGACCAGCTTCTTCTTGGCGTGAGGAGCGAAGTTCAATTTGGAGTCTAGCGTGACGCCGAGGTACTTGGTCTAGTCTTTCCACTCGATGTCCTCACCATTGAGAGTGACGGGCGGCGGCAGCGCTCTCGGCATCCTGTGACGTTTCCTGTAAAGTACAGCAGTGCTTTCATCGGTGTTTACAGCGATGCGCCATTTTTCCAACCATGGTTCTAATACCTGCATCTAACGTTGCATCCTGTTTCTTGCTAGCTCCGGCCTGGCGCTGCGGCAGAGAAACATGGCGTCGTCTGCGTAGAGTGGCAGCGTGACTCCAGGGGCTGTCGGCATGTCGTTGGTGTAGACCAGGTAGAGTGTCGGACCAAAGACGCTGCCTTGTGGGACTCCCGCCTCGATCGCTCGCTCGGTCGACAGGGCTCCGTCTACGCTGATCTGGAAGCTTCGGCCTTGCAGGTATGATCGCAGCAGATGGACGGCTGCGGGTGGCAGTGGAGTCATCGCCAGCTTGTAGAGGAGACCTTCGTGCCAGACCTTGTCGAAAGCCTTGTTCACATCTAGCAGAACACCTGTGGAACACAAATTCATGTTAGCATTGTCCACCAACATGTTTACCACTTTTACCAGTTGTTGCGATGTCGAGTGACCTCTTCGGTACCCGAATTGCTCTTGCCTGATGTACCCGTCCAGAAGCGGTGACACTCGTGCCAGGAACAGCCTCTCGAAGATCTTGAAGATGGTCGGCAGGAGAGAGATCGGTCGGTAGTTCTGAGGGAACAGGCGATCCTTGCCGGGTTTCGGGAACAGAACGACCTTCGCTGCTTTCCACGTGGCCGGGAAGTGGCGAAGTCGCAGGGCACTGTTGAAAACTGAAAGCAGAAACAGCCTGACGTGAGATGGGCAGAAACAGACCTGGGGCCTTTCTCGGTCTAGATCTCTTCACGGCGGCCTCGACTTCTTCCAAGGTGAATGGCTCGATTTCCTCTCCGGGGTCTGCTGCGAAGTACTCGTTGAGTTCCTCCTCGACTTCCTCGATGTGGTCCTCGTCGTAGATATCCGGGTGGGTCCGGAACTGCTCCTCCATCGTGTCTGCGAAGGCCTCCGCCTTGTCCAGCGCTGCATACACCATCCCCTGCTGTCCGTGGAGTGGCCAGTTTGTGAACTTCTCCGAGCGCAGTATCTTGGCTGTCCTCTAAGCGCTGCCATCGATCGTGTCGAGTGACGTTAAGTACTTGCCCCAAGTCTCCGACCTGCAATCAGAAAGCAGTCTCTTAACGACATTACACTGCCTGTTAAACATGGCGCGGGTGATGGGGTGTCTTACCCGTTGCCAGATACGGCGAAGGCGTTTCCTCCTCTGTATTGCATCGAGGATGTGTGCAGGCAGCGCCGACCTTGTAGCTGCCACGTTGCAGGGGAGGCTGCTTCCAGTGCTCTCGTGAGGGTGGCGTGCATCTCTGCGACTTGGCGGTCGAGGTCGTCGGTGGTCTCAGCTCGCAGCGGCTTAGCTAGCTGGTCCTGAAGGTGCTCGTAGTAGGACTTCCATCCGGTCCTCATGGTCTGCGTGGCTCGTGGCTGCAGGGCTGCCGCGTCGGCGTTCACCGTGAGTAGGACTGGCACGTGGTCAGACGAGAGGTCGTCCACTGAGTCTCGACCTGCAAAAGTACATCTTTTAACAAAAATGTCAAGTACATCTGGAAGCATTTTACCTGTGCCGGATAGAAGGTAGGCGTCACCGGAGCTTCGACGATGGTGTCCTCTCTCTGGTCTAGGTGGGTCCTGAGCAGGTGTCCTCTATGGTTGGGGCGTCTGCTGTTCCAGGACTAGTGTTTGGCGTTGAGGTCACCACCGATGATGACGCAGGGTGAAGAGTCCAGCAGGGCGTCCAGGTTGGCCGGAAGATGAAGATCTCGAAGTTCCCGACGAGTGTGGCGATACCTGTAGACTCAAATACAGTACCTGTGTTAATCGGTCGGTGAGCAAGTCTGCGGTGCACAAGAACGGCTGTACCTCCCCCAGGGTTCCCTCCCCTCTGGCGCTGCCTGTCGGTCCTGTAGGTCTGGTAGCCGGGTACGTTGAAGGTAGCGTCGCCTTGAAGCATAGTCTCGTTGAGCAGGATCACGTCGAGGTCGTGGTCCACTGCGAAGATGTGCAGCTCGTTCCTGCGTGTTGCTGCACAGTTGGCGTTCCACAGAGCGATCTTCAGGCGTCTATTCATTGCTGAGTAGTTCCTTGATGCTCGTGAGGATCACTGCGATCAGTTGCTGGGGCGTCTGGGTAGCACCTGCCAAAATGAGAGGAACGATTTTAGCAATCCACTGTGCTAATTTTTCCGGTGAGATTGAGTGAACCGGTGGGGACACCTCAACCACGTTACCTGTAGTGTCCATACCTGTAGCTGGTGCACTCTCGCTTGACGTTGTTGGCCGGCTGAGTGACCTCGGTCTTGGAGCTGGAGCAGGCTCGCTGACGGGTGCTGTCCGGGCTGGCTGGTTGGGCTCCTGTTGTGATTGAGCTAGGGCTGGCATACTTACTGCTACCCTTTTACCTGAAGGCCAGTTGGCCTTGTTCCTAGGTGGTCTGTTGCATCTCTTGGTGGCTTCTCTCCGCTGGCTGCTCTCTGCTCCGGTCGGGTTGGCTGCTCTGGACGCAGCGCAGGGGCTTCTAGGTCGACCGTCCGCTTTTGCGGAGGGGCCGCTCTCGGTGCTAGCTGTGGTCTGTTACGGGCCTTCAGAGCTCGTTTCGCCGACTCGCATCCTCTCCATGCCGCTGAGTGCGCTCCGCCGCAGTTGGCACACTTGGGCGCCTCTTCGTCCTGTTTTGGGCAGTCACTCCGTCGATGTGCACCTACACAGCGCGGGCATCTGGGTGGCAGATGGCAGGTTGCGGAGCCGTGGCCAAAGTTTTGGCAGTTCCAGCACTGCGGGACCTTGTTGCGTGGCTGGAACTCGGCGACGGTGACCTGGATTCCCAGCAGTTGCTCGACCCTCCACACTGACGTCCAGCTACCAGTTTTCCTGAAACGGGCTAAAGGTTCCATGGTCTGAACCCGCTTGGTCACGGCGCGTCAGTGCAGCAACATACGTAGGAGTGTAGCCTTTGTCTTCCAGCTCCTGTTGATCTCGTCAGGAGAGGTTCATGATGGTAAGCCACGGATGACAACTTTGAGCTCCTGCTCTTCCTTCAAGCTGAAGGTGTGGAAGCCGATCTTCTGGGCCGCTAGTTCCCTCTGGGCGATCCTGAAACAATCGACAATCTTACACGAGATGTGCAGTCTATCGCCAACAAACTTAGCTGAAAAAGCGGACCCTTTCAGCTTCAGCCTATTGAGGACAGGCTGCCAATCCCTTGCGATGTGTACCACAATAGGTGGCACTTTCTCCTTTCTCAGTTGCGGTGGTGGAGGGTTGCCGGGTGGTGGACTCTGGGGGGTCTCGGTGCGCTGCCGTTTACGTTTACTATCGACGACCTGGAAACCCCTTCCCGTTGGAGAAGTTGGATTCCATGTCCTCAGTATCGTTCACAGACTTTCGCTGCTTCACTGTTCCCCGCGGTGAACTCGAAATGCGCAGCCATCTCGCCTGAGGGTAGCCGCATAGTGGAGCGGGTTTTAGAAGCGAAAGCGTGAGCGGGAGCGGTCCCGCTTGAAACACAAATACACTGAGTGTTATGGGCGCTCGCACAGTGAAGAGGTAGCGTGAGCGGGCGGGCTCAAAAGCGGTGTCGACAGCGGGCTCGCCCACCCGCTTCCAAAGACAAAACAGTTTGTGTTTCGAGCGGGATCCCGCTCGCGGCCTCGCTGTGATTGGCCCGTTTGGATCACGTGGTTCCCGCATCTTCCTCCACCCCACTCCACTCCGCCTAGCGACTCTGTGCCTGTGCATCGTGCAACGTGTGTGTAGACTATCAGCCAGTTTTTTACAGTTTTATCCTTGTTTTGTGTGAAAGTGTGTCTATACCATGAAGGAAAATTTGATAAACGCTATTCAAAGCCGTCCTGCATTATGGGATAAGAGGAATAAGCTGCACCACAACCGGCACTTCCTGGACAAGCAGTGAAAGGCTGTAGCGGTGGAACTGCAGAGCACAGGTGGGGCTCCATATTGCCTTATTGTGCAAAATGATGACTACTAACAATTACTAACAGTACTGGGCAAAATCACAGGTTAGTTTATTTTTGTTCAGTTCGTTTCAGTCGTTGCTCATAAAATACTCTTTGAAGTGATTTCTTACATCTTTAGCTTTGCTTGAAGCTGAATTCCCAGATCTCCCCAAAGGTTGTAAATTTGCTTCCGCTGGGACAGGATTGATGTCTGACACTGCCAAGGTTGGACTCCAGCCTTCCTGATCAATTAGTAAATTGTGTAAAATGCACGCAGCTTTTATTATGTGGTCTACGGTGTCCGGGGTCATTTCAATGCATCCACTTAGTATCCGCCACTTAGCATATAAAATGCCGAACGCACATTCAATAGTCTTTCTGGCACTAGACAGCCTAGTGTTAAACTTGTCCTCAGCTTCGCCAACTGTCTTTTTCTTTGAAAACGGTTTCATCAAATATTCGTGCAAAGGATAAGCTTCATCTGCGATTAGAACGTGAGGTACTGTAATGTTGCTTCCTGGCAAACATGCGTCTTTTGGTATTTTCAGTTCACTTCGTTCCAACAACAACCCCAAATCCGAAGCCTTGAAAGTACCTCCATCACTTTGCTTGCCAAAACCACCGACATCAACAAATAAAAATTTGTAGTGGTCATCTGCGACAGCTTGCAAAACAATCGAAAACGTATGTTTGTAGTTAAAGTACATTGAGCCTGAGTTCCCAGGACATTTGATCTTGCAGTGCTTACCATCAATGGCTCCAATACAATTGGGAAATCTCCAAATTTCTTGAAATCTCTTTGCAATTGCTTCAAAATCTGTCGGAATAGGCATATGATGTGGCTGAAAGGTGTCCCATAACAGTTCACATACGTTTCTCACAATTTTCCCCACTGTGTTGTCCCCATTCGAAACGAGAATCCAAGAGTCTTAAAACTGCTCCCACTGGCCTAATACCTGTAAAAAAAAAACAAATTATTATTTTACGTAGTTTACCTAGCTTAAAGATTTTATGGGGCCAAAATCTATGTTTTTTCTGTTTTCCAGTTAAAGATGTCAAAGGAATATGGAAGAACCTGAAAGATGAGTTCCGGAAACAATTGCAAAAACTCCAAGATCCGGGGATGAAGCGCCAGAACCCTCATCTTGGAAATATTATGACTCAATGCTTTTCCTTCGGGACCAGTTTACCCCGAGGCGTTCTACAGGAAACTTGACTGCAGCTACTTCTCTATGCTGAACAATTAGTAACTGGAAGAGTCAAATACAATCTTATGGCTACTTCCAAGTTTGGGAAAGTACTTTCCAAGCTGTTCTGTTTAATATACAAGTAGCAGTCTTTTATGTCCCTGTCGCGTTTTATTCCAATTGCAAAAAAGGGCTGTGAGAACGGTCTTTTCTCTGGTTTCGCGCCAATCCTGTAGGGAGGTGTTTCGGCGGGCGCGCATATTAACGCTCCCGTCGATTTACGTCCTTGAAACCTTGACATTTGTAAAGCAGAACTTTTCGAGTTTCATTTTTTCAACAAAAACACATTATTCTTTGCGCCATTCAAACAAATTATCAATTCCTAAACACTCGACATCTTTTTTCAAAAATCATACGGTTTATAACGGAATAAACCTTTTTAACACACTTCCACTTCATCTCAGGTTGGAATCGGACCTCTGTAAATTTCGAAAAGACCTCAAAAGTATTTTGGTCGATCTTGCCTGCTACAGCGTTCGGGACCTCTTGACAAACAAGTACTGTATACCAGCACATGAATGTAAAAATGTAAATAAGCTAGAAATATAAATAAATTTTCAATAATTTGTCAAGGAATTTTTAAAATTGTCACTCAAAGAAGGACTTTGCCAATGCATGTATATTGTTAATCTGGCTCAATAAAGACTTTGACTTTATTCCTGTCAAATTTTCAGCGTACATGTACATCTTAAAATGTTGGCACTCTTGTACGAAATCCTCTTCACAAATGTCGTTAGAGTAGCACTGAGCAACCCTCTTTGCTTGTTCCCCTATGTCTTCATCCTTTTTACGTGTAGCTGCCAGAAAATTGCAAATCGCTCATTAAGACTTTCGTAGTTTTCCTTCCAGCTGTTGAGCTGCTCAACTAGATGGTCAAAAATGGGTTTGAATACTCCAGTTCTAAATTGATTTCTTGGATCCATCCGTTCGTAATTTTCATATCTACACTCATCATGAAATATCGAACGTTTTCTGGTCATCTCATAGGAAGTAAATCTTCATCTTAAACCAGCAATCTTCATAGCTTCGGCTTCAAAACTTACTTTTCTCGTTCAAGAACAGCGACAAAGCCTCCAACTCTGACGGCACCAAGCAGGTCTAGTTCTTCTTTTTGCAGAGTTTTACTTACTCTGTTAACTCGTTGCAAAATGTCGTTCCAAATCACTGACAAAAGAACTGTTTGGAAGTTCTCTACAGTGTTTTACAGTTTGCTGACAATCTTGTATCTGGAGTTTGAGTTGTGTCATTAATCAAATCTTCGAGGGCATCTTTGATCTCTTTATGACTGTTGACCAAAGCACGGAGAGCATCAGCTCTTGCGGACCACCTCGTGTCACTAAGGGACTTTAACATCAATGCCCTGTTATCTTTTTGTTGTGGGTTTTTGTCATTGCTCTCTTTAACAAAACCTTTTAACAAATCCCACCTGTGTGTAGAAGCCAAAATAAGTGAAGAGGTTCTGCACAAAACTAAAAAAGGTACCACTTCTGCACAAGGTTTTTCAGCTGCATAATTACCACAAGATTTTAGTGAATGAGCAGCACATGGTACATAGTCAGCAAGGTTGTTTTTGCTTTTTATTCTGGATTTTAAACCAGTGTAAGTGCCCGTCATATTTGACGCGTTGTCATAACTTTGCCCACGGCAGTTGCTTATATCTAATTGCAGTTCTTCCAGTAACGATATAGTAGACTCTTCAAGCCCTTGGGCTTTGTGGGAGATACGGGGCAAAAGTCTGACAAGACGTTCTTCAGAAACACATGCATCTTTTAGTTTTAGGGACACATATCGTAGTACAACAGCCAATCGGTCACTGCGAGATGCATCAGGTGTGGAGTCAATAATCAAGGCGAAGTAGCGAGCTTGATTTATCTCTTTAATAATTTCATTGAGTACTTGCTTGCTAATGATAATGAATAATGTGCTTCCAATCAAGATAATGAAGACACTCCCTTCAGAAACCCTAAGAGGCGTTTTCCAACGTCTTCATTCGTCACATCAAGAGTACCGACTGCCAACAAATTCTCTGGACTCTCAAATGACGATGACTTGGAAAGTGAGTACCCTTCGGTGGTCACAGAGGAACCACAGATTCTAGAGAGACGTCCGAGATACTCCCCCCCGGAATTTCCCTCCCCATCACTCAAATTAGATGAAATTACACGTCAGGGAAGAATCATGATTCTTGCTGATAGCCATGGTCGTGAACTGGTTCACCATCTCGAAAGCTACTCTACGATAAATTACGCTTTTTCGGCACTCTCAAAACCAGGAGCCAAACTCAAGCATATAGTGAGGGAAGGTCAGAAAATGGTGTTCGATTTCTCCTCAGATGACTTCTTACTGGTCTTCGGAGGTACCAATGACTTAGGGAAAAACGAACCTAGTCAAGTAACTCTGCTTCAGGGAATCACCGAACTTCTGTCACTTAAGATTAAGTCCAATATTGTTTTTATTGGTATACCCTACCGTTATGACATCAATAGCCTGAATGATGAAATATTTTACTCCAATATGGATCTTAAAAAACGCATAAGCGGCCATAAGGGTAATGCCAACGCAACCTTCCTCGACATTAATGAACATCTTCAGAGAAGGCATTACACTAATCATGGACTGCATCTAAACAAGCTTGGCAAGAGTTTGGTAGCTCGTCTACTGATGGACTTTATTCAGAGAGACCCCAGGAAAGATTCTAGTGGTATTAAGGAGGGCCCCCTCATGAGCGCTACGAGAAGTTCTGGCATGTCATCAAGACCGGTCGCTCAAGCAACTCCAAGAGTAACAACTGCTTTGAGATCCTCGAACTCGCAGGCCCGGCCCAGCAGTCGCACATCGCCTCAACAACCCCCTGGTGTCTCTGTCACGCTGGACTCCATCGGGGATCAGCAGTTTCAGCTCTCAGGTCATGACTTTCCTCCACTACCTCCTAGTCCGTCTGCGTCTAAAAAAGTGAGTGAACGTTTTTTAGTGAAACCAAGCAAGCCGCAGGAAGTGACATAATGCCCGTTTCTGGCAACATGCATTCCCCTACCTCTAATTTTCAAAACCAACTTTTAATGTTCTATTGCAATATTCAAGGATTGAGTAGACCACAAAAATCAGATGAGTTTAACCTTTTTATCGAATCTGTTCATCCAAAGCCTTCATTATTATGTTTGACAGAACACTGGCTTAGCAATGATAATATATTTATTTTAAATAATCTATTGGGATTCGAAAACATTTCACTTTTTTGTAGATCTGGCTCAATAAGCGGGGTGTTTGCATTTTGGCAGAACGTGGTTTTAGGGCAGAAAATCTTAAGTTCTTGAGTGAATCTTCAGTGGAAGGTAATTTTGAGTGTTGTGGTGTTTTAATTAGGTCTAAAATTCCAAGTGTTTATGTTTGTATTTATCGACCTCCTAAAAATGACAAGGAGTCATTTGAAGTGTTTTTTGAGCTTTTGAATCAAACTTTAGGGAAATTGTTTAATAAGTTTAAAAATGTTCATATTATTTTAGCTGGAGATTTTAACATTGACACTAATGGTAACTCTATTTTTAAACAGCAATTCGTAAATGTTTTAAAATCTTTCAACCTGGAACCTAAAGTGTATCAACCTACTCGTGTTACTTCTTCTTCAGAAACCTGCATTGACAACATTTTCACTAATATCCTTTCGTCTTCTGTTGACATTGTTGAGACTGGTCTCTCAGATCATTTTGGGTTACTTTTCAACACAAAGTCAATCTCCGTGACAAACGATAAAAGAAAACAGATTCCTAAATTCTCGCGTAATTTTTCAGATAATAATATATACACTTTTGAGTCAAGGTTGAAGGAGGTTGAATGGCCCAAAGTTTTTAGTCACAATATCGAAAATGTATGTAATATGTTCAAATCCTTTATGCATGTAACAAAATTAGAGTTTTTCTCATGTTTTCCACTCAAACCATCTAAATCCAACTCCAATTGTTCTTCAAAAAAATGGATGACAAAGGGCCTTTTGATTTCAAGTGCTAGAAAGAGATTCTTGCATGATTTGAGTAAAAGTTCCAATGATTTAGCTTTTAAAATATTTGTCCGTAGATATAAGCTAGTTTTTAGTAAATGTGTCAAGCTTGCAAAGCTCAAGTATAATGAAAGGTTCATTTTAAACTCAAAAAATAAAACTAAGGCCACATGGGATGTTGTAAAGAGAGAGACAGGTCAAAATGTAGGCAAACCTTCTATTGAAAAGATTATACATAACGGCGAGACTGTGACTGACACAGATGATATAGCTGACATAATGAACCATCATTTTCTGAATGTTTGTAAACATCTTGGCACGAAGCCTTCTGTAGATGCAGCTGTATCATTTGTGCCGGACGCAGAGTATTTGCAAAGACTAAACTTCTTTCAACCAACAAATGAGGAAGAGATACAGAACATTATCAAATCTCTGAAATCTAAAAGGTCCTCAGGATGGGATGAAATCTCCCCTTTCTTGTTAAAAAAATGTTCGGACTCTTTTGTAAAACCTTTAACCTTTCTAATAAACTGTTCATTTCAGGAAGGCGTTTTTCCGGACCTTTTAAAGTTTTCTTGTGTTACACCAATTCCAAAGAAAGCAAATTCTCAATCATTAGATCAGTTCAGGCCTGTGTCTCTTTTAAGTACCTTTTCCAAAGTTTTTGAAACAGTAGTTTTTAAGAGATTGTTCAAGTTTTTAAATCTTAATGAGTTTTTTGATTATTGTCAGTTTGGCTTTCAGAGAGGGAAGGGCACTGAGGATGCAATCTTTGAGTTCTTGGAAAGAGTTTCCTGTGCCGTGGATCATTCTCGGTTCACTGTGGGTGCTTTTTGCGACTTGTCCAAGGCGTTCGACTGCGTGGACTTCGCTGTCCTGATGGCGAAGCTGAGGTGCTGTGGAATTGGGGGAGTCGCTTTGAGGTGGTTGTCATCTTATTTTACAAACCGTCAGCAGAGAGTCGTCATGGGTTGCAATTCTCAAAGTGCTTTCCAGACAGTCTTTTCTGGTGTTCCTCAAGGCTCGATTTTGGGGCCTCTTTTATTCTTAATCTATTCAAACGATCTTCCTCGAGTCGTCAGCAAAGGTCATGCTGTATTATATGCTGACGATACATCAGTTATAATATCGCATCAAAACAAAGTATCAACTGCAAATCTTCTGGTCGAACAGTTTCATCTCCTTGATAATTGGTTTTCAGCTAATGGACTCAAACTAAATCCCGACAAAACTCAAATAATGAATTTTCATTTAAATCACTGCCTGTCACCTCAGAGCGATTCTTCTTATCTGCCAGATAACCTTAACATTGTGCCTTCTTTAAGATTCCTTGGTGTAGAGATCGACTCAAGTCTAACTTGGCAACCCCATATAAACAAATTACTTCCAAAACTCAGTAGGGCTATGATGACACTTTCTCACGTAGTTGGTTTCCAAACCTTACGTGAGGTATATTTTGCTTACTTTCAGTCACATATCTCGTATGGTATAATGTTTTGGGGAAACTCATCTGATGCTTTTAAAGTCTTTCGAATGCAAAAGAACATCATAAGACTAATGACAAAATCACCATTCAGGGAACCCTGTAGAGCTCTTTTCAAGCAGTTAGAAATACTCCCCCTTCCTTGTCTGTATATTTTCAAATGCCTTCTCTTTGTTTACTCACACCCAGAAAAGTTTTACGGTAGAAACCACATACATCATCATTTTACTCGAAACTCCGCACTTCTGCAATATCCTGGTCATCGCACAACTTTTTTCGAAAAAACACCGTGGTACTCTTGTACAAATCTCTTTAATAAACTACCAAACCATCTGAAAAACGAGACCTCTTCTAAATCCTTCAAGCGAAGCATCTTCAAATTTCTTCTAAATAACTGCTTTTATAGCGTTCCGGAGTACCTCGCTTGGTCATCGGGACAGTCCACATAACAGGAGCTCAGGGTTTGCGAAACTGATTTTTTTTGTTTCTTTCTTGCCTACACAATGTGCATTTTCACTAATATTTAACTTTAGTTGCTTTGTTTAGACCCTACACACTTGTATGTTTATATCTTTTAATGTCATTTTATTGCAAATTATTTAAGTAAATTATTGTACGTTGACTTAATTACAATCAATGTAAATTGATGTAAATGATCGAAATAAATGACTATGACTATGATAGTCATGAATTCGCTGCATACGTCTGATGACAAATAAAGACACACTTCCTTTTCCTTTATTGCCATAGTTAGCGAAATGTTGTTCTAAGAAAGAGTCAAACTCATTGATGAGTTCAAGGCATCCTAAGAACAGGCCATTGGATGTTGAACCTAGTTGTTGATTGTCTCCGCGAAATGGAAGACCCCTGACTGCCAGAAATTTCACAAAACTGACACCCTGATCAGAACGTCTCTCCAATACCGTACTTGTTTGTCGTGCTCGGATAAGACTTGGGACTCAACACACTGGCTCTTTTTCCTTGAAATTAAATTTAAAACATTGGCACGATGGTCATTTGACTGCTCGTGTTGCTTTACCATAGAAAAAGAATGCTTCCAGTCATTGAAACCTTCCTCCGAAAAAGAAGTTCGTTTTTTCGGTCTGGAAAAGAAGACATGGAACGCAGAAAACTCGACCGATGGATTTTGAGTATACAAGCCAATCCCTTTTGAAAACCTCTCCATTAGGCAGTTCGCAAGAAAACAAGTTTACTGAAAGTTTACGAATTTTTTTACATCATTTTTATATACTCTTTCAGACTTAGAAAAACCAGCGTGCAAATCTTGCTTTAAGTTTGATTTAACAATTTGTTGGAATTCATCATTGTTCCTTACATTCTAAGTAGCTGGGTCATCAAGAGAAAAAAGATTAGTTTATAACTCTGTGCGGTAGGAGCGGTATTTCCTAAATTTGTTTTTGGGCTTACATTTTCTTCATGATTTAATATTTGTTCGGTCGGTTGAGCTTCAGACTCAGAAAGAACATTATTAAAACAGTATTTATTTTTTGTACCTTTTTTAAGAAACTGTCCTCTTGAATTTGTTTTTGAGCAGCACGTTTACGATTCTCAGCCCCACTAAGTTTTTTCTTTTCACTCATAGTTCACGTCAATTTATCACTAAATCACTATAGTTCTTATAATTGTAATAATTATTATGAAGAATTAAATGTCAATTAGTTAACAACAAAAACAAAAATATTATGTAAAAACAATAAAGAGTCATTTCAAAAGAAAAAATAATGTTAGGTTAGGTCCTATAAATATCTAGTTTTTGAACGTAGATAAAAATAATCACGTCAATTCAAAACCTATAAAACTTTTGAATATTCAGCCTAGAATGCACGACATCTATTTACTATTTATCACCTTACGGTGCGAGTTCAACTGAAAATATCAGTTTATACTGTAGCCTACATAAGTTATACACAAGTTATATTATCTGTAAAATAACATGGTTAAAAAATACATTGGTTCTTTGTGTTAATAACCTCTGTTAGCCTAATGTGAGAAAATCTGCCAATAAAGTCAAAAGAGAAACTTATTTAAGCCTAAGCATAGCAGGTCTAAATGTAAAACTAATTTTAACCCTTTTAAATAAAATACGTCCATTTGGTCCATAGGTAATGTACACAGTAAGGTTATCTCAAAGCATATTTTACCTTTGGCTGGAAATATCTTGTTTACAAGGGGATGAATCCAAATATTCCTCATCAAGCAGGTGAAAAACGTCTTCTTCACCGAAATTTTCCATTATGTTGATCAAATATTAAGAACTATATTGTCTAAAGTTAATTAAGACTCGCACATTGAACATACTGTAGAAAGTGTCTCCTCACAATATAACCTCAAAGACAGTGTTTATTAGTATGTTTACAGATCAACACAACGCTGCTAACAAAAGGGAACAGAACATCGTCCAGCTGCAGATAGAAGCGGACCTCTTACTGGAGAAAAACGCAATCCCTACTGTGTACATTAAAGCCTGGAAACCTGGAGGAGGATGCAGTTAAATTGCTGGGATTATGGACCGATAAGAAGTTAAGTTGGAACGAACACGTGAATAAGGTATATGTAAAACTCTCTAGAGTCTACTTCTTGTTAAGGAAATAACCAAGCTGCACCCAGCGCTATTTTGCCATACCCTAGATGTGAGGCGAATAGAGAGTGGTAGGCAATGAGTGCGGTTTCTAGGTTTGTTATGGTTCTTATCCTTTTAATGATGTAGTGAGTTGATGATAGTTTTCCGCAGAGTTGGTCTATGTGGTTTTACCAGGTGAGGGTTTGATCCAGATATATTCCTAGAAATTTAACTGATTTTTTGTTGGGATATTGAGATTTTCTGTCTTTATTAGTTCTTCCCCTATTATGTGGTGTGAAGTGCAAGTGTAGAGTTTTGATCTTATTTATGTGTATTTTAAGACTTTCACCGCATGTTGTCGGTATATCCGATCTTATTTTCAGCTATTCTGTTAAATTGCTGTGATCTTGTTCTTGTTGTCGATGCTACGAGGTAGTGGTGTGATTATTGTGGTGTCGTCTGCAAAAACTATGCATTTTTGTTCTTCCGAGTCTTTGGAGAAGAGTTTATGTGTGTTATTAAGAATAATGGGCCTAGTCAATAACCTTGTGGGATTCCTACTGTTGTTTTTCTTAAAGTCGATTTGGTGATGCGTAGTTATTTACTTGATGTTCGATTTTTACAAATTGCTGTCTATTATTGAGGTAGTCTACAATCCAATTTAGGACTTTGTCCTGGATTTTTAGTTTCTTAAGTTGGCCGATAAGGGTTTCCCAGTATAATGTGTCGGAAGGTTTTTGGATGTCTGAAGATGCCAGACGTGTCTTTTTTTTTCTCCCCAGGTTCTGTTGACATTATCGCAGAGTTGTGTCACTGCAGTGTATCCCTAAATTGAGTGGGCCCTATTAGACGGAGGTGGCTAGCCACTGACGCTAGCGGCGACGCCAGCCACCGTGCTCGGGATGATAGCATCTTCAGCTGTTCTGGAATACCACGTGACAATCCCAGTTCTTTTTTGTTGATTTTTTAGCGAGTTATTTTTTGGGATTTAGTTAGAAGCAACTATGTCTTTGTCCAGTGAGTATAAGTTATTACTAGCTAGGGTTTAACAGTTTCAACAGCATCCACTTCCTCTTGTGCACTAAAACCATCATTACTCTCCTCTCCCATATAAATTTCAATTATAAATAAACCTTAAAACAACACCAAGTCAGACAGAGCAAGAACTGCAAATGTTCTGTGAACATTGACTCCTCATTGAATCGTATCAACACAACGTGTGGTTATGTTGATGTGTTGATCTTCGAAGTCGCTGCTAGCCACCCTCGTGTAATGACCACCATATGAAACAATGCCCAAGCACAGAATTGGGTGGCTAAATCTCGGGTAGCTAGCCACTCATCAGCCGCGGGAAACAGCGGCCGACGGTGGCTGTTTCTGCCACTCGGGCTGCTAAATTCGGCAGCGCTGCTAGCCACCTCCCGTCTAATAACCCCCATTTGGTTCAATGCCCAAGTGAGAGCTGGTGGCTGGCGTCGCTGCTAGCATCAGTGGCTAGCCACCTCCGCCTAATAGGGCCCTTTCTGTTGTTTCTTGGGTTTCTTTCCTTGTTTATGATTTTCTATATTTGCTTGCTTTTGATGTCTGCTTGGGCGATTCTGTCAATTGTATAGTTTTGTCGCTGTGCCTTAACGTTGTCCTCATATATTTTCTTCTCACGGCTATATATGTTCTTGTCTTATACCTTTCCCGTCGTGACGTATGAATGATAGCTGCCTCTTGTAGTAGACTGATGTCATTTGTAGTTAGGGTTGGGGGTTGGCAGGTTTTTCCCACAATCCATGCAGATTGCTTCAAACCCCTGAAGTTGTCTAGCGTGTCTCTTTGCCGTTCTAGCGTGTCTCTTTGCCGTTCTTTTACGTTTGTAGAAAGCACTGGCATTTGTCTTGTGTAATTTAATGCCATTCTCTGCCTTCCTAAGCTTTTCCAAAAGTCCTTTTATTTCTTTTACGATTTTCATGTCTAACTCAATACATCATACCTGAGCTGAATGAGTGTCGCAGGTAGTACATGGGTCTGATCTAGGATATCCGAAAGCAAGGTTGAAGTTTTCGTTGAATATCTGCCTATATGGGCTGTTGAAGAAACTTCCACAGTGGGATTGCGAGTTTTGAAAGAGTCATATATTTTCTTATTATTGAGTGTTTCTGACAAGTACAATTTGTCAGTTTTTTTTCAAAGAATAGTGACTTTTACGCTTTTTGTCATCATTCAACGTGCTTCTTTATTTTGTTGATAACATCATCATTTAATTTTCTGAGCCTATTGTCATGTTTCCCTCGTTGGTCTTTAGGAGAGACACCTAACATTTTCAATGAGAGTTGAATATACTCTAGTTTCTTTTTTTCCTATGCCGAACATGCTTTTAAAGGCCTTGTACGAGTAGCATACTGGCACTTCAATTGCAACAATTTCTCTAAGTACACGCACCTTGTAAGCAAATAAAGCATCGTGTTTTTAGACTCATCTCGATTAGGATTCCGTGACCTCCGCCTGGTGACAGGAACAACACTTATTAGGCCGGCGAGGAAGGAGTTTTGTTCATCGGTACTTTGGAGCTGATTAAACCTTGATATGTTCAATTGCCTTTCCTCAGCTGTCGTGTTAACAAATCACTGTAACCTTTTACAATTACAGTCCTGTCCTAGTTCATGAGACTGTTATTTAATCTTCTCCATTACATCAGTTAGCCTACCGTACACTTTCCTTTTTCTTGTTTTAGCACTAAAATCTTCTCTCTCTGACAAACTATCAATATCACTTTCTGAAAGCATGATTATAAGAAACAATCATACAGACAAAGCATGTGACAGAACAATACTTTGAGGTTATATCTGATGCAACAAAAACAAGCACCAGCTGAAAGACACAGAGTAAGGTGGCTGGGACCTTTCTCATTATCCTGTACAAGATACATTCCACCTTTTTAACCAGTACGCCAATCCTTCTTAAGTCTATAACTCAGGACAACGCACTTTCTTCTCCAATTCGTTAAGCATGCAATATTCAATACCTCTCAAAGCACACAAAAACATAAATTACTAAAATAAAATGGACATTTCCCCTGGTGTCTTCATTTTTAATTGGTCACACGATCGGTTTCGGGACTGAGCCCATCTTCTCGGTGATGTACATAAAATTGCCTGACCTTATTTGCAAAATAACAATTACAAAACCAAACAGTATATATCAGATGGTTTCAAATAATTGAAATAGAAGTCTTGATCGTGGAGTTTAGGTTGTTCTTACTTTTGTTATATATTTGAATATCGGATTCATATTTGCTGTTAGTGTAGTGTTTAATATATTTGTTGGGTCCGGTTTTGGGTGTATGTAAATTTGGAAATCTTCCTTGCAATTTAAGGTGTGTTCTTTTTTATCGAAATCTAAAATCGACAAATCATTTTAAATGGTCGCATAGGAATGGTTTGCTTTAACCAAATTAGGTTAGGCAATTTTATGTACATCACCGATAAGATGGGCTCAGTCCCGAAACCGATCTTGTAACCAATTAAACATGTTAAAAGGGTACTATTCCGGTCACTTCTTTTTGAAAATAATGTTAATAGCCCTAAGTGAACTTTATCTATTTGTTATTAATATATTTATTTGACTTGTCGGATGTCTGAAAAAGAACTCCCTAGTATTCACTTTTTTTGTTTATTGTACAATATATAATTACAATGAGTAATACATTAAAAGGTAGTGAAATAAAACTTGTTTAAACACCAGCACACTTTGATATGCAAACATTTGTAGCCCTGCAGATATCCAACTTCCTTCTTTGAGATCCATCTTCCTGGGAAACGGGCATATAAGGCCGAATGTACACATTGTTTGAAATACGGCGGCGCGTGACAAAACTACGCGCAAGGTCAAACAGGTGTACCAAACTGATCTTCAACGTACGAAATTAAAACTTACAAGTATACTTTAGCACCAAAGGATTATTTGTCATCCATTTAGTCCTCTACATCCATCTTGTCAGGCCTATTCTTGAGTTTTCTTCAAAAGTTTGGAATCCCTACCAGATCGGACTTATGGACAGACTGGAACATGTTCAAAACCGCTTTGTCCGACTTGTTGGCCTCCGGTTAGGAACCCTTTGACTGCTATATATTTTACTATATATTTGGTACAAAAAAGTGAATTTTTTAAAAGATCAATTATTTACATTTTACGTTTATATTTGATTTCTAATAGTTTTATTTTGAAAAAAGGAAAAAACTAATATTTATTGGTAAACACATTAATTTTGACTAAAAGTATTAACAAAACTTACAAATTAGAAATTGGTTTTGTGTGAAAATCCCTGAAGCACTCTGGCACACACAGCGGGTTCCTCCGTTTCTGTAGTCCAGCGGCACACATGGCAGGCTCTCCTGGGCTTGGCTTTATTCTCGGTTGCAGGAATATAATCCGGAAAATGCCTGGCAGAAAGTCTCACAGGAATAGGTCCGATTGGGCGCCGACCAGGTGAGGATCCAACACGGCCGGGAGCAAGAAGTTGGCTTATTATTTTAAGCCTGAAGTCTCCAAGAGAGGTCCTCTTCCCAGTTTTCATAGAAAACAAAATGCAAACACTCAACACCGTGACGTCCAAAAGATGGAAAATAGCTTTTTATACCATTAAGTAGTTTTCCGTGAAGAGGTGTTGAATGGTATTTGGATGTCAGCCTTGTCAATCAAACCCATATTTTTATTGTAGTCCAAAACACTAGCAGGGTTCTTTATTATTTCATTATTTTCTCTGTTTCTTTTGCCGCTATCTAATAGTCTGTTTTCATGTACAGTTGAAATCATAAGTAAGTCCCTTTTATCAACCCACTTTTCGACCATAAGATTCGGGCTTTTCAATGTTTTGTATTCATATTTTTTCATTGTTGGGAATTTCGGCATTTGTTTTCGATCAGCTCGCACAGTACCAACAGCCGATGTACCCTTTTCCCAAAGTTACTGAAAAAGGTAGGGACTGCTGTACCAATTATCAACATATACAATATGCCCAGAATCTAGTGAACTGGTCACCACAGACCCAGGTATGCCTAAATTTTCAATTACATCAATTTGTGTATTTTTTCCAGTGTACACCACCATATCCAGAACAAATCCAGTCTTGCAATCAGATAGTACAAATGTTTTCACACCAAACCTATGCCTTTTTTTTGGTAAACACTGTTCGTATGAAAGCCTTCCTTTCCACTGAACAGCACTTTCATCAATACAAAGTTTTTGGAATGGCCGAAAAATATACTCCGTTCTAAACAGAGGTATATGCGCCATTTTATACTTCAGAAAAAGGCTGTACGAATCGTATCTAAAGCTAGATTTCGAGAACCTTGTAAGGAAATTTTTAAAACATTTCACATATTAACACTATTTTGTATGTACATTTTTGAAGCAGTTGTCCTTTGTCTGACTAAATGTAATTTAGAAACTGGAGCTAACTTTCATGTACATAATACAAGGTATTCTCATGCATTGAGAAATAATTATCACAGGCTTCGGGCTTATGACCAACTCCCTTGTCAGGCTGGAGTTAAATTATATAACAAACTACCTGAAAACATTTGAATTTATTTATTTATTTTTTGATTTTGAAAAAACTGAACCTAATTTGGGTATTTTCAAACGAAAATTAAAACCCTACTTAATTAATAAATCATTTTACAGTGCGGGTGAATTTATGGATGTCATTCAAACGTAATAAAATTTCAACTTACAATATTAAACCTCAATTTGGCCTGTCCCGGTACCACAGGCTTTATCACATTTTTATTATTTTGTATGTTAATTATTAGTTGTAGTTTGTTTGTTTTCTTTTATATTTATAGTCAACATAATTGTTGTATAATATTGTAAATTGACTTATAAATAAATTGTTATTGTTAATATATGAAAATCCCCTTTTCAGATTGTGTAACACAACATCAATTTTGAAAGGTTTATCTCCCCTTCGTTGATTTTGGATATTTATAAAGTGAAGCATTCTCATCAGCAACAAAAACCTGTCCTGAGAAAACCTACTTCCAAATATCGGGGTCAAAATAACGGATCGGTGCTCCAATAATCTGCCATATTATCTTTGGTGATATGGGCCATTAGCAGTGCTGTAGCTAAGACAGCGTAAATTTCACCTATTGATGTGTTCGCCCACTTGTGAAGTTTTGAAAAGGGTATGAGTGTTGTAGAATTTACTACCTGCTCTGCGTAACGGTTACTTTCCTCAACAATATGGTATACTAGATCTCCGTGGTAAAGAGCTTTGGAAACTGGTGGATTTTGACGCCATAATCCAGTCTACCATGGCTTTGCTGTGTGGAAGCTGAAGGACCATTTCACGTGAGCCTTATCACTGCTGCCATTTCCTAGTAGAAACCGGTGTCTTTTTGAAGGTGCTTACACAGCGAAGCGTAACTCGTGGCGTCACGAACATTTTATGGTCCACGGACAAGCGAGCCGAGTGCCCCGGTGTTTGAAGGGTCTACTAATCGCTGAGTGAACCCTGTGTATGTAGGTGAGTAGGGGATGGCCAGGCCGTTCTCCCTCTCCGTCTTGTACTTCGTGACGTTGAATACTCGCACTGGCAGTGTGTAAAAGGCCCAGGGTCCTGCGCCCACTTGGGGCTGATCTTGCAGGTGGTACACTTCCTGCTCCTGTGTCTGTACCTGAAGGCTCAGGGTTGTTGGGCGATTCATCGGACCCGGGAGTCTGTCCGGCCGCCACTGCCTCCTTTGTTTTAGCAGCAGAGCCCTGTCTGCCGCTACCCTTTGGTGTTTGTCCTGGTAGAGTAATCTTTCTGACAGGCACTCAGGGCCTTAGAGGAAAATGCTATCGGCCTCTCAAACTCATCAATAAGATGTAAAAGTATTGGAGAGACACCTCGCGGGGAAGTGTCACAAGTCAACGTGATTATCCCAACGATGAATCTGACAAACTGAACTTAATTATATAATTTAATAGAATAATACTTAATACTTAATAGAATTTAATTATCTGACGAAGAGTATTGCAAACACTCGAAATATAATAAGTTTTCTCTCTGAAAAGTGAGTTATACTTTAGAAGATGAGATGGCAACAAAAAAATATCAAAATACAGTTCAAGTTATACATAAAAACAATCTTAACATATTTAGAAGCACATTTCACTTCATAGGAACTAATTCTAATTAGGACATGTAATTTTCAGTGCATCAGCTTTCGTAGAAAAATGACGTAGCACATGTAAACCGTTTGAATGTTAGCAGTGATGCGGTGGAAACTCTTGTATAGCTTTCATTTACTTTAGCCTACTACATATATTTAATAGACCCGTTGAATAAATGCTGCCGCAGACTACAGTTGCATGGTATATCAGCCCCCATCTGGAGAGCAAAAGTGACATACATAAATGAATTTTGTATATGATATTTTGAGCAGATAGCCGTATATAAGTATATTTATTTTTAATCAGAACTTAATGGAATATTCAAAAATAAAATTAAAAAATACCGAAAACAAGTGCCTATTTCCCCTTTGTGCATAAGTAGTTATGGATGAACTGTTGGACATATTGGAAGAAGTTGAGGAAGAGAATTACGATCGTGAATTACATAGAACAAGAGGGCCTACCAGAATCAGGGAAAGAGTTGATCACTTTGTGAGATGGGATGAAGCAGAATCTTTTGAAAGATTTAGAATGAGCAAGGAAACTGCAAGTTTTGTGCTCGATTTGATTAGCGGTACTTTGAGATCAACGAGCAACAAAAATCGAGCCTTTTCACCTCCAGTTCCCATAACATATTTCTCTTCATCCACAAACTTCTTTTTTGTTAACTTTTCATGTTTTCGTATTTATCTTTCAAGGTTTTAAAATCTCTAAAGTAGATTCCACTTGTGTTGTTAAAGTCCTCTCCAACCTTCTCTCAAGCAGCGTCTTTTTATTTTTGCGAAATAGAGTCTGTCTTCTTACATTCTAATGTGTCTTTATACGTTTCAACTAATTCTAAGAGCACGTTTATTTCACTGTCTTTGAAATTTCAGCTTCGTTTAATAGCTTTTTTCATCTCTGTTTACTCACAAAGACTAGCCTAGGGGAATAAATTTACTTAAACCTACAACACTACACACTAATATACCGTATGACAAATAACTACAATACCCTATAACTATACTTTACAAAATATAATAGAGAAATTGGAAAATAAAATAGAAATGACAAAGTGGGTTTGTCTTCTTCACGTTGAGGAGTCAGTAAACATACTCCAACTCGAATTGAACAATCTTGTTTCTACCGAAGTCAAACAGAAAACAGACAAACAGGTTAGCCAACTCATTGATGCGAGGTTTTATCAATGCTGTGCCAGCCAACAAGTTGGGGAAACACCTCGGAGTTTAAACCGGAGGTATAAATTTGTGTTCGGGTCAAAATAAACCGGGACAACAAGAATTAGTGTAAATCCTGCACTAAGATTGAAAAATGAAAATCCGGGACACCGTATATAAAAAGGGAACTTTTTAGTTACTATTGAAACTTTGTCAATTTTCCCAATATGAAACTTCTGGGGGAAGCTTAAAATTTGTAACCTGTAAGACCCATTAAATAACAATTTATTTTAAATGTCTTGGTCAAAGAAGAAGAACAGTGATAACTAAAGCTTTACCCAGTACAAAATGGCAGCTCATTGAAATCATGTAAAACCTAATTAAGGCTACCATTTTGTACTGGGTTAAGAAAAATGTTAGAGTTATACCCCCAAAAGTCCCATTTTGAGGAAAAAGGCAAAGTTGTAATATCATCTAACTCGTATATCTCTGTTCTAGTAATCACCAAGAGTAATGCACAAGTTGACTAACAAAATCTTGCATGAACCAACTAACCTATTAACAAATTAGCCCGAAATGATCTGGTAGTTGAAGGTTCTGTGTACGGCAAGCCACTGAGATATATACTGGGATTGAAAACAGAGTGATTACGACTGGTTAGGACTTGAATTACTAGCTCACTTAATATCCAGTTTGATGTGCGATGGATACTTTCCGTATATCTCTTTCCTTGCATAACATCTTGTAGGTTCAGTTTAAGTAATGTCAGTTAAGTCCTGACACTTTTTCCAATTTGAAAATAAATTACAAGATGAGTGCCCACCCACCACTGCAACCGGGCATCTGCTAGACTAGGGACTCCCTTCTTTGACCCAAATATGGCTGCAAGGGGTTGATGGTCGGTCTGAAAAATAAATTTTCTGTCATAAATAAATTTATGGAATTTCTTAACTACAAAAATTTAAGCCAAACTTTCTTTATGTAACTGACTGTAATTTTTCCCACTGGCACTCAGGGAATTAGAGGCAAATGCTATCGGCCTCTCAAACCCATAAATAAGATGTGAAAGTACTGTAGAGACACCACGCGGGGAAGGGTCACAAGTCAATACGATGTTAACGATCAATCTGACAAACTGAACATATAATGTTGAAGAATGCATAAACCGAAAGACCGAAGCAGAACCGTAAGCGAAGCGAACGAAACTGAGCCCGCAGGCCGAAGCGGGGATTTGGGGGCGAAGCCCCCAGCTGGCCGAAGGCTATAGTTCTCATATAAGATTGCTATCGTTCCGAGCCCTTTTTAAGTTCCTGGAAAAGGTGATGTACTCTCCTAAACGTTTTCTTTTCAAATGTATCGTGTCCAATGCAAAACGTCTATTTGGAATAGTCCCATCAACCACCAAGTAGTAACAACCAAGTAGTAAGTTAGTAACAGCTGATATTTCGTCACTTTAATCTCTAAACTAATTAAAAATCTCTGAAAACACCTGACTGGAGAGTGGCCCGAGCTGTACTGAGCATCACAGGTGACCTCCTTGCTATGTGGGGGTGACCTCGACTTAACTAGTGGCATCGACCGCGACCTCCGCTTTGACCGCGTCTTACTTGTACTGTTCTTAAAGGGTACGCGCATGGTGAAGAGGAAGAGGTAGAGGTCGCTTTGCCTCTTGGTACACAAATACATTGCGTGTAATGGACGCGCGCATAGTGAGGCGGTGGAGGAAGAGGCATGTCGCGCGACACTCCAGTAGATGTCGCTCGCCCGCTTTTGAAGACAAACCAGTTTGTGTTTTCGAGCGGTCTACCGCGAGATGTATCAAGCGGCTTCGCTGTGATTGGTCCGTTCAATCTGCTCTTCAGCGAGGATTGGGTTGACAAGGCACAATATTGTCGCAAATGTACGAAAATGTTTCAGGTGTCATCGTCATATACTTTTGACATTTCTGAGGATATTCGTTTAGTTGCTTAAACAAGTGGTGGTATTCACCCAGTTCTTGTCGTGCTTTATTTATCGGATGAGCATTGAATTCGCGGTTACTCAAAGAGCCAATTATCCACCATTTACACGCCGTAGACATGTCATCATCACTATCGTCACTGCTATTGCCTAACATTGTAACCTAAACTTTTTATTATTCTCTTTCCTTGCAACACAGTTGTAGACTGGCCCTCAAGTCGTGAACAGGTGGGGAAGCAGCGCGGGAAGCCGCGCGACAGTCTCTTCACTATGCGATACTCCCTCTATCTCAAACTCTAGCTCTACCTCTACATCTTCCTCTTCCTCTTCACCATGCGCGAACCCTTACGCGGCGCTCACACTCTCTGCTGCTAGGACCTCGACACTCTCCGTGCGATGCGTGATTCATTGTTTCTTTCAATTTTCAGATCGGACCATTTTTCAAGGCCTCCGGCATCACATACTGAATCGTAAATTATTTGTTGCGCCACTAAAAAATCTTCTGTCAAATTTTCAACAAGAATTTCCTTGTTAACAAAAAAGCCCCTTTCTAACGTGGCATTTCCATGAGATTTTTTTCACCAAATCTTTCGGCTTTTCTGTTTTTGAGACCTCGGTGACCCAAAAGAGCTCTACTACTTCTTCTTTTCTTACATAAATTTCCGATTTCACTTTTAAATTAGGCTGGATCACTAACTCCTTATATTCTCGGTCAGCCTTTTCTGCTTCGTATGCTGAAATTATGTTGTGCTCTACCATAATGTCAAACGCCCTTTCCATATGTTTGCATGCTTGATGTTGGTCTAGTGCAATTTCTGTTGGATTTAAAAAAGATAAAGCCTTCGTCTAGGGATATCTTAAAGGGGATTTTTCTTGAATTTCGGAAACTAAATGCTGATAGTAAAACCTGACATCTTTTCGAAAGTTTAAAACTTCAATGTCTTTCCAACCTTTGCAATTTCTAATTGCAGATCTGGTTCCATTACCCAGGTTGATTTCTTTCACATTTACCAACAGTTTTTAGATAAATTAAATAAATGTATTAATTTTTTTTTTAAATTGTTTTTAAACAGAAGGTAAAAATCTTACAGAACGAAGCACACCAAGTGACTGACGAGAGAATTGTATGCCTTGAAGCGGTGAATTGTGCAAAACCTTAAAAACTCATGAATTTCGATTTATTGATCGCATGTTGAGTTTAATTATCTTCAATTGACCATCATACCAGTAAGTATTCAAATGTTTGGGTGAGGATTACCCATTACATCCTTCAGCCTCCTGTGATACGCCTCCATATTGTTGTTTGTGCTTTCCGATTGACGGTAAACGGATAGGGACTCGGAACCAACACCGTAAACCACATTGAATAAGAAAAGCTAGTGGTAATCGTTTAAATAAAAACTATCCAGTATTTACTGTTTATGTATATTATGTTTTCTGTAGAAATGACATAGCTTGATGTATAAAAACCTAAATCATAGGTATACTTAACAGAACATGTTCATTATTAACAGGGAACATTTCAAACCTCTCATCTAGACTCGATCTATTTAGCCCAGGAATCGCTCTATCAGCTCATTTGGTAGTAGCGCATTTTGTTGGGCATACTCCCGAATGTAACCTAACCCTTGTGGTATTTGATGTGGTGGCAGTAATTCCACACCTGGCACATTTTGTATACACGTTTGCCAAACCGATTTGTTTGTATCAAATCGGTCATGCCGATGCACTTTGCATTTTGTTCATACACTGAAATAGTTAAAACTGTACTTATTACACACTCAAGTAATTTTTTCAAGAAAATATCAATCATATGCCCACAAACTGTAAATTTTAATTGCTGTACAGGCCTCCTGCGTATTCGTAGGAGAAGGCACACCAAAGGTTGGAAAACCAATGTTCAAGCTTGTACTGAAAAATATAATTTCAGAACTTAAAATTAAATTCAAAATACTAAACGAACACTTACATTAGCTGAGTGGAACCAGCAACCAACAACAGTAGCTTCTGGCCAGCTATTACGCAGAGCATTCTGCAGCGCCCGCTCAAAGACACAAACAACTATGTTGGCTGGAGCCTGGGCAAAGGGTGCGTTACATACGCAAAGATGAGCTCATACAGGTTTTGGGATTTCCCTGTCTTAAGAGCACTGACCAACGGGAAAGCCTGTAAAATATAAAATGTAGTTTCAATAAAGGTATTAGAGTAATAACCGCCCTCTGTAAGGTTAAATATAAATAGTTGGCAGAGCGCCAACATGGTGTTTTAAACATAAATGCTGTATGTACTTGGAATATTGTCTTTAGGTTCCAAAGCTATCAAAGCTTATTTTATTTTTCAAAGTCCCACAAAAATAGTTGAAAAAATCCAAGATTTCCAGTATGTAAATTCACTTGATGTAAATGTTACTTTGAAAGTGGACTCTGCAAGATAGCGAAAAACTAGTTTTCAGAGCCCAGCTTTGATGCATGAACAGGGACATCGTTTTCTGGGTTTTGAAACCCTAAATGGGGGCGGCGTAAGCTAAATAGGGATAGACAATTCAGAAGTACGTGGTTACAAGGTCGTTAAAGTTTGCCAAATAACTGAGATTAAATTACTTAGCACAAAAATTTCTTAACTAACTTTTTTTAGACGTGCTGATGTAATCATGAAAACTAAGATTGTCGTCCAGGACTCCTTGTACGATACCTATTTTATGCTACATTATAAACCGCTACTGTTTTGTAAACATTTGCCAATATTGTATTGCCCTTTTGCATTAATGTTAGCTGATAAGCCCCTGTTACTCTAAGATTCTGTTCTGGTGTAAGTTAACCAACTCTGCAAATTGTACGAACGGACCTACTTGACTACAATTGAGTTCAAACGCTTACCACCACAAACTAGGCCTAAGTTGAATGCCCAATTCTTTCAGTCCACAGCTAATATACCTGTATTCAGAAGTAAATGTGTTTTTCAGTAATTCTTCAAAACTTGTGTGAATGGGGCCTATTTACTTTTTTATAATGGTGTAAATATTAGCTATTATAGGTAGGCCTAGGCCTGCTTGTATATCTAGCTTAGATATCTATCTCATTATTATTTTTGTATTGCCAATTCTATGAACTATGTTACCAAATTAAATTTTAGGATAGGCCTTGCTCTACGTAAGAATAATTAAGTTTTGGTCCTCTGTATTCATTCTCATTTTTATTACATCAAATTCCATCAAAGGTACGAGTAGTTTAAGTATTGAGCAATTATTTTTATACTTATCGGCCCAAACTCACTAACAGAAATTAGAATCTGAGGGGCCAAGGGCCCATGTTGTAAGAACATTGGCCACAACTTACATTTATAATTATCATAGTACAGGGTGGACCCAAGTCAGCGTTTAAAAAAGAATTGGGTAAAACTACAAAGTTAATGAGACTAAACTGTGCATATTAGAGCCGTGCCAATTCTCAAAGCCAATTTTGATGAATTATTTATAGTTTCTTTTTATACAAATCCGTGTTTGTAAGCATTTTACTGGAATTTCTCGGTTTACAGTCCACACAATGTACAATTTGACCCCATTTTCTTATTCTACAATAAATTTTCATTAGGAAAAATGAGGTATCACATGTTAATATTACAGATCAATACTTTATCGGAGGAGTTAAAATCAAAATAAATTGAAATCTAAAAAAAAACTGAAACAGTTTAAATCCAACGTAATTCGAACACCCTGTGTATAATGACAGTTCCCAATAAAATAAAAAACTTGCGTGCTCAATAAAGCCGGGTTTACACTGGAGTTAATAACACGAGTTATTAACCAAAAGTTATTAACATAACATAATCGCCCAAAAATTTCTCCTAACAAAAGTTAATAACTCGTGTTATTAACTGAAAATTCCTTGTTATTAACCGAATTTATGTTATCCATCAAGAGTCGGTAAAGATCAAAGGAAATTTGTTATGTTATTAACAAATGTTAATAACTCAAGTTATGGTCCCTTTTAGCGCACTAACTTTTGTTAATAACCGATCCCTCTCTTCCTCGCAGGGCCACGCGCCCTGCATCCTGTGCTGCATCCTGTCACCCCTCACTACCCACTGCAGTAGACGAACACGTGGAGACAGAGTGAGGTTAGTTTGTGTGTTGTGCTGCGATTTGTTATTTTTGTTTATTGTTGAAGTGAAGTGGTTTGTTTATTAAAAAATGGAAAGTGACTGGAATCAGGAGCAAGTGATCCATTTAATAGAACTGTACCGCGAGCGCCCAGTGTTGTGGGATTCAACCAATTCTGACTTCAAGGACAGAAATTTAAAAAACTATGCTTGGGCAGAAATCGCCCAAGGCCTTCGTATGACGAAAGTTGAGGCCAAGAATAAGATGGCCAAAGTTATTGGACAATTTCAGCGGGTGAACAAAAAAAAAAAGTGGGTCTGGAACCGAAGCAAAAGTGAAGTGGTTTGCTTACGAACATCTACTATTTTTGAGGGACAAAACTGCGCCCAGATCAACGACCGAGGTGGGCTTGGAGAAAAACGAGGTGAGAATAATGCAAAAAATATCTTATGAGAGATATATAATTTATTATAATTCAATGCTACTGTTTTTATAACAAGACACACAATACATTTTGACTATATACACATTGTAATAATATTTAATAGATTATAAACGCTATAGTAATTGTTTCATAAAAATGTATATAATTAACGTGAATATTACACAGTTTTTGAATATTACATGAGTGGCACATGCCTTACTAACCGTGGTCTTTTAGTAATTCTTTTGCCAAGGCACTGAACCCTCAGGGCTGTTAAGATACGCACAAAATTCATCCCTTACTAGTTTTGCCATGTCAGAGGATTTTTTCGGTATTTTTTTAAATTTAAGGAGATTTTCTGATGGCAAACCAACAATTCGCCACTGTCCAGGAATTAGTTGTCCTGTTGAAGGGTCCTCTTGATCAAACGTGCCTGAAGGGGTGTATGTTCCACTTGACGACTTGCTTCGTCTCAAGAAGTTGTGTAAATGAACACAAGCCAACACAACCTTTTGTGCACGATCAGGTTCGAGCAACATAGGTTTTCTTAGTACTCTGAACACGACTGATACTATTCCGAACGCATTTTCCACAACTCTTCTACACCGACAGTGTCGATAGTTAAACACACGTTTTTCACTACCTTTTTCATGTAGCCCAGGATATGTTTTCATAATTGTTGGTTTTAATGGAAATGCGTCATCCGCGACGATAACGTAAGGGACGGGAAGGGTTCTTCCCGGTAAAGGAGTAGCGTTAGGTAAATTGAGTGTATTGTTTTTCAAGAACTCGTTCAACGCACTGTTTGCAAACACTCCACCGTCCGACAATCGTCCTTGACATCCAACAGACACGTACGTGAAACAATAATTAGCATCCACCAAAGCTAGCAGGACGATACTGAAGAATCCTTTGTAGTTGAAGTAATCACTCCCTGTATGTATTGGAGCTTGGAGCATTACGTGCTTTCCGTCCATGGCTCCAACGCAGTGAGGAAAGTTCCATAGTCGGAGATATTCTTTTGCATGATGTAGCCATTCCTCAGGCGTGGACGGTACCTTAAAACGACATAATATAATTATTTTATACGGTATTATCAGACAAAGTTGGTCTGAATCATTTTATTACCTTGTCTTTCTTGCACTATTTTGATTTTTTTTAGCATGAAGAGGAAGAAGAGGACAATCGGGAAACAGACAATGAGGACATACCCGTAGAAACAGAAATCACCCCAGCCCCGCTTCCACAAGTCAGCGGCGCACAAGCCTCAGGAGCTAAGCGTGCTTTGACACCACCCCAAGCTCCGAAATCGGCCAAACAAAACAAACGAAAAACAAGCAATATGATGGCTGAGGAGGCATACGCCGTTATGAATCAGCTTGCCAACAAGAATCGTGAAAAAGATCATTGTGAGGTAGGAGTATTGACGTTATGGTTATAAAATCGTTTTTTAATATACGGTAATAACATTAACACTGTGCTTATCAAAAGTACACAAGCCCAAATTATGACGGCCGGGTTTTGATAATTTTAATACTAATCTTGAAACATTCAGCACAAAAGATATTAGGCCCATGGCTAATCTTAAAATAATAAAAATGTTACAATAAAGTCTGATAGAAAGTATTTCTTTAAAATCTCTCTTTTTAAAATATTTCTCTAGACATGTTAAATTTAATAAAAATACTTCATAGACTTATTCTAAGAAGGATAAACACAATTAATACTTTTTAACAAAATTAATATTATTGTACTTGTTACAGGTATTCGGAGAGAACGTGGCCTGTCAGCTTCGTCTAATAAAAGACCATCGATTGCAAATGGTTGCAAAGCATCGAATAAATGAAGTTTTGTTTGAAATCGGTATGTCTGAATTCCAACTTGCGGACGCAACTTCTAGGCCTGCGCAAGAAGTACCGAACAGCCCCACTACTAGCGATTTATCTGAGAGCGTACTGGTTGAAAAAACTTATACCCAACTGTAAATACTAGATTTTTAAAGTTTATTTCTATTTAAATACATTGTTTACATGTAGTTATGAATGTAGTACACTTAATTTCCTGTTCATAGTCTGGTATATAATTTACTTACCTTTACATTTTCCTTGAAGCAATCAATCAAACCATCTAGTACTTGTGGAACTATCAACGAAATTGTTGATTTCGATATTTTAAATAAATATTCTAAACTGGTAAATGAGTCCCCTGTAGCTAAAAACCGCAAGGTGACCGCTAACCTTTCTTTTATTGGAATGGCTCTTCTGAAGTTGGTGTCCTGTTTCCCAATCCTGTGTCCTATCATTCCGATCAACCATTCAACATCACAGCTGGTCATGCGGAGGAAGTTCTTGACGCTTCCGTCACACCTTAGTTCTCCTGAAAGAGGGTCACGATCGTCTTCTTGCAGGTCACACAACATATCACTCCCACTGTATACGGTCCTTGCTCGGAGTGACGGTTTCACCCAGTATCTCCTACGAGTACGTCCCCTTTGAGAAGCGGTAGCCAAAACAACGCACGCAGCTGCAGCGAGAACCACGTCATCCTCTCGCACCATTGTCTCATCTACAACTGCTGGTTGTAGCTGAGCGTTGATTCAAGATGGCGGAGTGACTAATGTTACTAACATAACAAAACTGATTAAAAGTACAAAATAATTTGTTAATAACTCTCAGTTACTAACTTTTGTTAATAACTGCCGGTTACTAACAAAAGTTAGCTAACTTTCTGTTATTAACTCCGGTGTAAACCCGGCTTAAGCTTCAAAATGATGTATAACAATTTTGTGTTTCTAATTACAACAAATTAGTTTTTGGTGTTTCAAAACAGAAAAACATGGTAAATTATAAAAATTGTTTATGATGGGACATGGTAAATACAGTACAATTCCCTACAGATAGTACATGGAACAATTTTTAAATTATTAATATTCATAATTAATATAACAAATTAATTCTTCTTGAACACTAGAACCTTGAACACTAGAACCTTGAATCTTAAATCTTGAACAGGTATTCAAAAATATTATTATTGTATTCTTAACAATTAATGGCACTTCTCTTCAAAGGACTGACCACGTAAAGTTCTTAGGCCTTTTCATAGATGAAAAACTGTCTTGGGATCACCATATTGACTGTAGCAAAGTATCCAAAGGACTATTTTTATTAAGAAAACTGTCATTTCATTGCAGCCAAGACGTTTTAAAATTGGAATATTATGGATTAGTTCATCCCCATTTATCTTACGGATTATGGCTATGGGGTTAATGCTCTGAAACAAAATTTGCAGGATTTTTGTTCTGCAAAAAAGAGCAATTAGAATAATTGGTAGGCTAAAGTTCAGAGAGTCCTGCAGGGAACATTTTAAATCCTTATCCATATTGCCTATATGCTCTCAGTACATTTTAGAAACCTTGTTGTTCTTTAGGGTGAACCTAAGTGTTCTATTGATGTGAACAATTATCAAAATAATCGGTACAACACACGGAGTCAAAATTATATTCCACCGAACTACCATAGACTTCAGTTATGTGATAAACTTCCTGACAACATTAAAAGTTATTTTTCAAACAAATTCAAATCCAAACTCATTAATTATCTTGCCCAAAATTCGTTTTATACAATTAGAGAGTTTATAGATAGGTAAAGTTCCATAATTTAATTGTTTAATTAGGCTAAAGTCTTACTTGTGGTCCTTTGTATCATGTCAAAAAAAAACAATACTTATATTGTAATAAATTTATATGAAACTAATTGTTGTTGTTGTCGTATTTTATTGGGTTTGTACTAGAACATTCATCGTTGAATTGATCCTAATTTTCACATGATAAACTGTTACCATCATTTGTATGTCTTATCTTATATAGTAAAATAGACCGACTGATAACGATCATTCAGGCCAGATTAGACCTCTGGCCAGATAAGCCAGTACACGGTGGAGAGGATTAGTAAAAACAGTAAGTTTGTCTTTGTGATGGCGTTTTCAAATATGCAGGGAATATGCAGAAATGCACTATGTGTATGGGTTGTGTGACGGGAACACAAGTGCAGCGCCGGGGGAGAATAGGACTCGGTACCCAGACCGGCAAATCCCAAGTCCCCAGGTGAGAGTTGACAAATATGTTTTTTTGAGTGGATTACAGCGGCACACTGTTCTCTAATGAGGTTGGTAACCACTTCCCCCTCAACCTCGATATCGGAACAGTCATCAGGCGAACTTTCCCCAAAGAGGGCTTATACGCTATGTCAACGTTAACGTCGTCAATTTCCATATTTATGACGGTTGGTGGTTATCTTCTGAGTTTTGTTGACTAATATTTGAACTTACATCGGTCTCAAGGACATCAGCACTAGCTTCGTTTTCCTCTTCATAGACTCCACTGCTATCATTGTCGATATTTGGTGTGCGAAGGTCCGGGGTTTCTTCAATATCAGAAAGATAGTAGTCTGGGTCCGCGTCAGTATCGTCCGCTTCCCTGTCGTGATCCTCCTCTTCTTCGCTTTCCTCATCTCCAATGTCATCGAAAATGGTGTTGTCGGCCTCAGAAACACCTGCTTCCAGCTCTCCCAATACAGCATCGATCTCACAATCGTCTTTCAAAAATCCACTCATTGTGAAACGATACAAAATTGAAAACAAAAATAACAATAACTAAAATAACAGTAATAAAACAACAATAACTATGTAACAAAAACATCACAATATTACACAAATATTACAAAAACAAATACTACACAATATTACAAATATCACATATACATATATCATAAAGTTCGTCTGGGAGACGAAACTCATAAAATCGCATGTGACGCACTTACTAATCATTTGTTTGACAGACTACAGTGGTACCCCTCAAATCCGAACCCCGCAAATACGAAATCCCGGCAAATCCGAACAGGCTTTGAGTAAAAAATGTTGTTAAAAAATACAATTTCAGTAGCATTTCAACATTTTTATTTACAGTTTACATACTAAAAATACAGTACACACTTGAAATACAGTACATACTTCAAATTAGATGAAATCTGTTATCTTCTTTTGACAAAGGGCGGACATTCGTCCCTCTCTTGCGATTGAACGCTAGCGTCGCATAAACATGACGTCACTTAAAGTAGCCGATCGATGCTGCTCAACGAAGCGAAGCGCTATCTCCAACGCATCGGCAGCTTCTGTGTACGAAACAATGTCAGTGGGTCCACTTTCGTTATTGTCACTTTCGTCCTCGCCCTCTTCCGGTTGACCATTAACCATGTTAACAATTTTTTGATCACTCAAACCATCATTTAAGTCGATTGCTGCCCATTCCTCCATACAACTCTCGTTGGCATCTTCACAGCCTGGTAGTTTTTGAACAAGTTGAATGAGTTCAGAGTTGTTGTTCTGTGTGACGGGTGTAGAAGTTTTAAACTCGAGGCTGGGCCACAAATTCTTCCATGATTTCCTGATCAAGTTTACTGTTGTGTTTTGCCATGACTCAGCAGTCCAGAATATCACGTCCTTGATTGTTATTTTTTTTAAGTTTTCCACAACAGGGCTGTCGTCATTTTCAATGATAAATCAAAGAAGTTTTTTTCTGTAGCCTAACTTTAAATTCTGTAAGACTCCCTGGTCCATAGGCTGAAGCGCCGATGTCACATTTGGCGGTAAGAAAATAGCTTTAATTTCACCACTGACATGTGTCACTGCCTGTAAACAAAAAAATCGACGAAGCCGTATTTCTTTGGTTTGCCCAAGAGAGACAAAAAGGCATACTAATTAGTAAACCATTCATTCAAGAAAAGGTATTGCAGCTTAATGAACTGTTGAAAGGAGAGGGATCATTCACGGCAAGTAATGGTTGGTTGGATCGTTGGAAGATGAGACACGGTATACGCCAACTTTCTATAAGTGGGGAAAAACTGTCTGCCGATATGGACGCTGCGCAAGATTATCTGAAAGAATTTATTGACAAGATTTCATCTGAACATTACTCGCCGCAGCAAATCTATAACGCTGACGATACTGGGTTAAATTTCAAAGCTCTACCTAAAAAAAGTCTAGCTTCTAAGGAAGAACCTGCGGCACCTGGATTTAAAATGAACAAACAACGACTCACAGTTTTGGAATGCAGTAATGCTGCAGGCACACTAAAACTTGCTTTAATGGTGATTGGAAAATCCAAAAAATAAGAGCCCTGAAGAATATGGACATGGACACTCTCCCTGTGTTTTATAGAAATTAAACAATGGCATGGATGACTGGATCTTTATTCAAAGAATGGTTCGACACCCAGTTCGTCCCAGATGTGAAACAATTCTTTTACGAAAATGGACTTCCTCCCCGAGCTCTTCTACTTATTGATAATGCTCCATCTCATCCTTCTGATTGTATATTTTCTCCATACAATCAGGAATTTGTCCTAAAACCTTGTAGAGATGTGCTGGTGACCATGTGTTTGGAATTAATCCTGGAATGTATACATGCCTATATGTACTCTTCTCAAATTTCGTTGTAATAATAAAGATCTATCAATGAGGTGATTGGGCATTGTTTTAGTTTTATCTACGAATTCTTTTAATATTAAAAGGGGGATTTTCTTACAAATGTAGTCTGACTGAAAATAAGCGTTATTAGTTCCATATGTTCCCTGCTAAAACTCTTCAGTAATTTAAACCTTGTCATTGTCCAAACTGATCTTATTTTCCATGTCATGTGTTACATTGGCCTTTTCTGTAACTTGTGATGTCTCAATTTTTCTGATTTTTTCTGATTGGTTGGATTTCTTTTCAACTTGTATTTTCCTACTTGCAAGCCCTTCTTTCAGTGTGTCCAACATTATTTTTACTGCAACTGAATCTACATACTTGTGAACGATGTTGACGACTGTTTTGGTATTAAATTAAATTTTCATTATAATATTGTTTTTTACTACGTTAAACCAGCTTTCTACAACAGCGTTGCTTTAAGCGTTTCGGTGTCGGTTCCTTGCTTCCTGTGCATACCATTATTTCTGACCACAAAGGCAAAATTGGTTTAAACTTCGTCATAACTAAATTGACGTTTTGTTTAAAACGCAACCCAGTGTTTTTTTTCGGCTCAATCCAACTTTTGGAACGTTTTCTATAGAGGCGGAGTTACCGGACAATATGTCCCCACACATTTCACAAAATCTTAGCATATCTCTTCACTCTCGAATAATTCTTCTGCTGAATTATTTCGATATTTGATCAAGTCTTCTACGTGTAGCGCTGGTATTGGTAAGTATCCAAGAAAATCGCGGGTTGGTGTTGCGTCTTGTGGAATTAGTGCTTCTGGCAAGGGGATCCAGTCCTGCGGGGGTGGGCCATCCGCGGCGGAATACTGTACGAAGGCCATGGTGGTATATAGACACAGTTGTACCTCATAGATGTTGTGATTTTCATCCGTGACTGGTCCGTACGTCCCTGCTGGTATGATGTTTCCTTCTCCATCCTCGAATTCTGCTTGAGGGATTGAAATTTCTGGAAGGTTCACGTAGATTTCTTGATTTCCAGGTGTTACTACGGTACTGATGTTGATGAATGCTGAAAACTAGACGTCTCTATCTTAATCCAGAAATAAATGGCGTCGATTTTAAGTTACACAGATATTTATTATGCGAAAGTGCGGAAACGCCTTTATAACTTTTTTACCAGTTCTTCCAGCGCAACCGAGAACGGTACTTTTGTTTTATTAGAGGAAACAAAAGTACCTTTCAATGCATACTGACACTCTGCCCCAGTTTTCAAAATGGTAGTTGGGGGGAAGGGGGTAATCAATAATTCCAAATGAGCAATCAATATTTTTCTTGCCCTTGAGTGCTTAAAATTGTATGCAATTTTATCCGTTGTCAGATCGTCAGCGGGGTAGGGTATTAACAAATGAATTGATAGAGAATAAGCCTCGTCACCAATAAAAACCGTAGGTGTTTTACTTATGTCTTTGGTAAGTAACTACTATCTGGAATATTCAACCGGTTACTTTTCAATTTTAAGTACATACGAGTAGAAGCTGCAAACGTAATTCTATCGTTCCGTTTTCCAAATTCCCCAACATCGATTATAGCAAATTTATATTTAGTGTCACGGACTCCTTGCAAAGTTATCGAATAACACTTTTTATAGTTGTAAAAAATTGACCCTGAGTTTTGGGGGACATAATTATATAGCTCTTACGTGTTTTACATCGATACATCCAATACAATTTGGAAAGTTCCAAAGTTCAAAGAACTCACAGCTGGTACGAAGAAACGTGTCTGTCGTAGGCCGATGTATGTGAATCGGCTGCAAAACATTCTAGTTCTTTCACCGTTTCGCTGACAGTTTGGCTTACTGTTGAGGCTTCTTTTCTAAAATAAACGACAAACTGTTGAATTATAGGCCAGGTAACTGAAAAGAAATCAAAACATTTGTATAATAAAAAAGGTACACAATTATGCCAAATATCGGTAGGTCATATTCACGCAGCCCCCTTCTTGATGCAAATAATCCCACTTCCTTTGACCTACCTTATGTGTACAAATTATAATCTTTTTCTTTCAGATAACTGCAACTGCAAACAATTGAAGAGACTTCGTGACTACTACAGTAGCGAGTTTCGATAAACGCAAAAAGAGAGATCGGGTCAAGGAGCCGATGCAGTTTATAAACCGAATATGTCATCTACCGCCTATTCAAAGATAAACATCCCGACTTGAAATGTAGCTAAACTACTTTAACGAGTTTGTTTTAACACAATTACAACCTGTCGTTTGGCAGGCAGACCACAAATCGATACTTGTTCAACGTGTGAAGAGCTTCAATTGAAACTGAAAAGTCCGCATCTTAGTGAAAATTTAAAAAGAGCAGCTACTGCGGAACTTAGAGTTCATAAGAGGAAAGCCAACAAATTCTACACGGCTTTGACGCACGAGGCCCAAAATAAAGATGAGACTTTAGTTCTTTCTCTGTGCATGGATCTCATGCATAGTGTACCCATCCCACAAATTTCTATTCAAGACACTTTTTATATGCAACAATTGACCCTCAATGTCTTTTGTATCCATGATATTAAAAAAAAACAACAGCAATGATTTATCTTTATCACGAGGGCACGGCCAATAAAGGCCCTTATGAAGTTTGCAGCTTGAGGACTGGACTACTTAGGACACTACTGGACAGTAGGACAGCTACTGGACTACTTAGAAAATGTGTCACCACAGTACACTTGTAGAATAAGTAATTGTGTTTTTGTTAATTTTTTTGTTGTCACTTAAAAAGTAACACTTTTAGATAGGATTTAACGTACATTTGTATTTAGCTGTTAGATAGCATGTAGGAAACCTTGTAGATATTGTGAATAGCTGAGTGTCTAGATGCTAGCCTCGTTGCCAAGGGCTTAGCTTACCAGTATATAGTTAGAGTAAGGTCATAGGGGGACAGACAGGTAGATAGGTCAGAGAGAGGTTTTGGGCAGGTGTTCGGTGTTTGGGGCATCGGCTACATGGCTTTTGAGCGAGCCGAGCTTGATGGTGTTGGTAAGGTAAGTTTTGTCAAGTTTAGTTTCTTTGAATTTTAGGTTAAGTGCTAGGTTTTGTTTGTACTTTGTCGGATTTAACCCTCCCAGTGCCTAGTACTTTCTTCCTAGGTGCCAAGCCGTTTTGGCCTATTTTGCACACATTACAAAATAAATGCACAACAAATAGATTTTTGTAAAAAAATACCATGTATTATATATCAATGTATTGGCAATGACATGCACAATGTAAAAAAAATAACTTTGAGGTACTCACCAAAAAATGTAGGATGTGTAGTTAGTGGAAGCCAAAAAAATGTAAAAAAAAATCCACATGAGCACAATAGTCTTATACAATAACACACACTGTACAACACTTTGAAAATAGCACTTTTCTTCTAAATTTAATAGGCTTCAAACAAATATAAACATTTAGGCACTTTACAATGAGAAAAAAATATTTACAGGACAAAAACTAAATATTTACACTTTTTTCTGTGACGTTTAGTCGGACTCACTCTCACTTCGCGCCTTTCTCTTTTGTTCATGTCCATGGGGCCTCCAGAAGTGCTCCAACTTAGAAAAACATTCTCTGTGTACACCAGTGTTGCAACCTGGGCACCAGTAGCGACTCCTTTTTTTTGATATTGTTAGCTATACACACATTGCAATAACGCGAAAGCTGCCCAGGCAAGTGTGCGATATTGTGTCCCTCAACCGGCGCATCTCCTCCACCTCCAGGAGCAGGTTCTGCCAAGGAATCAACAATTGCCACAAGAAAGTCTTTTCTGGTTAAAGGCCTGTTTGTATTGTCTTTGTACAACACATAAGAATTGAAAAGAGCCATGTCTATAAAGTTGAAGAACAACTTTTTCCAATATTTGGTCGTCTGACGGCTACATGAAGTGTGGTAGATGGATTTATCTGATACATCCACTCCTCCCATTGACTGGTTGTACTAGTGTATAACTAGGGGCTTCATTCCTTCTAAACCCTTCTTACTTTTTACAACCTTATCCTCTGCATGACATGCTGTTGTAAGGAGGTATACAGGTTTTCTTGTTGGCTTCTGTCGGAATCCGACCATTAGTGCCTCTTCTTTCCGACAATAAATACTTTCCCTAGCCCCTAGTTTTACACCAGTCACAGTTTTACATAGATGTTTGGAATTTGTATTGATTGTACCAGTCATGTAAGTCTTGCGGTCAAAAAGGTTTTTCCCTAAAGGTACTTTAGTGTAAAATTGGTTTAGAAAAACGTGATAATATTTATCTAGTAAGTTTGACTTTTCCATAGTGTACAAAATTACTTTTTCAGTAAAGGGCCTAGGGTCACCTTTCAAAAAAATCATTCCTACTGTACAGTTCTATGTGCATTATGTAATTTGTTTTGCTGTCGCAAACCTCAAACTTTTTTATACCGTATCGTGCGTGTCGTTTATTAGGGAGATACTGGATAAACGCACAACGATTTTTCATTCCCACAAGGGACTCATCAATACAATTATTTTGGCTGGGAACAAAGTGAAATTTAAATGTTTTGTTCAAATGGTCCAGAAGGTGCCTAATTTTAGACCATGGGTCGTATCCTTTTTGACCTCGCCGCAAGGTTTGGGCCATGGTCAAATGTAGGTTGCTACTTATGTTTGAAAATCTGTTTCGAGGCATGGTTCGGCTAAAAAAGGGTATACTCTGAGATGCTCTTGTGTCCCAGTAAGCAGCCGTGTTTTTTCTAACTGTAAGGCCCATATTTATCAAAATTGAAAAAAACTTTTTCATTTCGTTTACAGTGACATCTGTCCATTTGCCCAATCTTGAAAACTTTGACATTTCGTTTGAGGATCTCTTTTGTTCTATTTTTGTATTAGCATAATAGTTGGTTTGTTTTACAATATAAGTTAGTATGGTTGTTGAAAAAAAAAACAATAGAAAATAGAGTTAGAGAATTAGAGTTTCTTGGTGGAAGATTCCTAGGTCCAGGATGTCTCACCTGAAACTTTGACTCAATGTCAAGTTCAGGTTCTGGGGGAACGACTCTGACCCATGAAGCTTGCTAACGGTAAATTAAAAAAATCCAACAGTATTTCCCTAAAAGAGGGCATTCTTTCCTTCCTTTTGATCAAAAGGGAGCTGAAGAAACACGATAGGCTGTATGACATTGCAACAATAAGGAATCTAATTTTACTTGGTTTCTTGGTTTGTTTTACTTAATTGATGAAATCCACTGAGTTCTAACATGTATTAGAAGACTTCAGTGTTACATTTTGTTTGATTAATGAGCTGAGGTATTTTCTTAGTTTGTAAGAAGAAGAATTCATACAGTTAATAACTGGTCTAATGAGCTGTGCCTCTTTATGAGTTTTTATTAAATTTTTAAAAAGAGGTGGAGAAGCTTTTGTGTTATATAATTGTTTTGTTTGTATGGAGGAATGACTGCGCTATTCGGTATAAGCGCTTTTATAACCTTGTTATACTCCTGGGGTTTATCCTTGATTTCAGTCACCTCATTTTTTCCAAAAAATTCAAGTACTTTATTATTTAAGTATGTTTCTAAAAGAATTACGGTAGCATTTGATTTATCTGCAGGTACAGTTTTGGCAGAACTGTCTTCTATTTTTTGTTTGATGTTAATAATACCAGATATATTTTGCCCTAAATTGTTCTCAAAGTCAAAAAACAAAAGTTTTTCTAACTACAATTCAGGGCAAAACATATCTGATATTATTAATATCAAACGAAAAATAGAAGAGATGGCTGTCCCTTAAAAATTACTACACTCTTTTATTGGGGGAAAATTCAATGTCCATACAACACCCGGTCCTAGTAAAACCAAAACCAGGCGTGAATCATTTGTATCAGAATGAACATTCTGCCTAAAAGATTAGGCACCGAGTAACACCGACGGAAAAATATAGGAAATAACGTATTACTCCCCACCAACGATTCTAAAGTTAGAAGTAATTATTTTATTAACTTAAGTTAGTCCAAACTCATAAAGTAGGGCCAATTTGGTTTTGTAATGTTTGAGTACAACCTAATGGAATTTTATTGTCTGGCTGTAACAAGTTTAGACATGTTAAAAGCTGTTACATTAATTCTTAAGACTCTAGTAAAATGAATATAAAAATATATGAATGTTCACATTATGTAAAATGACATGGAATGGTAGAATTAACACCATGGACTATTGTAAAGGGTAATATCGTCATATACTTACTCTCTTCTGTGATTTCTACATTTCTTATCATTGAACTGTCACTATCAACAGTATTGGACAGTTCGATGTCTACGATGGATGTTAGCATCGAGTCCAAGGACCCATCCCATCTACAATCCCTTGGAGGGAGACCTCCTCCAGTTGCCATCCGCTCTCTCTTCAACTTATTTAACTCTTGACGTCTCCTCGTCTTCATGTTTTCCCAAAACCTTTTTAGCTGGGTTAAGCTTCGCTAAAATTAGGAAATTATGAAAAATTTAAATGAGATCACCACTTTTTTTCAAGAAATAATTTTAATACTGTGAAATTAAAAGTTAACTGTATAGAAAAAATGGTTTATTCCATTGGCAATTTTCCAAAATACTCTGGGTATTAAACTGTAAATTTAAAATTTTCCAGCAATACACCGAAAGAGTGACACCGAAATATTTAATTTATACACTGACCTACAGATATTCTGTTTAACAAATTCGAAAACAGAACTATGATCGATTAATCATATTGTATTGCCATTAAGCATGTAACAGACAGGCAACAGCAATAGACAAAATCACAGTTCATAATTAACGAAGAGAAGTTCAGAACATCTGCCAATTCTGCACTCTCCTGATAGTCATAGCCAAGATTAGAAAAGTGCCAAGGCTGGCTATGATAACAGACACATTAACAGTAAGGTAGCAATTTGGTAGAAAAGCATTAACATTTAAAAGAAACCCAACTTTCACAAGAGAAAAATTAGGCCTTAGGTTTCTTAAATTTTTGAATTGTAGGAGCTAACAATAGCAGTGTTTTACCAGCATAACCTAATATTGATTAGCTTTAAAAATGTCTTGCAAGACTAGTCGTTTCCACATATCAATGGTGTTTATTTGTCAATGCACACCGCTCAGGTGCCTCTAGAAAGAATTTTCTTCAGCGTACTTCCAGAACCGCAAATACACAGGATTTAAATGATTGCCTATATGAGCACTAAAGGAAACTAACTTAAAAGGCATTTACTTATCATATTCTAGATGTTAACTTTCAGAAAAATATGTTTTCGGTATATTCTTTATTTAGGGCGATAGGGGGCCCATTATATTATTAGCTGTGGGCTATTCAGATACGAGCTTAAGTATAACGTTTCAATTGGGTATGAACTTACGATAACAAAAACAACTTAAAGGTATATAAATCCATACTTACTGAGGATATTCCTGCGGCGTTGAATTCATCCGAAATACATTTCCATGTCTCGGACTTTTTCCTAGAGCTGCAGGCATCGGTTTGTTTATTTTCGACAATATGTTTATATTTGTCTATTATCTCTGCTAATAAAGTCCTTTCCTCTAACTGGAAAGGCGTGGCCTTTGGCTTTTCAGCAACAAGACTAGTGTAGTTCATTATTTAATTTTTAAATGTGTATAAACCATCACAGTAATCGTCAAACAAAAATCTAGCCTACGCCTAGCACCGAGAAAGACGGTTTGAGCAGTATTGTTGTTGTTAGTTTGGATCACAGTTTTATTTTATTTTTGTTTTGGATTTGCTATTAACAGAAATGGTCATAGAGGAAGGTGAAGAATTGCATTGCATTTGTCCCTTAAGCGTAAATATACCCTCTATGGAACAGTTTCCTCAACGAAACAAGTCGACACTCTATTGTCACTATCGAGTTTTATATCGAATTGAAAATCATAATACTGATCCTTGGCTCAGCTCATCTGAGGGGAGCGTTAGGGCCGTTCTTAAATACCAACATCGCCGCTGTGGCAAGATTGCGCCGGCTCACCCTTAGGTAAGCCGTGGCTCAGGACTAAGCTTGAGCTGAGCTAAGTAATGTCTCTGAATACGGCCCTTATTTTTATTTACAATCAGTTTTAGTTAACAATAAGTAAATGTGATGAAATACAAAACATGAAATAATTGTACCTTCCACTAAAGAAACAATTACGGCTAAACAAAAACATACATACTGTATTTACAAAATTTTAATTTTGATGTCCATATTGTAAATCTAAAATGTTCTTTCTTCTAAGGCGGAATACACTGTTACTGTCGTCTAGTAAATTTAGAGCGAAATGATTCGGATGAACATCGAAATTGGTTAAGTATTTTGTGCTAAATTTGGAAATTTCTTCTTGAGTTTTTGGGATTTTTGTATCGTTGTGGATTATCAAATTGTTTACATACCAAGGTGCTTGTTATACTTGTCTCAGTACTTTTGACTGGTATCTTTGAATTATTTTAATGTTTGATGTTGACGCACTTCCCCACAGTTGAAGGCCATAAGTCCAGATAGGTTTAAGTATGACTTTGTATAACAGTAATTTGCTTGTAACAGATAATTTTGATTTCTTGTTAAATAGCCAATTCATGTTGTTGTATTTTGAATTTAGTTGCATTCTTTTTGTTCCAAATGTGTTGCTGCCAATTTAGTCGTCTATCCAGATGAATTCCAAGGTATTTTCCTTCGTTCCGTTGAGGGAGTTGAACTTTGTTCAGGTAGACTGGAGGAGAGGTGTTTGATTTTAAGGTAAATGTTACTTGAACAGATTTTTGATTCGTTCACTTTAATTTTCCATGTTTTGAGCCAATTGTATACTTCATTTAGACTAGTTTGTAAGTTTTGAGATGCTATGTTTGAAACCGAATGTAAGGCCAACAAAGCTGTGTCATCAGCAAAAGTGGCAATGGTGATATTTGGACTGACAGGAATGTCTGCTGTAAACAGTGTACATATAACACCGGGCCCAGGACACTCCCTTGTATTACTCCAGCTTCAACTTTGTGTATATTCGATTGGACATCTTGAAACTTTATTTGAAAAGATCTGTTTGTCAAATAGGACTTAACAATGTTGTAATAGGAATTAGGTAAATTTCTTTTGATTTTGAATAGCAGGCCGGGATACGACACTTTGTCAAATGCCTGGCTTACATCCAAGAAGGCCGAGGAACAATATCTTTTACATTCTAGGTCTTGTCTAATTTTTTCACTCACTCGATGTACTTGTTCTATAGTCGAGTGTTGTTGCCTAAACCCGAATTGCTGACTTGGTATCACATTTTCTTCAGTTATTAATGGTTGTAGCCTACTCAAAAGTAGTTTTTCAAACGTTTTTGACACAATCGGCAAAATACTTATTGGTCTGTATGAGGAGGTTTGATGTGCAGGTTTGCCAGGTTTAGCCACCACAACGAGTTGAGCAAACTTCCATTGGGATGGAAAGTAATCTAGTCTTAAAATTGCATTGAATAATAAGGTTAAGAACACAACTCCTTTTTGTGAGAGTTCCTTCGGCACTCTGCCAGTTATTAGGTCATATCCGGAAGCTTTATTAGGATTTGTCTTATGTGTTAGTATGTACTTTACTTCCGAGGGTGTAAAACTTTTTATAGGTAGAAACATTTGTAATGGAGAGTCCAGGTCTCTTGTATTTCGATTGATTAGGTTTAGACACTTCAGAGAAGTGTCTTACAAAGTTTTCAGCTTTTTCGATCGGACTTTTAGCCCAAGATCCATCTCTTTTTTGGATAGGAGAAATTGGAGTTTTTTATTGTTTCATACCTTTTGTAACTTTCCACAAAGAATAATTTGTTGCTTTAGTAGGGGAGAGTTGAGAAGTAAATTCTTGAAACCATCCGTCTCTAATTTCTTGTAGCAAAGTTTTTAACTCTTGCGAAGCCCCGTTCAAATTTCGTTTATCTAATTGGTTTCTTGAGTTTTACCAAATTCTTTAACGTCTTTTCTCTGCTATTTTTTGCTTTATGTGTACTGGATAATTGATGTGTAGAACATGTTTATTAGTTGTTGGGGGAGTAGACTTCCAAGCTGAATTTTGTACAGCCGAGTTGAATATTTCTACAGCCGAGTCTACATCTTCATTAGTTTTCAAAGGAGTTTAACATTTGGCGGAAAAGTTCCCAATCTGTTCGCTTGTTGGAAAGGGCTGGAGGATTCTCTCTAAGTATTATTGAAGAACTAATGGTTAAAACCAACGGTGAGTGGTCTGATGATAGATCCATGGAAGAGGTAATGTTCAAGTAGTTGTCTGGAATACCTTTGGTAACAAAGAAGTCTAGAAGGTCAGGTACTTTGTTGAAGTCCGTTGGCCAGTATGTAGGTTCTCCAGTAGATATGTAACTCAAGTTGTTGTTATTTATGCATCTAAGTAAATTTCGTCCTCGTGTAGGAACTTCTCACTTTGGTAACTCCTCAAATCGAGAAAATCAACACTACCATGCGCGATGCTATTCCTGCAAGCCAACGGTTGTCCATAACCCTATCTCGCAACCGGGAACACCTTCGAAGATTTGAAGTTTTTAACTGCCGTTTCACCTCAGTCAATAGGTCGTATTGTTATGGAAACATGCACTGCTCTGATCAACTGCCTCAAAAAATACATAAAGGTAAGTACTTTGTTGAACTTCATTTTATTTGGCAGTAAAAATGTTCGCATACATGGAAAATTATATTTTTAACATACATATGAATAAGAAAAAATATAAATACATTGAAAAAGTGCTTGCCTATAAAAAAAAGTATTCACATGAATTTGAAGTTAAATTATTTCTTCATTATTGAAAATTTGTGTAATAGGGACTCGCATTTAGCGGACATTGTTCTTCTGAATTAGGATTATTTATTGAAGGGTTAATGAAGGGGATTGAAGGGAGGGATTGAACAGTATAGGGAGTGGACGCACGTGAGGCGTTAATTTCCACTGAATGACGGTGTAAGGTCCCCATTTGTCCCTCAAATAAAACATCATTGATGGCCTTCTTCGCAAACATCTGTTGTCGTGGATCCATTTTTCTGAGCTTAACTGCCCAAGCTGCAGCCACTTTGTCGCAGTCATCTTCTGGTTGCTGAAGGCGCTTGGTTGCCAATTGAACCAATTCATCAGTAGTATTTGGAGGTTTCTTTCTTTTCATGTTTTAGAAGGTCCAACATTAGCCTGAAAAATTAAAGGAGAAAAACTTTTACAGTCACGCGTATTTTCAAAGAAACGTCAATATCAAAGTCTGAGAAATTTTAAAACTTTAGGTATTTTAACTATTATATTTTAAATATACGCAATCATTAAAAGCTGTTACTCTGTATAATGTAGTTATTATTTGTTACAGGTACCAAGTACTGACCAAGAATGGAAAGCAGTCGCGCAAGATTTCTATAATCAGTGGAACTGTCTGGGTGCAATAGATGGGAAACATGTCGCAATAAAGAAACCGTACAATTCAGGATCACTTTACTTCAACTACAAAAAATTTCTCAGTATTGTGATGATGGCAGTGGTAAATGCGAACTATGAGTTCATTATGGTTGATATTGGAGTAAATGGTCGAATATCAGACGGCGGGGTACTCAATTACACGAATTTTGGGCATGCGCTTGCAAATAAAACACTGGGGATTCCAGAACCTGCTCAACTGCCGAATAGTAAAAACATATTGCCATTCGTTTTTGTGGGAGATGATGCCTTTGGGCTGACTGAAAATTTGATGAAGCCCTACCCTCAAGCAGGATTAAATTCGGAGAGGAAAATTCTCAATTATCGGCTGAGTCGTGCTTGTCGTGTGATCGAAAATGTCTTTGGGATTTTGGTCAGCCGATTTGCTGTACTACAAAATCCAATACCACTGGCTCCTGAAAAGGCTCGAATAGTTGCCTTGGCATGTTGTTATTTACACAACTTTCTACGTAAACGCCAACCACGATTTTATGTCACAGGGAGTCTTGTGGATAGTGAGGATTTGATAGCTGGCGTTGTCACGAACGGATCGTGGAGGGATGGTGTAGATGATATAACACGACTACAGTCAAACAGTATCTTCCGGAATGCAACAAACACTGCTAAAGTGGTCAGAGATACCTATTGTAGTTTCTTCAACAATGAGGGCCAGGTTTCATGGCAATGGAAAATTGCAGGTGTGAATACCTCAAATGTGGAACAATAGACGTTTTTGGTTGAAAGAAAGTGTGCCATACTTGGTAAAAATCTGTAGATAATAGAACAGTTGATTGGATTTTGCAACTTATAAATATGCTTTAAATAATAAGTTTATATCGTGTGATGAGCTTGTAGAGGAAATTAATCGAATAAACAACTTACTGTGTTTCTGGTTCCATTATTTGCATCTTCATCACAATCCTTTTCATGAACCTCATCCAGAGTAGAGGTTTCTTGACATTTGTCCAACGTGCTGATTGAAGGAGTAGATGTTTCTTGTGCCTGAAGAAACCTCATTTCTTCGAAATACCACAGCACAGGTTCGACATCTTCCGCACCTGCACCACTTTTCTCTGCTTCGTGAATCCGCTTTAACTCTTTACGAAAGTTCGTACGCAAAGAATTTATCTTTTTTTACCACATCTTGTTTCACAGCATCCGGATATTTTTCGCGGTATTTTTCCAACAAGACATCGTACTGCTCCCCCTTTCTAATACTTAGTATAATCTTTGCACTTCGCATCCGAAAGAGCGGGAAGGCCGCGATAAACTTCAATAAACTCACAAATAAATTGTTTATCCGCTCTCTTGTCAACCATGACGACGCGTTCACCACTACTAGATGAGACAGACTGACGGGATATTGCGCAATGTTGCCTACATACGGCACAATTCTTTCCCGTTTGCACAATTTATTTTCACGGATTTGAATTTCACGCAATATATTGCACAACCTTTTAACGTCGTCTACACACGATCAGTTTAATTGTACAATCCGGTATATTGCACAATAATATTGACCATCTATGGGCCGCTTATGAGTCAAGTTTTTAGAATTAACTTAATGTCTTATAACTTTCCTCTGTTCTCAATAGTTCACTATTTTCTATCAAAATCACCTGAATTTTTTCTCTGTGAGCAGAACTCATTCTGCAATAATAATTTGCTGCAAAGGTGTCCACAAATTCTATTGAGCCCTAGATTATCTCCCGTGATACATACCACGAGTAATTTTACTTTGCCAACATACGAGTATTCAGGAGTAATTATATCTATACCAATGTTTTTCATAACGTCAAGTTGTTCACTAATTTACGTGAAAACTATTTATTGTCAAATAGTTCTCTATCCCTTGAATGAAAAGGTGCAAACAAGATAACACTTTTCAACTGTGACGAAAATGCGAAGGATACATAAACCCCGCCAAGTTTTTGAAGAGAAGCGTGACTTCCGAGAGGGTTACAAGTTTCAAAGTCATCCACAACAAAATCAAGAGGAGCTGCAACTCTTGAGTTGATACGTTCGATTTGTCAAAATATCTGACGAAACAGAAGCTGACATTACATCCTCTATACCGATGGGGAAAAGTTCAAAATTTTAAACAAAATCAACTACAACTCCTCCCAAATAAATAAAAATCTTCTTATAAAACATATGTACAATAATAACGGGAAGGTCCTTCTTTTAGACCTGAAGGTCGAGCCTCCGGGGCTCTCGTTTGATAATTTGAGAGCGGTGGAGTGTGTCTGGTTGATCGAGGTTTGTTGTCGGAGCCGGAGAGGATGAAGGCTTTAAAGTAACTTTCTTTTAGCCGGCGCACCAGATGGTGTAGGTGACGATGCAGTTTGTTTTTGGCTTGTTTAAAGTTCTCTTGGAAATTGTAAAATTACCTCTTCATCACAATCGTCACTTTCTGATACTTTTTTCCTCAAGTGATCTCACAAATCACAAATCTGGTCCGGTTGTCCACTTTTACAAGATAGGTCACCGGGCTAATGACTTTAGTAACTATACCAGGTTGCCATTGAATTCTTTCTTGTCGAACAGAATTCACAAAAACTTTTTCTTCCGGCACGAAAGTTCGGGGCTTTCCTCGGTGATGGTTAGCAGCTTCAACTATATTATCTTGTTTCCCTGCCATCTGATAGGCTAGATGTGGTTTTAAGAGAATAAAGTGAATTCGTAGCTTTATTTTAAAAATCACTTCTGAGGCATATCCTTCTTGGGAACTAGCAGCGCTACTGGCCGGTGCAGTTTTCCTTGTACGCACAGTCGCCTGTAAGATAAAGCGAATTGCTGTTCAGTTGCAGTAGTGTTTTGAACTGATCGCTGTTTTCATCAATGTCCTTCGCTGCCATCCAGTTCTTTAGTCGCAGCTTATCTACTTCTCCAACTCTTCTTCTATTAAAAATCCACAAACGCAATAGCAAATACTTGCTTAATGTTATGCATTCGTCATATGAAAATTGTTTGCCAAAATTTTCGAAACTCTTTTTGGTTTTTATTTGTACATGTTCAATTAGTGTTTGGACATCTGCCATTGAAGGAGTGAGTTGTTTTGTCTCAAAAGTCCTTCGGTCTGCTTGTTTTCGTTCAAGCGACGCAACTTGCTTGTCGAATTCACTGTCGTAGACAGCTTGCCATCCCTCTATATTTTCAATTGATTTCCCCAATTGTATTTGATCTGAGTCATCAATTCTTTGTGGATCTTTTTTCTTTAACAGTGCAGCTACTAAGTAGTCAGCCAACTACTTTATTCTGGGTCCATACTGATGATGAGTTGTTGCCTTTGACATTTCTCCTCCTGCAGCTTGTCCAAAGCCGCATATTTCGTGAACAGCTGAAACGAAATGATCATATTTGGTCGGTTGAAACATGTGAATAACCTTTTTTAGGGAGTTGTCTAATTTGATTGTAGCCTCTGTAACTCTACCTACAATCCTAAGGTGATTTCGGATCGTCTTTTCTTGTTTTTCTCCATGAAGGTGTTCGCACAATTTGTTACAATAAAGTATGAGTCCTTCATCTGTTTCGCACAGTTTCGTAACACTATCATTCCGCATGAAGGGGATTATGTTTGTTTTCATTTGTTCACTCATAATTTCATTTGATAATAAATGTTCCTTGAGAATATCTACTGAAATTGATTTGCCTAATCTTAATCACAACTATAACAATGAAAATCCTAAGACCCTAAGATTAATCAATAACAATACAAATTTTTTCCCATTATCTCGGTAAAAACTGCTGTTACTGTCACATATAATTTTAAGCTAAAATAGCTATTGGAAAGTGTGATTGAAAAGTCCCGGACCGACTTATAACTTTTGGACACAAAATACTAAATAAATGAAATTTGGCACGTATTACTGTTAAAAAAACACTTGAACTACTTTTTCATGTAACTGATGACCCGATGACATCCATCGGGTTGGACCCGCAAGGAGTCGGACTTTTATTAGAACATTTGCAATTTAACGTAAAGCTGTCTCTGTGTTGTGATTACAGCAAAAAGTCCCGATAGGCCTATACCTGCTATATTTAGGAAAATGAGGACGGTAGTTATAATTGAACTGACTGTCCGTTGGGACACAAACATCTCAGCACAACATGAAGCTAAATTAAAATGTACGTTCTGTAATCAGACAAAGGGATTTAGCTGTCACTGTTATGCGGTAGAGGTGGTAGCGAGGGGGCTTCCTGCCAAATCATTGTATGAAAGACCTTGGGCTTAATAAGAAGCAAATACATTTATTCTTGCAAAGATTTAAAGAGTTTCAAAGAAAGCTGTGGAAGCTTCTTATACTGAGTAAAATTTTGCAGTGTAAACTTTTTTCTTTCACAGCATAGCTTGAGTAAAATTTTCAAAAGAAAGGTCCATTAAAACATTATAACTTGTGGTTTTATTTGTAAAAACTATTTCGTATCATGCTTGTTACAAAAATACCGTAAGTAAATGGTTTAGCCAAAAGGTTTAACCTTTTCTTAACTCAAAGCCCCTGTTCTGACTTTGTATGGCCTTACTTGCCAAACAATAACTAACTGTTAACATTGTACTTATCTTGTAATAATTGTAATTGAGGACTTGATTAACCTGTAGTGCCTAGTAAATGGTACACACTTCTCCCACATTAAGATAGGCAACCAACAAATTGTACAAAAGTTATACTTATGTTACACCGTTATAAATGTAAAACAGCCATGTAATATTTAAAACGTTAGGATAAAAATATGTAAATTAAAATAGTTTTCATCAGACAATTTTTTTGGCTATTCCTTAATTTCTAAAAAAAACTTTTACTTTGGGGGTGATTAACTGATTTCTAATTGTATGGTTCCGAATAAACATAAAGATTTGGGCAACTGTTCTGTTTCATAACGCTACTACTTTATTACTGTTAAAGAATGACTCGATCTCTTTCCTCTAATTTTTTCCCCTCTCAAATTGTTATCCTGAAATGTTTGATTAGCGATGTTTGTTCTTCATCTGTCCAGCGTAATTTTTCTTCAAACCAGCCTTTTTTTCTTGTGAAGAATGGTGACTGTCGCTGTCGTACTCTTCATCGCTGTCACAACTTCTTTCAGGGGAAATTGGTGGTAATTAAAGAGTTTCTTGAAGTAGTGATGGGTTGTCACTAACTAGTTCTTTTGATGTGGTTGGTTCCTCTTGAGTGTGAAGGTTATTTGATTGTTGCTTATCCGTTTTTCCTTTCATAATATTGTGCAGTATAGGGCATACCATGATTTTTTTGTAGAACTCCTGATGGGAGGATGTCAGTGTTTTTTGTGAAAACTCGAGGTGTGTCCAAGGCAGCTAGCCAAAAGGTCCTGGTATAAAGGATGGTTTGATTGCAGTTTGTTAAATGTTATTGGCTGGTGTCGCAATCCGTTACCAGTTAGATCTTAGGGCGTTTTCGATTTAACTTTTTTTGTAATTTGTTTCAGTGACTGGTCCGGTTGGATTAACCTGTTATTTGCATGGATGAATAATGTATCATTGGTTATGCCAACATTACTCCTTTCGTTTAAAAGGCTGCCGAAAACAAATTTCATAAGTTGTGTAAGGACTATTGGAACTATCTGAAGATTCTTGCCTGGCACGTAAAATATGTGGACTTTTTTACAGGCTTCCAGGTCCTCGGCAGTAAGAGTAATGTTATTGCTTTTGAACTTGATTTTATCAAAAATGACAGAAAAAGACTTAATGAAAAATGGCAAATGAACTCATGCCTTGTAGGTTACAATATACAGTAAGGACTTGCACAAACAGTCTAAGAGCTATCTCTGAGAGCAAACAAAGAACAAGTGAAAATTACGAAACAGTACCCTTGTAAAATTACTGAGAAAGAAACGCACGAACTAATAAATATGTCACAAACACTGGATTGAGATCACAAAGACTTAACCTACAAAATAGCCTTGTCCACAACGTGGTGCTGCCTTTTAAGTAAAACACAACGATAACTTACCCCTTTGGCTGGTGAGTGAAGTTTACTACTCCAGCATAAGTAAATTACTTTCTAACAAAGAAAACAAAAGACAATAAACAGAAACAACGGAACCAACAATAATTATACGCTCGCCATCATGGGACAAGTCACAGAGCAGAGAGACGGAAAAGACAGATGACAGAAAAACGGAGACGGCGGAAACCAGGCCTCATGTCATAGGAATGGATGCTACTAACCTCGCAGGCGAGTAGCACAAAAAACGTAGCACGAAATCACTGAGCCAACCTCGGTACTCAATTATAGGCTCAAAGGTTAACTAACAGCTAGTGATAAATAACAAATCTAATTAATCTTACAGTTCGTATTTTAAGTCCCGACTTGCATACTGTATATTGAAATTTAGAAAAACTTAGTTATAAATCAGGAAAATGGGGGCCCGGGATCGCTCAGCCCAGGGGCCTGTGACGGCTCTCGCCGGCCCTGATGACACCAATTTCTACTCAAGAAAGACTAGCGGTATGTTTAAGGTATAGGAATAGTTACAATATTTTTGTCCTAAAAGTTTATTTAAAACAACGAAATAGACTAGGAAAAATAAACTAATGGATAAAAAGACTAAACCACAAGTTTGAACACTAAGTATTATCAAAAACTACAACTAAGTAGACTAGGAAAAATGAACTTATGGATTAAAAAAAAAATCACTTTTTTGAACAGTAAGTAATATGTAAAAGTACAACGAAATAGACTACGAAAAATGAACTCATTTTAATTTATTTATTGGACCATTACAATTAACATTGTTTTTGGTATTTACAAAGAAGAAAAAAAATTATAATATCAACAATTAATAAAAAAAGTACACATTGGAAATAATGTCAAGATTGAGTAAAACTGTAATAAATAATATTAAATATTGGATTTAAAAAAATTAAATCACAAGCTTGAACAATATTATAAAAAAATGCAACGAAATAGACTAGGAAAAAAATAAACTAATGGAATGTAAAAAAATTTAAGTTTTAACAACACAGAGAGGGTTTAATGTGGTGATTATTGTCTAGGCGTACGTATTGTAACCAAGTAACCTATTTTCTTACAATTTTTCATATACAAAGTGGCTTTCACTTGGTTCTTCAGGATTAGAGTGGAACAGACCGGGTGGGAAGTAATTTTGTTCTTGGCATTGCTGGTGTTCATAGCCGGTGGATGGTGGTAGGACTAACTGGGTTTCTGAGGAGATTGTGGATGGATTGTGCTCAAGTACCTCACTCTCTAATAAATATTGTAGAATTATTGAGCTTACTCTACGTTTAGCTATGTTTTGATAGGAGGCAGGGAACCGCGGACGGCCGTTTTATGGCTTGAAAGTACTTCGTAATATGGTGCGATTTGGGTGTCAAATTTCTCCTCTAGCTTCCTTTTGAGAAGATTGGAGCCTTGAGAAGATTGGAAGAAACAAGAGCACAAATCAAGAACCAAACTGAAGAGCTGTGGCAAGCCGAATGGGATCAGGCAACCACTGGAAGATATACTCATGCAATTCTACCAAAAATCAAGGAACGAAGAATCCTCAAGCATATCGAAGAAACAGATAATACTATGATACAAATACTTACTGGACATGGAGCATTCAAAGAATATCTACACAGATTCCACCGAGCCGAAGACTCGCTATGTAATGACTGCCAAGAGCAAGACACAGCCTGGCATGGACTCCTAGAGTGCCCGCTCCAAGAAGACCTTAGACAAGAATTCATTGACACCATAGCAACAAGATTCGAACAACCATGGAACTTGGCCTCCGTTATAAGGAATAAACAAGCATACGAAGAGATAACCATTACTTGGAAGAAGATTATGCTAAGAAGAGGGGTCTAACCCCATTACCAGAGCCAGAATGGCGAAGGGGCGAAGCTTCCGACCTAAGCAAGTCGACGAAAAAACTGCCACCGCGGGGCTGGGGAAGCCCATCGTCTGTTGGGCCCCAACAGGCGATCCCCAGCACTCCCCAGAGAATGGGGTGGAGTAGGATTCGCGGGGGCAGTGGTTTCATAAGAGCTAGATTTTCGAATAAAGAAGAAGGCTTTTTGTCAATGAAGAGACAAACACACCCGACTAGACAATTCAAGCCGGACATGACCCCCATTGAGAGTAAACTCAAACTCTATAAATCAAAGAGAAGGTACTCTTCAAACCGCAAAAATTCAAAATTTAGCAATAGAAATCCCGCCGGAAGATACAAACAATTAGAAGAAATTATAAATCCCCACTATGACCTCATAGCTTGGGTCACTGAGCTGGTATGATATCCCTCCGCCAGGCGTCGCCAATGCTCGGAGGCCCTCGGCCGGCGTCGGCTCTACGCGGCTGTAGTATTGGGAATCACCGAATGAAAATAACCGAATCAATCGGTTATTGCTGTCTAACAGACTAATTCAGTTATTTTATTCTGTTTCGGTTAAATTAGTCTTAACGCGCGATTCGGTTTTTGTTTACTTTGAATGAAATTTAGTCTTAATGCGCGATTCGGTTTTTGTTTACTTTGAATGAAATTTAGTCTTAACGCGCGATTCGGTTTTTGTTTACTTTGAATGAAATTTAGTTTTTTTATTTCTATTGCATTCGTTAATTTTTATTGTTTTATTGTTCATTTATAAAATATGTTTTCATAAATGTCAAGTTTTTTCCTTCAAACCTTAAAACTAATATAAAAATATAAGTCCAAAACTGATAAGTTGTAGATACTATAGCTAATTCGGTTTCCAGATTTAAAATAATTTTTAGTTGATAGTGAAGTGATTACAGACTAAAAGTTATTCAGGGGTTCACTCAACTAAAAATCACCGATTCAGATTAAATTAGTTGTCGATAATAGGATAATTTATATTATTTTTTTCTTTTCGTGCCCCCCCGGCCCGACGCCTATGGTCTGAAACCATTGATGTGTGCTCAGCCAAAGAAAAAATAGAAAACGCTATGAAAACAATTCAAAGTAAAAGAGAAAGGTCTAACGAGTTTTTCTCTGTAATTTTCAGTAGCGCAGAAAACACAATGGCAGAAATGGATGTGGAAATACGCAAGCCAAGAGTCGTTGGGAAACAAATGAACAGGGCTAACCAGCATACAGTGACATCCAGCGACAGTGACCCCCATGAAGATATTGTGAAGTACGTATTGGGAAACGTCTGTCTACATTCCTATCTTGGACAACCTAATCACTGACATGAAACAACGATTTTCAAACGACTCGGTAGACTGTTACAAACTGAACATTTTAGTGCCAATAACATTTCAAACCCAACATCCAGATTCGATCTAATTTGTGAAAAATATTCATCTGTGTTCTCACTAAAAAAAGACACAATGCTGATGAAAATTGTGAACGAGATTTGTTCCCTAAAGAATATGTCTAACTACGATGACTTCAAAAAGATCGATACTCCAATGAAGTGTTTTGAAAGTATCGATGGGGAAAGCTATCCTATTTTGAAGGCTCTGGTTCAAATTCTGTTGACTCTACCTATCTCTATTGGTGAGTAAAACAAGCTAACAAAATACAACGTCTAAATAAATTACTTTATACATTTTTTCATTTTTTCATAGTAGTTATTACGAACAATGTCCTTGAGGCATTATAGATTTTTTAAAATTCATAATTACTATTCAAAACGTATTGCCACAATTTCTAGTATAATTGTTTTTCTGAATACACAGCAGTTTTGTTCTATTTCAGCTACTCCTGAACGGACCTTGTCGACTTTTAAGGCGTATCAAAAGCTGGATGCGCACACGAATGAGGGAGGATCGCCTGACCGGATCGGCTCTGCTAAATGTCCATAGAGACATCGAGGTGAACATTGAAGAAGTTGTAAATAGATTCGCCAGGAAGAAAACAAGAAAATTGGACTTTGTAATTTAAGTGACAGCTAACGTGAGAGTAGTTTTTTTCATTATTATTTTCTTACCTTTCAATGTTTTAAAGCTATCTTTGTAACACCTTGTATATTTTCATAATATGACATTTAAAATAAATACCCAACAATATTATTTGTCTAGAACATTTCTTTTCCTGTATTGACAAAACTGGTATGTAAAACCAACTTAACTCATACAGTGGTCAACAGTAATACAGTAGTTAACCTTTTTCAAAACGGTAAGGGGAAATTAACCCTATATTAAAAATTTTTTGACACAAAAATAAGTAGTTGAAGTATAAAAAAGTTCAGATTGTGATAAAATAATAAATTTAAAAATATCCTTTAAAGTCCATACTAAATTTTTCAAGGCTCAGTTATTTCAAAAAGGTCCATACCCGCTACCTCCAACCGCTCAGCAAGTTTTCCCACTTATCCATAATCCGCCCCCTCAAGAAAATCCTGGATCCGCCACTGTAGCTATGCCAATTGTGAAGAAAATAGAGCAAAAACTACGTTGCGAATAATTTAAATTTGATAGTTATTGATACATTTTATTATTGTTCCTGTGATATTATGGAAGTAGTCTATAGTGTTGGAATTATACATTGATCATTCAAAATTTAAGTAAAAAAGATTGTATATGATATTTTGTATAAATAATATGAGAAAAGAACCTCTGAAGCAATTATAGAATATTTCGTGGGTAGAAAGTATACAGAGTGAGTTTTATGTCCTGGCACACCTGGATATGGCTCGTAATTTAAACGGCCTGAGATATCAATGTGAGACCTTTACCTTAGCTTATATAACACTTTTTATTACTTTTTCAGGTTGTTAAAAATTTTGCCCACGTTTTGCCAAGGGAGGGTAAAGGGGGCAACTAAATATTTTTAAATGTAAACCCCTATCTTGTGACCCCTATCTCACTTTCAAGGAAATAAAACAAGAAATCAAATGGGTGCAAACTAGAGGTCTCTACGTTGCCCGTAACAAAAATTACAGCTATTTCAATAGAAGTAAGCTTTAAAAATCCTAAACTTTGCAAACATCTTGGAAATAATGACAAGATTTATTTGACAGAACAAAGATTACAATAATAAAGTTAATTAAAAAAAAGTTACCTGTTTAATGTAGCAGATGATTACGTCAGTGGGAAAAACAAGCTGAGAGAGGCAGAGGCATACTCCGATATAAACTCAGAGGCAGATGAAATGTCAAAGAAAGTTAAAAGGCGAGAGCGGGCCAGGAAGCCTTGGGAAGAAGATAGCGAGGAATCTTCATCTGCAAAAAAAACAGGCTGCCTACCCAAAAATCCCAGTTAAAACACACCAGAACAAACCCCTTACAACACCCCCAATATCTGCAATTTAGCCCCTATATACTATTTAAAATAGTGATATACAGGTATACAGAGTGAGTTTTATGTCCTGGCACACCTGGATATAATTTTAACAGGCTGATATATCAATGTGAGACCTTGCTTATATCACACCTTTTTACTTTTATAGGTTGTTAAAAGTTTTGCCCCCTTTTTGCAAAGGGGGCAACTAAATATTTTCAAATGTAAACCCCTATCTTGTGACCCCTCATTTTCAAGGAAATAACAAAAGAAATCAAATGGTGCAAACTAGAGGTCTCTACGTTTCCACAGCCATTTCAATAGAAACAAGCTTTAAAAATCCTAATCTTTGCAAAAATCGTGGAAATAATGACAAGGCTCATTTAACACAAAAAAGATTACAATAATAAAGTTATTTATTTCGTTGTCCTCTTGTTAGTTAGTTACTTGAGTCAACATGCTTTGGGATTTCCCGGGTTATCTTATCAGTTTCAACAATTTACTTGGACTTTCTCCTGTGTCCTCTTCTCTTACCTCTTCTCTTTCTCAAACATCTTGGAAATAATGACAAGGTTTATTTGACAGAACAAAAATTACAATAATAAAGTTATTTTTAAAAAGTTATCAGTTTTAATGTAGCAGGTGTTCAAACTGTTCACCTTCGGCTGTTTGATAGTGTGCTAACCGTGTGTAAAAAGCTGAGACAGCGTTCAAGAAAGATTCCCTAGGAATGGTTTGAGACAAGTGCAAAATTCTCTCAGTTAAGCCATCGACGTCAGTTGGCTTTGTTTTGTAACGTTCCAAATTTTGGCAAGGAAATTATATGTTTGCCGACCGTTTTAAATTACGCGGGCCGGGAGCAGAGCTTAGCGATTTGGCCGCAGAGACGCGCTCTACCGAATTTAGTTCCAACGCTGGCCACTGTGCCGCGCTCTTATCAAAACATTGATAAGGCGCGCGCTCGCAGAACACAGCCTCTCTCGCCCTCGCTCTCTTGCACTCGCTCTTCGAACAGACACCGACGAATACGAGTACATTGATCTATAGGTACGGTACTAGTTAGGCACGTTACAAGACCGAGATCCTCCCGCAATACGAGTATATCATTTTCTTTTAAATTACCGATTTTAGATTAGCCATAGCGAAGGAGCTGTTCAATTTAATTTGAATCATTTCGTTTAATCAGCTGTGAAGATAATAAATACATATACTGTAAATATATTTCATTTTAAAAATCCGAGTTTTGTTTTATTTTATAAAAAGTTACGTTAGGATATGTGTATATATAGATAGCTAGATAGTTAAGGAACAAAGTTACGAAGTTTTGTTTAGTTTTATCGGATCGATTATATTTATTTGCGTATATTAAACCATCTAAATAAGACTATAGCGGAGGAGCTGTGGCTTGTTTATTTGGTGTATCGCGGTTAACGGGTTTGCGTAGTCGAACACCATCTAATTAAGGACATAGCGGAGAAGCTGTGACTCAATCATTGGTGACGCGGTTAAAGTCGATTTAAATATTTTGTGTAGGATTTTCGTATTTAAAACCAACGTTATCTAGGATATAGCGGAGAAGCTGTGTTACTGGATCACTTGGTATTTTGGGCTTTATTTAAAAAAATAGTTGCGTTTTACTATAAGCCATCTAATCGAGGATATAGCGAGGAAGCTGTGATTCGATTATTTGGTGTTCGGTTCTTTTTCCTTTTGACAACAATAAAAACACATTTCGACACATCACTTTTTCCAAATTACACAAAGTCAGAAAGCGATGATGACGAAAGAGACTGATTGAGCGGTACGTTGGTCCCGTGAGTCTCTCTGAGCTTTACCTGACAAACATTAAATTTAATTCGAAAGCCAATTAGACCTCTGGATCGAAATCCCAGCGAATATTTCGACTGAATTTTTATCCGACAGCATAAGGTCCAGGTCGCACTTAGGTGGAAAAAACCCACCCGGTGCGAAAGGAGTTTATAGTTTGGTACACCAGGTATTTCAAGTAGCCCCAAAAGAAGTAGTCAAGAGGATTAAGGTCAGGAGACCTTGCTGGCCATTCCACCAGCGCCCCTTCGGCCTATCCACCTTCTTAGGGAGACATTATTTAAATACTGTCGTACTTCACGGCCATAGTGTGGTGGTGCTCCATCTTGTTGTAACCAAATGTTCTGAGCTTCTTGTCCGAACATATTTTGAAGTGCAGGCACAATCTGGTTTTGAAGCATCTTTAAATACTTCCGTTTAAATTTCCATTAATTATAAATGGACCGATCAAGCGGTTATTAACTATTCCTGCCCAAACATTAACTTTTGAAGGGCGTTGTGTATGGGCCTCTACATACCAATGTGGATTTGTATCTGTCCAATAACGACAATTGTGCCTATTGACGCTACCGTTGGTCATGAAAGTGGATTCGTCACTAAAAAGGATTCTGTTCAGTAATTCAGGTTCAGCGTCTAGTTTGCTCATCATTACATCATAATATTCTACCCTGCGGTCATAGTCGTCTTCACTAAGCTCTTGCACAAGTTTTACTTTAAAAGGTTTGAATTTATTACCTTTAAGAATTCTTCTTACCGAAGATTGGCTGATGTCGTGCTCCAAAGCAGCTCTTCTCATAGCTAAGTGTTGATTTTCAACAAAGGACTGCATAACATCTAATAATTTCTCTTCATCAATTGAAGGAGCCCGTCCTAGTTTCGGTCTGTCTTTTACATATTGTGTATCATTAAACCGTTGAACAATTCTTGCCACTGTAAACCTCGTTATGGGATTGGTTCGGTTCGGAAAGTCCTCATTGAATAGGTCTGCTACTTCACTGTATGATCTCATACGGTCCCCATACCCTCTCATCATTAACACAGTAATTCTTTCGAACTCAGAACCTTCCATTCGAAAAATAACCTACACTATTCACCATAAAATAAAACTTTAAAAAGTTGTAGAACACTTGCCTTGCGTGAACAAAGTGTAATGGCTATCTAGAATATGAACTCGTAAATACAGGTAAGAGAAGAGGACACAGGAGAAAGTCCAAGTAAATTGTTGAAACTGATAAGATAACCCGGGAAATCCCAAAGCATGTTGACTCAAGTAACTAACTAACAAGAGGTCAACGAAATAAATAACTTTATTATTGTAATCTTTTTTGTGTCATTATTTCCACGATTTTTGCAAAGATTAGGATTTTTAAAGCTTACTTCTATTGAAATGGCTGTAATTTGTGTTAGTGGTGTGACGATCAGTCACCGAAATTCAATGCATTTAGGTAACTAAAGTCTTTATTAATTGTTTTCAAAATTTCAATGCATTGGATATTGACAGTAGGAAGAGTGTGTGTGGTAATACGCTGACATAATGTTTATAAAACACGCCTGGTATATGTAGGCCAGTTACACAGGCAGTAGGACAGTTGTGTTCCAAGTGAGGGACCGACTACACCCTGACCTCAAGGCCAGAGGTAAGGCCATAATCTTATCATTTGTTTCGTTGGTTTTTTTAAAGGATTTTATGTTTTGTTTCCAGCCAGTTTATTTTCTAATTGTTTCAGACTTTTCCTTTTCAGTTTGTTTTGTTTGTTTATCTTGTTTATTTGACAAACTCGTTTAAGCAGTGGCTGTCCAGTGATCACACGTATTCCCAAATCGTTTTAATATTCTTGTTAAATATTCGTTTTAAATTATTTGAATAAGATGTCTTTAAATTATTGAATATTAACCTCTCTTGATAATTATAATATTCACTTATCTTTTTATAACATTCACACTCACAGATAATATAATTTCTAAATAAATAATTATTGTTCAATCAAGATACAGTGTCTACTCTTTTTGGCCCTCTCACACGTAGCCAAGTGGGTTGCCAAATCTACCATCTGCAGATCCCGATATATAAAAATAATTCTGTTTTTAAGTTACGTGTTAGGGAAAAGACCCCTTTCTTTTTAACCCCTGCACGTGACAAGGGGTAGAGTACGTACGGGTTCGAGTTTTTACTCGAAATTCTTTTGTTTTTGTGGATACTGACAAGTAAACACACTCAAATTTGTTCTAGGATCGTTTTGTATGTATCTGTGGTTACAATTGTTTTTAAATAATATAGTTTGTCAGTGCAGTAGCTTGACTAGTGGTGCCTGCACAGAATTTGTTTAAATGTTTTTTACTTCAATTCAAGAATTGTTTTTCTATGTTTTAGTGGACAGTCACTTTCTGTTTTTATTTTTTTAGGCTGAGAGCGGCATATTGTCATGTTTGTTTAGTCTAATTTTAACTTTTAGACAATTACTATTAATTATAAGATATTTCTTTTGAGATATTTAAGGTATTTAGTATATGAGGCCTAAGTTTAGTTATTGCAAACTCTATTGGGGTCATTTACTGGTTAGGTTTTAATTTTAACAAAATATGGGGAAATGGAAAATATTTCTCTAAGCTAAATAAAAAGTTCAAACCGTACTAGGATTATTCAGTTATATAAGGATTTTAATCTTAGAATACCTAAGGACACTGATTTGGAATATCTTCGTGGATACTTGCGGCTGCGTAAGATTCAGGCCGAGCGATCTTTACGAGAGGAAGATACAGCCTCATTCGACATCGAAAAACTTAGCGACAGCGAACACCTTTACGACTCTGTATATGAAACGTTGGACAATAACTCTGTTGTTTCAACGTCTTCTTCATCTTGTAGCTCTCAAGTTTTACCTCAATTCAGCGGTGCTGGAGGAAACGAGTATTTAATTCCTACCGAAACAATGGTGGAAAAAACTCCTTGCTTTCAACCAACTCCTTTTTCAGGCGGTCCTACTGAGGACGTTAAAGCATTTTTGATCGGTATGACCTTATTGGTCAAATTAATCAATGGAACGATGCAAGGAAACTTCAACTCTTGCCTTTTTATCTTACCGGCACTGCAAAAATAATTTGGGATAATTTAACTAGACAACACACAACAGATCTCACGTGGGACATAGTAAAAACCGAGTTCAAAAAGACATTTTCTAAAGTAGCTAACACTATTGCTTTAGAAATGACTTTAAATGCAAGAAAACAACGGATAGACAAAACCATAGTTCAATACATAGCTAGCGTGGAAAATTTATGTTTTCAAGTAAACCCGGATATGGCTGAAGCCAGGATTTGCGGTCACATTCTTTAAGTAATGAGCCCGGCAGTTTTGCAACAAATTGTTATGTTTGACAACACGACTCGGGCAAAACTTAAGGAAAACTTGCAGAACTTTGAAAGTTCTAATATGTTGCTAAGGCACAGCCTGGGTGTTGACTCATATGAGTTACCACTGCCTAAAGCGGACACCTCCGAGAATACGGTCGTGACAAAACTTGTTCAGATGGTTAATCAGTTACAACTATCTGTAGAACAAATTGAGAATTCCCGTGGTAGATCTAGGGAAAGAGGTTCACCTCGGTCTCGAGAGAGACGTCATGACTTTTCCCCATATACAGACCGACCTTCAAGTGATAGGCGGTACAGGAGCCCATCGCGCTCCCGAGAAAGGCGTGGAAGTAGAACGCGCTATGACAGAAGAAGCGTCGATAGGGACATAAATAGACGTTACAGAAGCTCGTCGAGGTCCCGGGAAAGGCGTAATGAAAATTATTATCGTTCTGGTCGAAATGTGACATTTGCGGATGGCGAGCGGAAATCTCGTAACAGAAGTGTTTCGCCCAAGAACAAAAAGTATTTTGCGATTTTTTTAAAAGGTCGGGACACACTTCTGATTTATGCGAGGGATTCAAAACTGGGGCGAGTCAAGGGGCCATCACACTGACCCTGCTTCCTGTGACGAAAGGTCCGGCAGGTGGATGATTACGGATTGTAAAATTTTCGTCTGAATGTTTTCTGTGGAATGGGTCGGGTTTGATAATTAGTCTCCAAATATTTCTAAACGAGATGAAAGGTTTGTAAAGGTATATACTATCAATTTTAAAACAAATAGAGATTTACAAACTTTTATTTTTTAAAATCATCTAGGGAATTTTCAAAACTTCTGTGAAATGTTTCAACAGATTTCAATGAAGGTGTTATTGCACACTAAAAGGTTGAATCGTTGTAAATAAACAATTGTAATTATGACTCAGCAGGTAACTTTTAATTCCGACATCTTTCTTACACATAACCACGAGCGCAGCAGTGGTCTTAGCTGACGTCAGCCAACACTCGCGGGGTCGCTGACCCAGGAATTAGATTAAACAAAATAATATTAAAAAATAATTAGCAGTTCATGTTCCAGTGGTCACATTCCTGTCGGCTTCAAGAATGAAGTGTAAACTGCTGTTGATGTGGGGTTACAACGTGGTTGCATACATCAACAGAAGAAAACTCTGGGTGTCCAAACACTTGCATTTCATGGGTGACACATGTAAATTGTTTACAGAACAAGGACTGAATTATCATTGTATGGTGTAGATGTTTTAGTTATATCAAATCTAGAATTTTTTGTGCTGCGGGTTGAGAAAAAAGTACAGGGCGTTTTCAGAACTGTCCAACATTACCGTTTACTCCAATCAACAACAATTTAACCTTGCATATTTCTGGTTTCATACTAAAAAGGTTTTATATTTTTTGTAAAAATAGTTTTACATGAAAAGATAAATATGAAAGCTTTGCTGGACTCTGAAGCCAACGGTTCTTGTGTATACTATAGTTTAGTGCACGCTGTGAGTTCACCTGTGAAATGAACTTGCTCTCCCATGACTGAATGTAATTAAAGTTTGATTACTGATTTTAAACAAACTAGTGCATGTCTTATCACATTTCATTTCAGCTGTGGCTGACAAAATTCTTTTGAGGTCACTACGTCGACACAGACACAACGCACAGGGGCTCACCAAGGAGCCTGAAGTAAAGATGTGATTCTGGATGTTTTAGGACTTCTTTTTGCTTGCTGAACGGAGAAGAAGAAAGTATGGTGTTGCAATGACAAGGAAAGAGTTATGTTTCAAAATTAAAGAGAATACTTTCAGTATTCACGTGGCGAATGAAGAGACTCAAACCTGTTTTGCTTTATGTCGTCAGAGGTCTGAGTTGTACCATATTGCTTGGTAACGATTTTCTATCTGACAGGGAGGTTACATTAAATTACAAAACCGGAGAAAGAAGGCTGTTTCTCTAACTCATAAAGACAGGCGGATACAACTACCAATGGAAGGTAGTTGATGCAGTGTTCTTCAGGTTCCCGGAGGTCATCAATCTCGATAGTACGTAAACATTCAGCTGTTCCAAAAAAGTGGCGTGTCTGACAAGGAGAAGGATACACCTTGTGCGGATATTATAAAACGTCTCTACAAGTTTGCAGACCTCACACAGCCAGGTTTCTTCTACCTTTATTTAAATAATGCAGCGGCCATACATCAGGTAATTAAAGGTCAAATAATATCTAAAGTCTCTACGGCAGATCAACCATCACTTAGGATAATTTTATAAAATGAATAATACTACTGTGTATTTCCTGCGGATCCAGAAGGTGACATGTACGACTTTCGCGGCAATAAACTAGACATTAGCCCGGATTTGACCTCATCTCAGCGACTAGCAACTTTTTTAGTTTATTATGTAAAATATAAAAAGACAAAAACAAAAAACAAAACAAAAAACAAAAAAAATGAAGCAACCACAGCTACAAAAAAAAAAAACAAAACAAAACAAACACAAAAAATTCATGCGTATATAACATTTATAATGTATTTGCTAAGGATAAAGTGTGATGGGAATCGACAAATTATTCTGATATAAAAAATGAGAAGGCTTAACCACAGATTTTAAACACGCCAAGATGCCCCTTATCGTATCAAGGTAACGTCTGACGAGCCTATAGCACTTCCACCTTACAAACTAGGGGACGAAATCCCATTTTCTTGGGGGAACGAGAGGAGGACGGTGGACCGGCAGGTGGATGCTCTTCTGGCAGCAGGGGTAGTCCAATCCCCTTATGCAGCTCCAACCTTTGTTGTCAAGAAACCAGGGGGTAAATATAGGATGGTTCATAACTATCAGAAGGTGAACGAGGTTATTGTTTCAGATAAATTTCCTCTTCCTAGAATTGACACAATATTAGATACGTTAGAGTCTGCTAATTTTTACTCTAAAATGGACATTAATCAAGCATTCTTTGGCCAGCCTATAGTTCCTGAGGACAGAGACTTCACTTCATTTATTACTCACAAGGCGTCGGTGTTATGGAAAAAGGGCGAATTCACCAAATCTGCATTTTTCAGGAGAGCGTTTTAAAGGTTCAGACCAACAGGAAAATTATAGAAAACTATTCAAAATTACTGTAAATTTTAAGTTGTTTAGGTAAAACATATTTCTTGGAGTTTCCCAAGTTTTAAAACCTTTGGTCGAACCATAAATTATTAATAAATATTTTTACAGTCAGGTGTAACATATTCGCCCTTTTTACATACCTAAAGATGGCTTTTTCGCCGTTTTGTACTGTGAGTAATATTAAAAAATACATTTAAGTACTAGTATTATTTTGTGATAAAGGAATCAAAGAAAACATGTTTTTGATAAACAATAAAGTTTATTACAACTTTTAATGAAAAGTAAATCGGATGAAAATACAAGAATAGAGTCAAGAAGTTGTTTTATAAAAAAAGTAAAAAGTTGTTAATTTATTTTTTGTTTGAACACGTTATTTTTACACATATTTTTTTAATACATAACATTTTTATGAACAATAAATCAAATTGAAAAATAAAAAACATAGCCGAGAAATCGTTATAGAATCAATGTACAAATTGTTCATACTTTTTTCTTCTGGGCCAATGTTGTTTTCTTAGACAGTTTTGTTTTCTGAGACGTTTCCGTTTTCTGAGACGTTTTCGTTTTCTGAGACGTTTTCGTTTTCGCGGATTTGTTCTCCTTTTGATTTGGCGCTTTTCCTTTTCCATTTTCCTTTTTCTTCTTGCCTGGCCTGATTCCTCCTTTTGGTATGTCCTCAAAGTACTTGTGGTGGTACAATGGGATCACTCTGGACTTACACAAATCAATCAAGTCGTTGTGCTTTGCAACCGTTATTGGCAATCGACTGTTGTAAGCCTTAGGCAGTGAGCCTATTGTTGGGTTGCTGGGTCTGCCCACACCTTTCAAGATTTTAATTTCATGGAATATTTCGTCTTCATACTGGTACTTGAAAAAGATTGAGTCCGGTTCAGTTTTCATAAATCTGAACCATTTGATTTTTTTCCAGCTTACTGGCTCTCCAGATGCAGTGTGGTACCTTATTGTTTCTTTGTTAGTTTGCGCCAATTCGTTCCAGTCTATGAAAGAAGTATGGTCTAGATAAACAATGTTATAAGGTTTCGGTGTCTTTCTTGCTGTCTGGCAAACAACCCCCCATTCTGAGGGTACGTTTATTTGCAGATTTTTTGCTGCCCTCTCAATAGTGGAGTGCATTGAGTCGCCTTCTTGTTGGGAATGCCCTGGCTCATAAAATACATGATCTATTACTTTGCAGCTTGTACATCTTACTGCATGTAACAAGGCAGTGGCAAAATACTGGTTCAAATTCTGTCCTCCACAGCTATCACTCATCAGAAAGAACTCCTCAGTTGTTGGATGGTTTTTTATATAATTGAACACGCCTTCTTTGGTCCTAATAATTGACCTTCTTTGGTCACCAGGTCGAATATTGTTAGATCGAATACTGCTAGTTTACGTTTGTAAAATATAGAGGATACCTCACCCTTTGGACATTCCAACACAGCTTGGAGGTCAAAGTTTATGACAGCTTTCTTTCCATTTGTATTTTGACTTTCCTTAACCTTTTGCGTTTTAAGCTCACGAGCCTTTTCTTTATTCTTTAAGTGTCTTTCATATTCATCCTTTTTTGTCTCTTTTTCTTCTGGTGTCAAGGATTTGTATTGATTACACGTGCTACACTGATCCTTTTTTGGCTTATGAAATCGCAGGTTCCCATACGAGTAAAAGTAAGTTTTATACATTGATTTGGAAACAGGTTTTATCAAGGGGTTTTTGCTGTCTGCATCAAGCATTTCGTTGTCAATTGTGGTTTTTTCGTTATCTTGCTTACATTTTTCTAGGTACAAAGAATACAACTTCTCAAGATTGAGCTGTGAAGACAGGTACAGTTTGGTGCTAGACCGTCTGCAGTAGTGGGATTCTACTTTTGGAATAGATTGAATATGCTGGCGAGCATGCTCTTCAATCCAGGCTGGTGTCTTGTTTTTTGTCGAGCCTTTCCCTCTCTTGTCAGTTGATACAATCCCGGAAGTACTTCTTTTTGCCAGACAAGTTCGAACAAATTTTTCTGTCACGGATAAAACTGCTAGAAAAAATAAACGGCAAACACGAATGTACACCCGTTTACCTCAAGGGATGAAGACCAGCCCCAGTGGTTTTCAACGATCTATGAATAGGATTTTTGCTGGACAACTGTATCATGGTGTTGTTTTGTATATTGATGATTTGGTAGCTTATGGAGATAAGTTTGAACAACAACTTAAGTCGTTGCAGATGGCCTTAGATACACTGAGATCTGCTAACATAAAACTTAAGACTTCAAAATGTCACTTCTTTTATAAGGAGATAAACTTGTTAGGTTACAAGGTTACACCTGATGGAATCAGGCCATTGGACGAAAATGTGAGGGCGGTAATGGAATTTCCCCGTCCATCTAAAGTGAAAGATGTGAGGAGTTTTCTTGGTACATGTTCATTTTATCGTCGTTTTATCGAGCGATATAGTGAAATAGCGCACCCCTTGACTCAGTTTACTAAAAAAGTTGCAGTGGAATCCAGATCTTTTGAATGGTTACCAGAACACGAGCAGTCTTTTCAGGCTTTGAAAACTGCATTGTCTTCTCCACCTCTGTTGGCACACTTCAGGGAAAACTTGGAGACAGTTGTCATGAAGATTCCTCAAGAGTTGGTGTTGGTGGAGTTATCAGTCCATATCAGGAGGATGGTACTTTGAGGCCTGTGGCATATGTTAGCAGGACTTTGAAAAACACAGAAAATACGTGGAGTATAAGTAAGATTGAAATTTTAGGGGTGGTGTTTGTATGTACTCATTTCCGACCTTTGCTTCTTGGTAGACATTTTACAGTGTTTAATGACCACGCATCACTGCAGTACTACAAGAATATCAAGAACCTCAGTTCCCGCTTAAATAGGCTAGCTTTAAAGCTTATTGATTTTGATTTTACCATAAAACACAAGCCAGGGACATCAATGAGGGTTTGTGACTCACTCAGTCGTTACCCTTGTGCGGAGGAAATCACCGACGAGGGAGTAGCAAAGGAGTTTCAGATTAACCTTATTTCACAGGTTAATATGCACAAGCTACAGCTGGAGGACAAGTTTTTGGCAGAGATTAGAGCTGCTCTCCTAGACCCAGACTCAGCATCGAACAAATTTCGGCGAGCTTCACGACACTATATTTTGAAAGATGATGTGCTTTACTTTAAGTCTTTTGAACGTGGAATATCTTCTCATCGATTAGCAGTACCGGCTAAGTTAGTTCCAGACACATTAAAGGCTTACCACGATGATCTATCAGCCGGAGCTCATGCTGGTATAGCTAAGACCTTTCACAAGATAAGCAGTCGCTATCATTGGCCACATGTGTCCGGAGATGTGCGAGCGTATGTGCGCTCGTGTGCGGCATGTCAGTGTCGCAAAACAGATAGGCGGAAGCCAGCAGGGTTACTTCAGCCTATTATTCCACCTGGTCCCAATCCATTTTCTCATGTTCAATTTGACTACCTTGGACCACTATGTAATCCAATAAAAAAGAGTACATTTTGGTTTGTACAGATTTGACTACTAGATTTGCTATTACAAAAGCTACGGAGAAGGCCGATGCAAGAACGACTGTTCAGTTTGTGTTAGAGGATTTGATTCCCAGGTTTGGTTGCGCCGATGTGATGACGCAGAACAAACACAGTACAGCGTACCACCCACAAAGTCAAGGTCATACGGAGAGGATTCACGGCTCGCTTTGTGACATGTTGAGTTTCTATGTTAACGATTCACATTCAGACTGGAGTAAGTCATTGTCTATGGTCACATTTATTTACAACACCAGTGTTCATGCATCGACAAACTACAGTCCTTTCTATTTGGTGCACGGATTTGATCCTGCTTATCCAGCGGATTTGGCATTTCTTCCCAGTCAGCCAGATCACGATGTGCTACAGGCGTTGGAGAGACTTCACGAGGTTCGAGAGAAAGCTCCAGAGATGTTGCAGAGGGCGCAGAAGCGGCAAAAGGACGTCTACGACAAGCGGCATGTTCACAGAGAGTTTAAAGTGGGGGACTTTGTTCTTTTAGAATCAGTATTCACGGGGAAAGAAGGTTCAAAAAAGTTGGCTACTAGGTACAAAGGGCCGTTTGAGGTTGTGCGGAAATTGTCGGACTTGAATTACGAAATAAACATTCAGCGAAATGGAAAGTGGACTAAAGATGTCGTGCATGTGTCAAGGCTGAAACCATTTCACATTAGGAAGCCTGTAGTTAGAAAAGGAGGATAGTTTTGGTATTTCGATTTAGTTGTAGGTTAGGTTAACTATAAGCGATGTGTTGTAAGATAAGTTAGTTTAAATTAGAATAGAAATGTAAATGAGTATAAATATTTCCAGTTTCTACAGATATATTATCTTCTTGTGTCAGGTTTTTTTTATGAACCATAATTTTTATTTTGTGTATGTATTTATAGGTAATTTTTCAGTTTTTTAGGTATAGGGTATTGTACATTTTATTTGAAAGAAATTTGACATAGCTAAATAATTTGCAAATGATATTATTTTAAGAAACAAAGACATTAGCAGTATCTCCAGGAATTTTAGGAGATTTTGTTAGTAAGTTTCTTTTCTCAAGACTTTGTATATAATGGAATGTTTATGTTTATCGACAATTTAAATACTATGTTTTAGGATTTAGTTGTAAGTGTGGTAATATTTGTTTGACAGAGACCTTGTTTTATTTGTAGTGATATAAGTAATATTCGTTGCGTAGAGTATTTGTGGATAAAAGGAAAATATAGATATTAATCTTAAGGTAGATTGTTTATAAGCCAACGGTCGAGAGCTGTTGATAGTAGGTAGTGTGGTTAATGGACAGTCATTACGGGGAACATTTAGTTTGGGGCTTGATTTAGCTTTTTCATATTATACATTTTGAAAATTGCTTAAATCTCCTTTTAATTTAATTTGTCATAGCCCAGATCGGTAGTTTTTAAATTACATCATTGCAAATTTTTTTTCCTTTTTCTCTCTTCCCAAGGGATTAAGGCCTTACCATTGATGTTCGGTCAGATAAAGCAAATTTGGAGCTGTGTGAAACATTTACTAATTTGGTTTTATTTTGTTTCATGAGCTGAACACGCTGATATTCCTGGTTTCCACGCAACAATTACATCAGGAGTTTGTTTGTGGATCTGAACTGTGAATTTCTGATTCATCACTGTCTGACAACAAGTGCTACGGACTAGATTAGTGTGACCTCGACACTCAGGCATTGTCATTGTGCGTTCAGCAGTTCTGCGAGGTGTCAGCGGTTGTTTCTGTTGTGTTGACGTTTCTGCTGGGACATTGATGAATTTCCTATTGTAACATGTACTTCCTGTCCTTCAAAAGTTGTTTTTAATGTTAAGATATAAATATATTAGCATAGGATTACATGTCAACTCTTGGCTTGCTGTTATATTTATATTTTAGACGATATGTTGAGAATACGGTGATCCGGGGGCACAACAGGCGTGTTGACAGAGAATTTGAATTAACAAAAGACGAGTTTTAGTTTTTATTGTACTTAACACGTAAATTTTTGTTCTCCTGTTTCCAAATTTTGGTTTCCCCTATTTGGTAATCAGTTTTTATTGTTTATTTCATTTTTGAAACTCGGGGACGAGTTTTACCTCAGCCAGGGGGACGTGACGATCAGTCACCGAAATTCAATGCATTTAGGTAACTAAAGTCTTTATTAATTGTTTTCAAAATTTCAATGCATTGGATATTGACAATAGGAAGAGTGTGTGTGGTAACACGCTGACATCATGTTTATAAAACACGCCTGGTATATGTAGGCCAGTTACACAGGCAGTAGGACAGTTGTGTTCCAAGTGAGGGACCGACTACACCCTGACCTCAAGGCCAGAGGTAAGGCCATAATCTTATCATTTGTTTTGTGGTTTTTTTAAAAGGATTTTATGTTTTGTTTCCAGCCAGTTTATTTTCTAATCGTTTCAGACTTTTCCTTTTCAGTTTGTTTTGTTTGTTTATCTTGTTTATTTGACAAATTCGTTTAAGCAGTGGCTGTCCAGTGATCACACGTATTCCCAAATCGTTTTAATATTCTTGTTAAATATTCGTTTTAAATTATTTGAATAAGATGTCTTTAAATTATTGAATATTAACCTCTCTTGGTAATTATAATATTCACTTATCTTTTTATAACATTCACACTCACAGATAATATAATTTCTAAATAAATAATTATTGTTCAATCAAGATACAGTGTCTACTCTTTTTGGCCCTCTCACACGTAGCCAAGTGGGTTGCCAAATCTACCATCTGCAGATCCCGATATATAAAAATAATTCTGTTTTTAAGTTACGTGTTAGGGAAAAAGACCCCCTTTTCTTTTTAACCCCTGCACGTGACAAGTGGTAGAGTACGCACGAGTTCGAGTTTTTACTCGAAATTCTTTTGTTTTTGTGGATACTGACAAGTAAACACACTCAAATTTGTTCTAGGATCGTTTTGTATGTATCTGTGGTTACAATTGTTTTTAAATAATATAGTTTGTCAGTGCAGTAGCTTGACTAGTGGTGCCTGATATCTCAGGCCGTTTAAATTATATCCAGGTGTGACACGACATAAAACTCACTCTGTATATACTAAAATAGGGCGCCAAATTTCAGGGGTGGGTCCCTTATGAAAAAACAATGAAAAAAGTTCCCATAAACATAGGTCCTAAAGTTCTTCGTTATCCCGTTAGCCGCCATTTTGTATTTTTTACTAAAAATTTATATCTCCTGCAGCCCCAAGCAATTAACCACCACCACCGGCAGCCCCAAGCAATCAACCACCACCACCGGCAGCCCCAAGCAATCAACTCCCACCACCGGAGTCTGACCCCGATTGCGTGATAATAGGGGAGTTTCCTCCACGGACTCAAGGGACTCGTAGGAGGAGGCTTCAGGAGCCCGACTCCGACCATACTTACCCACGCAAACAACAAAAGAAATAAATTGGATTTTGTACTGTTTTTCCGTTACATATGTCCACCAAGAAATACGAGGTGTGTAAAGAGTTTGCAGGGAGTCTGATTATGACACTCTCGTTTATATATACATATGAATTAATCCTAAAAGTCCTTAAAAACGCGTTTTGAGTTACTTTACTCGTATTTACGAGTAGATCAAATAGATCTTCAGATATTTTTTGAATAAGTTTTATTAGAAAGATGACGATGTACTGCAATTAGTGGTTAACGAACCAGACCGAGATGTATACAATAGAACATTGTGTACCAAATTTTGTGAAACCCGGAAAAATGCGACCTGTAGATGTGATATATATAGTTAGTATTCTTAGTTAAAAAAAAGACATTATTTAATTAGCGTGTTATATTTCGTCATTTTAATGACTTTTTCAAACACTATGGAACATACACACATTAGAAAAAAACTTAAAAAATTATAAAAATATGTACAATAGAATAAGACATTTTGACAAAAATAAATATTTACAAAACCAGGTGGTACTTTCACCTAAGATTTAAACCATTTGGTTTTCTTGATTTTAGCAAAAGTTGATGGGCTAGTTCATTTTTCTTTAACATATATCTGTTAGTGTTCTCATTCTCAGTAAGTTTCACTTGCTTTACCCCCTGCAGTTCAAAACAGTCTTGAAACTTGTCAACGTTGTGGGAAATTGTATGTAGGGCCACAGGTTTGTCCCTTTCTTTGTGGAAAACACTGAACCGATGACCAGTCATGCGCACTCTTAAATGGTTAGAAGTTTGACCTACATATTGCTTTTCACAGAGTTTACATGTTAGTTGATATACTACATTCTTGCTGTTGCAGTCGATAGCTTCCTTTATAGGATATTGCTTACTAGTATGGCTGCTCTTAAAACTTGTAGACGGGTTCATCATACAACAGGTTCCGCACCTGGGCGTTTTGCATGGATTGCTCCCTGGAGATTTTAATAATTTTTGATCTGACGAAGGTAGTTTTGGCTTTACTAACAAGTTTTTTAGATTTTTTGGCTTTTTGAAAATAACTCTTGGAGCTCTTGAAAACATTCCGCTTGTTTCTTCAGAAGTTTGAAGGATAGGATACGCAGTTTTAATAATATTGTTTAACTTATGCAAACCAGGGTAAAAACTTGTTATGAATTTAGGCTCTTTGGATATACTGGCTTTATTATTTTGTCTTCTTGAGTGTCTTCGTTGATTTTGTATCGTTTTCTGGGAATACCCTCTTTGGTTAAGGGCACTATTCAGCTTGGTTTGATAACTCTTGTAGTCTGAGTGATTATTACATAAGGCATATATATATACATACAGAGTGAAAAACATGCTCAAAACGGGTATGGGGGTCAGGATCGGTGCTCATTTCATGGTCAAATTACCATAATGAGGCCTTTAGGGGTTGGTTTATCAATCTTTCACTTATTTCCTTAGGTGGAGGTCATATCTTGTACAATATCGAGGTCAAGTTTCATTTTAGCTCAAGTACAGTACAGCAATGAGTCGTTACTCGTTAGGCCTACATGTGTTGTGTGTAAAGTCCTTAACTAAAACAGTTACGTCTACGTTTACTATTAATTAGAATGACGCCTAACATTGGAGGTGTATTTTTTGTGTGCCTAAGGTTGGAGTGTATTTTCTATACAGTTTATATACGGTTTTCAGGGTTGAAGGAAATATACATCGAACGGCTTAGCGATGGATAACTCATCATAGAGTTCTTCTTGATAACGAACTTGTTTAATATAGAAGGCAGTTTGAGAAATAGTATTAAAGCTCAAGGGCCTACTTGAAAAAGGCCAAACAAATTCTATATAGCACTATAGCTTCGGAAAACATTATTTAAGACATGTTCTTGTTGTATATAAATAACGTACCCGTCCTTATTGTGGTGTTTAAAGTGTTCTTGTATTCATTAAGAAAAAACAATACAATTTTATTAATGTGCGAGGTTTCTACATCTAATGTGTGTTCAGTGGTTTGTCTCGCAACAAAGTATTACATTGTAAAAGACATCAAACTACCTGTGATATGTGTGTTCCTGTACATTAAATGTGAGCTTAAGATGTTGATGTTAGATGTTGTGATAAAGTTTAATGTTATGTTTACGTGTGGTTAGCTATGCAGTGGCGGATCCAGAGGGGGCGCAGGGGGCGCCCCCCCCCCCTAAGAAAGAAAATTTTGAGACTTTTTAATGTGTTTAACACATTTATTTTGAGATAAGTTCTCTATGCAATGTTGGTTGAAGAGATCTCTTAGAATGTATTAATGTATAACAGCAACAGCGGTCAGTGTGTACCACATATTAATAATATTATGTTAGCTGAGATCGACACGGCACCGCGTTAATGTAACAAAAGGACTAGCGGCCGGTGGCGGATGGCGGCTACGTTCTGCTAGGATGATAGCATAGTGAGTCGGCGATTTTAATGATTGGCGAGGGGAGTCGGGGATGGATCGCAGCGCGCGTTGCGCCAGCGGGAGTAAACGTAACTAGTCACTGCTAGTTAGATGACTCAAAGATTCCCTAGGGATTGTTTGAGCCAAGTGCAAAATTCTCTCAGCTAAGTCATCGACGTCAGTTGGCTTTGGTTGGTACACCAGGTATTTCAAGTAGCCCCAAAAGAAGTAGTCAAGAGGATTAAGGTCAGGAGGCCTTGCTGGCCATTCCACAGCGCCCCTTCAGCCTATCCACCTTCTTGGGAAGACATTATTTAAATACTGTCGTACTTCACGGCCATAGTGTGGTGGTGCTCCATCTTGTTGTAACCAAATGTTCTGAGCTTCTTGTGATCTTGTCCGAACATATTTTGGAGTGCAGGCACAATCTGGTTTTGAAGCATCTCTAAATACTTCACATAATTTAAATTTCCATCAATATTATAAATGGACTAATCAAGCGGTTATCAACTATTCCTGCCCAAACATTAACTTTTGAAGGGCGTTGTGTATGCAAAACGTTGTGAGCAGTCCTTCCACGCAGAGTCGCGGGCTCTTCAGCTGTGATTTGGTACCACATGTGCAGTTATGCTAAAGTTGGTCGTTGCCAGGCTGTTAAGCACAATGTCAGTGTTTCGGAAATCTTCCATTTTCATAACATATACAGAAAATGGATGCTTGGAGTTGGCGTGCGCAATCACTTCCACCAATTGGAAGGGGATAAACACCTGTTTTCCCTTTTTTGCTCTTTCGATAAGGGCAAAGTCCCTGTCACACGGAAGGAAACTATGGCCTGTAGTCATAAATTTTTGCTCAACAGTAGTGAAATATTCGTTAACCACGAGGTGCTGCATCACGCTGATAAGTCGCCTGTTGTTATTTTGGCCGATACAACGATCTTACCAAAACTTCAGGGTACGGACTCCTGGAAGAAGTTTAGGGATGTGTAACTTAATATACTTCAAAATGCAGGAAGCAATTTCTGCTGAACCACGTTTAGCTACTGTTTCATTCCAGAAGAACATAAATGCTTCATTTTTGCCCATGTTGTGAATACATAGGTTATAGCATGACAGTTGTCGTTGTCTCGTTGATAAAAGACATTGCCATGAGTGAGAGTAGGGCAAAACAAAACCTGTTGAAGGTCTACACACAACGCTACAGTATTCGCATTAACTTTAGCAGCGTCTGTGTCTTCACTCAAAGATTTGTAGGCTGCATCTGCTCTAGAGTGGTGAAGATTACTCTCTATTTCAATAGCTCTCCTTTAATTTTCATTTCGACTTTCTATAAGTCGAACATAGAAACGATCGCACATTTATCTGACCTGGGCACACCAAACCTCAGATTGAAATCGCTGTTAAAAATGTCTCGATATAAATGAAGTTTAACCACATTGTCTGGATGTGCGATACAAAACAATTTCCACATTTTTGTAATGTTCAAGTTAGGCCGGTTTTATGCATGGGCGTCACCTCGTCGCTCGTTCTTAGGTCCGTTGGTTCAAATGGGCGCATTTATGCACTGTTAGGTGACGCGCGATGTCGCGCGTCCCTGAGAAACCCGCGTCAGTATCTCACGACTTCGGGGGACGCCACTGACGCGCGTCACCTCTAAATACATTGTTTAAAATCGGTGTTTTATGCATCTGCGACGTCGCGTGGACTAATGGTGTTCTATAGACCGCTTCAAGTAGAAATGTGTTGTAATCGTGTTTATTCCGCGTAAGTCGACAATTAATAAGGTTTGTTGTGATGAAATATAAATTATTTTTTTCAAACACCTAATAATAACCTATAGTTTAAGTGTCCAGAAGCAGTAATTTAACGTTTAACTTACTATTAAAAATCATGATCAAAACCCCAAAAGGTACATTTCTTTAAGCTTCATTGGATGATAAATTATTCTGGGAAAAGATGTTTTTCGGGCACAATAAGTAATTATAATACTCTACATTTGATAATCTGATAACGAACTTAATTCATACAAACATAAGAGCTGTTAAAAAACAACAAACTCAACAAACAACTAAACCAATTAAAAAGGATTGTGGAATCAAAAAATAGAACTAGTGGTTTTCATTGTGTTCTAATTTTGTTAATGGGGTGAGAATCACACATGACCCGGGTCCATCCTCCGCACTTACTCTTGTGCAACTGAGTCAGAAATGGATTAAAAGAACAAAGGCGGGAAAACACATCCGACGCGCGTCCCTCACGATGACCGAAATGTCACGCGACTCCTAGTCGCGCGACATCGCGCGTCAGTGACACCTATGCATAAAACCGGCCTTAGGGTGCAAACACTCTACCTGGCTTTCCCTTCGTGAGTAGTGGTTTTCCTGGCGAGGAAATGAGCGAATGTGCTCTCTTACCAATTCTTTGACCTCATGTGGAATTGTACGTTGATTACCATGCGTTCCACGATTATCTGTGAGTGGACGATTGAACTTAATTTTTTCTAAAAGCATTTGCACTCTTCGAGGCATAATTTTCAAAGTTTCACACAATATTTTACGACAAACACGGACAAACAAATCTTTATTTGGGAGATAATACTCCACTGAGCAGTGCCTCTTAGAAATGTCTTCACCTACCGTGCGTCCATGAATATCAACTACTTTGATACACGCTTTGGCGAGAAGCTCGTTTTGTCCATTGTAATCCAATTTGTAAAATTCTTTGAAGTGGTACACCATGTTTTCCATTGTAAGGTCTCGGCAGTCATGTTTACAACGGCACTGGGGCACCTGTGGACACACATTAGATATTAGCCAATTTTGTAATAACTGTTTATTGTTGTAACTAACTAGAATTAGACTTTTTACCATGAATATTTTGTTTTAATATACTCTTTACTGAAAAGGCAGGGCAAAAAGTACATTATGAAACGCTAAAGTGAATTTACTCTAACGTAATATAGGCCAATTTTAGGTTTAGGCTAGTTGATATATTTTTAAATCAAATATAGGCCTAATAGATGATAAACTTAGGAAACTGCACATAATCTTAGATTGTTTATAACTAACTGGGTATGTATGCACTCTTTATAGTCCTGTGTTCAATGAGTAGAGAAATAGAGTACGCTAGGCAGTGGCTGCGCAGCACACCAGCGTCTGTAGAAAAACGTTATTCTAATGGGGGATATAAATGTAGACAACATGACAGAAAACAACAACAACGCTAAATTAGAAGAACTCCTTGCTACATACAGTATAGTTAGGCTAAAACTTCCACCCACACGAATCACATCAGAAATCTCAAAATCAATAAACTGGATCTGCACAAACATGAACCCTGAAAAAATCAAAACTTTAGTAATCACATCAGGTCTTTCTGACCACACAGCACAAATAGCAGAAATTGACTTACTCAAAACCATTTCTAAAGTGATGTCCACTAAGGCTGATGAACTGCAGACAAAGGGTCAAAAATAAGCACTGGGACGATGAGTGCAGAAGACTCAAAAACGCCTACATCACTGCTCTTGAGAAAGAACAACGTACAGGGCTTAGAGCAGACAAGGCAGAAACAGCAGACAGGAAAAAAGACTATGACCTGAAGCTAAAAAGCCTAAGAAAAGAGCAAACAGCAGCTCATATAAACCAAGCTGACAATAAATCAAAGGCTTTGTGGCAAGTTATTAACAATGAAAGAAACGCAGCATCAAACCAAGATCATCAACTAAAGGTTCAAATAAATCACCAACTAACAAGCGACCCAATCCAAATTGCAAACCACTTCAACAAATATTTTTCTACAATAGCAGAGCAAACAATCCAAAACAGTAACATCATGCCAAATTCTTCAAACACTTACACGACACAGCAAATTGCAAATAACAAACTACATTTCCTACCAGCAACACACAGAGAAGTAATCAAAGCAATAGAATCAATAAAGCCAAAAACTTCCTCCGGCACTGATGGAATCTCTGCGAAACTCATAAAGAAATGCAAAGCAGAAATAGCAATCCCCATCACAATTTTGATAAATAAATCCCTAAAGCAAGGAACCTTTCCATCAAAACTGAAAATAGCTAAAGTCTACCCAAAATACAAAAAAGGACCGAAAACACAAACAAGCAGCTACAGGCCCATTTCACTAATCTCCTCCTTTTCCAAAATATTTGAAAAAATTGTCCTCCATAGACTCACAACCCACCTGGAAACCCATAGCCTCCTCACAAACCAGCAGCATGGGTTTCTAAAAGGAAGATCCACAACCACTGCCATAATACAACTTATGGAACACATAATAGACCAGCTGGAAGATGGATGCATCGTGAACAGTCTGTTTTTAGACTTTAGCAAAGCATTTGACTGCCTGAATCATGACCAGCTACTACAAAAACTTGGACACCTAGGCATTGAAGATCAAGAAGCAAAATGGTTTCGGAGCTACTTAAAGGAAAGGATACAGATTGTGGAAATAAACCATTCCGGAGACAGTATCAAACAGAAAATATGCTCTGAGGTAGCTTGTATAAGGAGAGGAGTACCGCAAGGGTCCGTACTCGGGCCAGTGCTCTTCCTTCTTCTTACAAACGACCTACCAAGCTGGCTGCAAGACACATGCCACACAGTAATGTATGCAGACGATACAGTCATTACACTCTCAGACAGAAACCCAGACAGACTAGAAATCAGCACAACCCTACAATTAAACAGAACCAAACAATATTGCTTTCAAAACGACCTTGTCTTAAACGAGGACAAAACTGTACAACTAGGTTTCACTACAAAGAATAAAAATCAAGAAATACACCCTCTTCCAGGCTTAGAATCAACCACTACAACAAAATACCTTGGCATCACAATTGACTCGAAACTGTCCTGGATCCCGCACATACAACATCTGTGCAAAAGACTATCATCAAGCATCCATGTCATCCGGAGAATCAACCACATAAGTGGTCTGGACACAGCCAAAACTGCCTATTTTGCACTGTTTGAGTCCCACCTCAGGTATGGCATAGCCACCTGGGGAGGGGCAGCAGAGACCAACTTGGGAAAAGTCCTCATCCAACAGAAGAGAGCCATTCGATGCCTAGCAAATATACCACGCCTTGACAGCTGCCAAGAACACTTCAAACACTTCAAAATTCTCACAGTTATCTCACTGTATATCCGTGAGACCATCATGCATGCAGTCAGCACCCAGCAACCAAGACACCACAATCAACACCAACACAACACTAGACACGCTACAGACTTTTCCTTGCCACCTCATCACCTAAGCCTCTTCAAAATGAAGCCGTCTTACAAAGGAGCTCTCTTTTTCAACCACCTTCCTGAATACTTGAAAGCCCAAGACCCACAACATCTGAAGAGACAGCTGACTTTGTGGCTCCAGGAGAGACCCTTCTACTCAGAGAAAGACTTCCTGACCAACAGAACTCTACCACTCCAGAACAGCAACTAATGACGAATACATATATTGCATTGTATAACATATTTTTTCTTAAAACCATTTTGACGCATGTACTGTTTCTCCATGAATATGTAAATAAAGAATATTGTCTATTGTCAATTTACATCTGCAGGTGGAAGTTTTCCGGGTACGTGCTTCTTTTTTTTGGAAAAGTATGGTTGTCCGGAGTTCCTCATAGCTTTCCTCTTCTTCTCTTGCCATTCTGTTGCACTTAACTTCCGTTTTTTGCCCTGGTTTAACCGTTTTCTATCTCCCGGCGACAGAACAACGCACGTGTCAGACGACATCTCTGCTGGTTAGAACGTTATTCTCACGGCGGAGCTGTATTTCCCGCCACTTCGACCAGCTGTTCAGGGCTACCAACATGAAAACTGTGACAAACAAAATTTATCACGCGACGTAGAATCCCAATTAGAACGTTATTCTACTAAAACATTGATTTTGAAAAAAGTGTCAGTTAGAACGTTATACGTAGGACCCATTCAGTTTCAATCCTAAGTGTCTTCACTGCTTTCCATCTATGAAGGTATCTAGTAATGTCAGCCCTCCATCTGATAAAGCACCCATTCCTAGAGCTTCCCTATCAAGAGCTCCGGCTGCAAGACCTGCCAAACCCAGAGTGTATAAAAACAATCTGGTGATCTTCGCTGACAGCCACGGTAGGGACCTAGGCAACATGATCTAAAAGAGATCCTCGACCAGAGTCAGTTCCTCTGTCATGCCTGGAGCTTGTTTAGGCTCAGTTGTACGAGACTGCAAACGGCTATGTTCAAACTTAAGCAATAAAGACTATATACTCGTGATGGGTGGCACAAATGATATAGGCCCTGACTGCGGTATATATTTGCAAATATTGCAAATATTTACAAATGTCAAAACCCTCATTAACGATAAACTTCACACAAATATCATTCTTGCCACAGTTCCAATGCGGTACGACACATCCCAATTTGATCTAAAAATCCTCACTGTTAACTTAGAGATTGAACAAATTGCCGGTACCTATTCAAATGTAAAAATCCTTCCACTCCACCTACTTCCCAAACACTGCTTTAACAAGGGTGGAATACACTGCAACAAGAAAGGTAAAGAGTTCATATCCTCAATGATCTCAAGAATTTCGCTGAGCATTGACACAGTCAGCAGTAAACCAATAATTTCCAAAATTTTGCAATCATACCAAAAGAACTTCGATGTCATTGACATCAACATGAGTGAAGTCATGGATGAACTGAAACATGATCCATCTGTTGGCTTTGCCCTCACAATATCGGCCGACAAGGAACATCGCAACATGTCTGGTGGCGTAGCTGTAATTTTCAGAAACAAGTTCAGCCGTCCTGACTTCTCACACTATATCGACAGTAGACTAACACATCAGAAGATACCCCAAGGAGCCTTAATTTTTAGTTTAGTTACAAAATCAAATGTCTACGGCAAACCAACAAATGAAACTTATAATACATCTTTCAAGCAACTAACCAACAATTTCAAAAGCTTAGGACTAAAAGCACTCATCTGTTCACCTATGGGGTGTGTAAGGGATAACATTGATCTGGACCTCCTGGCTAAGAATATTGTTGACTTTCAAAAGGAAACTAACTCTTAAGTCTACATCGTTTCGTACTACCAGGAACCGACAAGAGTTCTTAGAAGTAGCCTGTCCCACTCTCAATTCTTGGAGGAGTTGAAGATGAAAATACTTGATGCCCAGGAAACCATGAGCTCTGAGTCCTCAACTCCTTTGCCTGGCTCAACCCATGCCGACTCTTCAGCCTCAACAAGTCATCCCTCACAAAACCTGCCTGCAACACCAACTCAACAACCTACACTCCTCACGCAATCACCTGGTGTCAGACCTACGCCACCGACCATCCCTGCGGACTCAACGTCGCCACTTCAAGTGTCCCAACCCAGTGTAGTGTCTCCCTCTCAGTGTGAAAGTGAAGAGTGTAGTGCCAATTCAAATGTCAGTTTTCTGTCATTTCCTGTGTTCCACAATAGGCCTCTAAATAATGTGTAGCCGTAAGTACAAGTCTAACTATCTTGCCAAGCAAGACCTAGCCTACAGCCAAAAAAACCATCCCTCCAAAATTCACATACTTCCTTCCTATTTTTTAACATTCAGGGCTTAAAAAGCAAAATTTTAACTTTGCAAAGTGTCTTACTAAATCATAATATCAAATCAAATTGTTTATTGCATCAGACAATACTTACAATTGTATTGCAATTCTTAAATTAAAGTTAAGACTAAAAAGAACAATTACGCACAATAACACATTCAAACATGTACATTACAATAGCATACACACTCTCATTCATCCCTTTGGTTTGACACCAGTCTTAATAATATCCTCTTCAGACCCGAGCCTTTGTTGGCAAAGAAAAACGGATGTGAGTTATTTATTTATACTTATACACATTAACTATGATCAAAAATTTTTTTTTTTTCTATTTTTACCTTTTTTAGTTTTTTTTACAGGAATTAGTACACATCTGTGCACATTGGGTCTTAAACTATCCTGATAAATTTCAATAAAAGAATATGCAAACTGAACTTACATTGTTGTTTAAGGAAAACATAATACAGACAAGCTTTTAAATAAACTTTTTTATTAATAAAACATAATGTAATGCACTTTAGGTACATAAAAAAGTCAAATTTTAAGAACAAGCCAAAAACATTTAAAATACAAATAAAAGATTATTAACTCTTTAAGTATTTTTTTAAATTATTGCTACCTTAAACCAAAACTAACCTAATAACACTGTATAAGAAGCATGGTTTTATCTTTAAAGTTGTAAAATAAGATAATGCATTGATTTAAAATTTAAAATAAGTGAAAGCTTAGTGAAAAGTTCATCAAAAATGTGGTTTTTAATCATCATTACTTAGAACTGCTTTAAAATGATGTGAGTCTTTCCTTCTAAGCTTATCTATGAAATTCTAGAAAACAATTTTTCTCCTTTGAAACACACAGGAAAACTTGACAATGAATGCATTTGATTCTCGTCCTAGCCGAACAGCCTTGGTTTCTGCAGCGCAAAGCCGAAGAAAGATCCATCGCCTGAGGAAGATGCAGCGCACGTTTCATTCGGACTTCCCGAGGGGGAAGCGAAACATTTCCAGGCCGACCTGCATGCTTTTTACGAGGAGGTTGCTCATTATCTGAGTTGTCTGAGTCCGTCTCTGAAGGAGGATCTGCATCAAGAACTAGAAGCTGAGACAGGCGCATTTTAAAAAAATGCATGTCCATTAGTTCTTTCTTTGGAACGTGGTTAGCTAGTTGGTCATCCTTGTAAGTTATCCAACTATTTACACAGGCCATGTCGAAAAAGTGCTCCATGAAGCGTACAGTCCACTTCTTAGTTCTGTGGTAGGACCTGTAGTGGGCTAACATCCTATTGTGTAAGTCCACTCCGCCCATGTTAACATTGTACTGGCTAACAACATTGGGCATTTGTACTTGTATGTATTCTCTGTCTGCTCTGGAGTATCTTCTTGCTGGAGTGAATGGTTGTGGACCATGTCGAGTTGAGGCCATAGTAATTACTTTATTATCTACCCATTTCAAAGTAAGGATTTTTCATCGTCTCAATTTTTGTTTCACATGAGCCTCTACCTTCAGCAGTGAGTTCAGCGTCGGACTTGAAACTGATGTTTGGGAACCTGTTTTTCATTGTCGTGCCAGTTCCTGAGATGCCTTTGGCTCTCAAAGCATCGAGTAAAGCCAAACCAGTAAAATACCGGTCAAAGTACAGATTTGTGCCAGGAGGGCAAGTTTCACTCAATCTCATAACTGCGCGGCCGCCAGTTCCTAACTTAAATTGCTCATTGATTTCTGCCGGAAGCCTTGTTGTCAACTTCCCTTGGTACACCTCAAAATCCAAAATCAAACCATTCTTAGATGAAAGAACATAGTTTTTTAAACCGGTCGGGTTGGGCTTCCTTGGAACGAACTGACGAAAGCCCACATGTCCTGTGAACGGCATCATCTGTTCATCGATACTCGCTTCTTGTGGTCTTGGTATTTTCAATACCGTTTCTCGAAACTTGTCAACCACTGGCCTTACTTTCCATAGCTTGTCTTTCGCTTTGTTATCTGCTGTTACATCAGTATCATTAGAAACATGAATTGCAGATCGGATGGTGAAATATCGATCTCGAGTCATCGCGTCAACCATCGAGTCAAAAAATCTGTCGTCAAAGTATTCATTGAAGTATTGTAATGCATTCCAGCCATCCCTATTGCAACGCTCATCAACTGGTGGCTCAAATGGAGGAAAATCTGTATCAAGAGTTTGGCCAGTCCATTCTACGATTGCTTGTGGTCGTCTGCCGCAGCCACGGCCACCTCCTCTGCCACGTTGTAGGCCCCTTCCACGCACGTTCCCTCTCCCTCGACCTTCCCCTCTTCCTCGATCGGTCCCTCTGCCATGTTTACCCCCTCTTCCCCGTTCAGGCCCTCTTCCTCGTTCAGCCCCTCTTCCTCTCCATCGGTTACCCCTTAATGTAAGGCCTCCATTTGCTGAAGGTCCAGGGGCACTTAAGTCTAAATCTACGCTTAAGTCTTCGTTTTCACTTTCCGATAAAGGATCGGTTACAGTAGGCCTAATGTTACCTATGTGGTCCTCAGTTTGGGCACCCTCAGCGCCAGTAGTATCACCTTCTTCCACTGGTTCATCGTCATTGCTTTCGTCTTCATTTTCTGGCACGAAGTTTGGATCATTTTCGAGGTCTTCAAATACAAAATCCCTGTCATCTAACGCAGCAAGAAGTTCTTCATCCGAGATTAAATAGCCTTCTGTCCTCTTACGCTCCATCTGTAAACAAACGGAGATTTGGATGATTGTTTGACTAGACTAGGTTAAGTTAAACAGAATGTTAGGTTAAGCTAAGCTAAAATAATGTTACCCACTTTTTATGCATACAGTCCCAATGTGCACACCTGTGCACAAATAGGATAACTTAACATTTGGTGTAAAGACCCCATGTGCACAAGCGTGTACAAATTCTTTTTTGTTCGTTTTAAGTAACCTAAAAAACTTAAACACACTTAAAACAGCCAAACAATTTCTCAATGGGTTTAGATAGCTAAGCAGGCTATCAATGCTATTACATGATAAAAAAGCATTTACTTACCTCCTTGTTAGGTTAAAGAAAATTTTCTCAGTTGAGGTGATAAGCGGCCATTCTGAGTGAAGACCAAAAACATCAAAACAGAACAACAAAAAAAGATGCTATGTCAAAGCGTATACTGAACACAGTGCAACAAGTTCCATAGAGATATTTAATCTAGAAAATATGTAATAAAATATTTAAATTATGTACACATATGTGTACGTGGGGTCTGAAGAGGATATGAGAACAAAGTATAAAATATAGTCTTAATAATACTATACTAAATACTTAATAATATATCCACAATTGGCATAACCGAACATTGGCTCAAAGCTGATGAAACATCTTTAGCTTCCCCTGATGGTTTGTTTTGCAGTAGTTCTTTTTGCAGAACTGACCATATTAGGTAGGGGATTCTTTGGTTTTCATGCAAAATTCTTTAAATGTAAAAATTTGTGATGTAGGTCAGTTCTGTTCTGAAATTAGTTTGGAGGCAGCAGCAGTATTCATTGATGATTTGAAGATAATTTTCGTATCTGTCTAACATTCACCTTCTGGCAATCCTACAGTATTTTTTGAAAATTTATGATAAATTGCTTAGCTTTATTTCTGGTTATTCAAACTTCACCTACATAATTGGTGGAGATTTTAATAAGAACATTGATTTGACAGTAAACAATAATAATCTATCCAAACAATTTCATAATATTTTACGCCAATATAATTCTTATTTTCTAAATCATGCTCCCACTCGAGGTAGTAACTGCCTTGACAATGTCTTAATTAACTGTAACAAAAATGCAGAAATCACCTGTAAAGTTTTGGATTTTACTTTCTCTGGCCATAATGGTAACTTAGCTTTAAATCGAAATAGGGTTAACATCAACCAAAGCGTCACACAGTACTTACCTGCCTCCAAAATAGTTTTACCTAAAAGTTCTGTTTGTCCATTGTCAGATAACATCGGCACTTATGATTGGGCATGCATGTTTAGTACAAATTTAAGAGCAGTATAAAATAAGCATCCAGTATACAATAGAATACAGTAGATGAGCCGGATAAGGAAAAGCCGATAGACCGGTTCATTGAACTTGGACTTCGACCTATCTAGATTGATTTTACGTGTTTCCGAACTGAATCAAACGTTTTAACTGGTTATACAGTACTGTATTAAATTAATCTATCACGTTTTGATCTAATATAAATTTTACAAATTTGGAACAGTGATGGGATGGTTTGTAAGGAAAATTAATAGTGCACGCAAAATGGTTTGTTACAAGTTTAATTAATGCACTAACTGTATTTATCAAAAACTGTACAGTACAACATTTAAGTTATACATACTGTAATGTCATAATCATTGAGTAAAATAAAAACAGTAGCTTATAATATAAAACAAAACCAAAAACTACTTTTGAAAAAGTCTTTAATAGAAAGTTGCCGTTGGGTATTTGACTTTTTCCTCACCGCAGTGTCTCGTCATTTTCTTAGGCATATGATGTCAGCTCCGATTGCTGCGATGAATTGCAAACTTAACAGTTTCACAACTGAAGAAGTTTTTTAATTTTTTTTACAAAATGGTAGGCCGGATAGTACGGAGGCCGGATGGTCGCGAGCCGGATAGTCGAGAGTCTACTGTATTGTCTAGATATCACTTCATATAAAAATATAATTCATGGGAATTGACGGTAATAATTACAGACATAACAATAACAGACAGACACACCATTTAATTTTTATATATTAGTATGGATAGATTAAAATTGTATGATAAATGTTAAAAAAAAAATATAATGACAGAATTCCAAAAGTGCATCTTCATGCTATTGACTTAAAAAAAATAATACAAAAAATATACATATAATTTGCTACACAAGCAATTTACATTATAAACCATCCATACCTTCACTAAGCTGGCTTTCACTTCTGGGAAATTCTAGTTTTCTTCTCTTCGAGATTTTTGGATCATCAACATCATCTCCAGGTTCATATGTGTGATTCGGTATTTGTCTAGAAGAGTGACTTATGATTTCATGAGCTAAAACTGATTTAACACGATGTGGAGGAGGCTCCTAAATATATAAAAATTTGTTTTGGGGTGCAATTATTTGTAAGTGGTTTAAAGTCAGGACTATTTTACGAGGAGCACCGCAGAACAATTGTCACTCATCTGTCAGTGACTTTTCACCCACTTCAAATTTAACTTAAAGGTGAATAAGTTATTATCGTGAAGTTAGGTTAAGTTTGGTTAGTTTATTTTTTATGTTGAATATATTGAAAAGTGGCTATAAAGTTGGGACTATTTTACGGGCGGAAGACGCGGGGACGCGCGGCACTCTATAGCAGACGACAGTACCTGTCACCCACTTCAAATTAACCTAAAGGCTGAATAAGGTGTAATCGTGAAGTTAGGTTAGCAAAAGTTAAGTTAGTTTATTTCTTTTTGTAAAAACATCGTTTAGCATTGGCATTAGTAGACAGACTGTAGGCCTATTAAGATTTAGTTTAACCTAGGTAGGGCCTAGTTCCATTGAGTTTTTGATAGAAGCTTGTCCATGTAATCAGCGTTGAGCCTTAACATGTTGTACAAAATATATACCGTACCCAAAAATTGTGTCTAAAAAGTATTTAACCACTTGATAACAGGTAACTAAAAATGCAAATTTAGACCAATCCATTGCTTATCCTTCTTCTAAAATAATTTTTAGAACAAATTATAATTGAACCATTACGACCCCACGGACGATTCAGAAATCCATGGATTAGACTAGACCTAGGCCAGAAACAGGCGTTTCAAGACAGTCATCAGCCAATTTTTTAGACTACTTCATGTTAGTCTAGAACTTCCGTTCACAACGTGGGGATTGTCTGCTTGCCTTGTGTTATATTTGGTTATATAAATATATCAGTTCTTTTACTAATATGTAACACTGGTGAGAGTGGATTTTTAAAATAGCTCTTATGTAAAGTATTATAGCTACTACCCATACTGTTGAAAATGAAAGCATACTTACCCCTATCTGAAAGGACAGAGGTCGTATTTGTATCCAAAGTATCTGAACATCTTCTGTTGTAAAAATGTAACAAGATTCACTTTATTATTTGCCTTGCACTTGTAAAATTTTTTGTTTGAGCTGCTCACAAGATGACATTCATTAAAACATTGGGCTGTAGTATTATTCCATTTAAATATTTTATTGTAACCATCTGAGTTACCTAGGCCATACAGTCATGCAGACTGAAGTTCAAAGTATAGGTTATATGACTCACATGTAAGTATTATATGTTGAAAATGTACTTACCATCTGAGCAGATTGCCTTGTTAATATTATTGGGCTGTAGTACACCTAATACTATCATGAGACTCACAAAATGCTTATTATTAACACGTCAGCTTTGTTTGTATTATTAACAATCTCAATAGCGTTGTTGTGAGAGGATATAATTCAGTCGGTGGGGTATTAAATTTCAATGATCGAAGTTCAACAGATCGAACGTGTTTTTTTCGTCTGTTTTGCTGGTTCAAATGTTCGAAAACAGGCTACATCAAATGATCGAAAATTTTGGTGTTCCGCTCATCTGATCGAATGGGAATTTGTCCCCTATTATCCCTGCATTATCCAGTGAACTATTTTCACTCTACACAGCTCTTAGGCTCGTATTACACTAGGTCACTTGGCGACGTCACCGGTGACCAGGCCAGTTACTAAGCACTAGTTCTTACGGCGCGTATTACACTAGGGTCATCGGTGACGTCACCAGTGTTTGGTGACTGACTGTACTTGGTGACTGACTGGTGACTCTGCCCCGTCACCAGACGAGTCACCACTGGTGACCGACAATTTATCGCTGGGTATTGAGTCAAACGGCACCTATTACACACAGTCACTCCAGTGTCGTCACCGCTGTACATTCTTTTGTTCTGTTCAGCGAGTTCAGTTTTGAAAAAAGGTTTTCAATTGCATGAGAATGTCAAAATCATCCATCTTTGAACTGCTTTCACTTATAAATGTAGATATCACCCGAACAATTACTAGAATGTTAACAATTGTGTTTTCATTTCTGTATATTCAAGCATGATTCTAGTTTTTAAAACTCACAGTTTTTAAATAGCAAAAAAATTTATTACTATATTATCTGCTGATTTTCTTTATGTTTTACTAATTTTTAGAATATACATTATTTGAGTTTGCAGCCTGTTAATACAGGTAAAGTTTCTGTTTGGTTAAAACATGTCACTAGTTTTACTAAAATAAGATAATAAATAAACTACCAGGACTAAAGAATTGCAATAACTGTAATATTAATGAAGAAGTGTGACTGTCAAAGACAATTTACATAAATTAACATTTTCAAAACCAAATCTTCTTTCAAGTTGTATTGAAAACATGTAACGCCAATGGTAAAAAAACTATTTGTGATATACCAATAGTTTAGTTTGCGTTATAATAGAAATAACTATATTGTACAACATGTTTAGTAGGCTCACAAGGGTTTAAAAAAATAATATCGAGTGGGGGAACTTGGCGAGGTTGGTCTCGCTCCTGGTGACTCTACTGGTGTCCCGGCTGGCTGCTTGTACTGCAGTAACCGGTGACGTCACCAGTTGCGTCACCGGTGACGTCGACAAGTGACCAAGTGTAATACGAGCCTTAAAGTACCCGATCAAGCTCAAAGTAGGTTAGAAACTTGGATATTGGAGAATTAGTAGGTAAAGGTCACAAAGTATTCATTTATTATTTATTTGATTTATTATAGGATAGTGGCTCATATATTTCATAATTTATATTTTCTTGTTATTGTTAATGTTCCACACAATTTTATATTGTTCGGAAATAAAGATATAGAAATAAAGATTTTACAGAAAGTCGGCGACTCGGTGGTCATCTACTACCTGTGAGGGACTATAGACTAAGTCGCTGAGGAAGATTGCTGTCCATTTTCTTCCTCATTTTAATTATTGTTTAGCCAATCTAGTCGAATATAACGAACCCCTACATTTTAAGGCTCAGGTTATGCATGTTTGTAATGGTTTACCTGCGGGTTTGCAAACTCTAAAAACGCCGATAGTAAATGGTTATATGTCCAGCGGGGCCTGATCCGCGAGAAAACACTGAGCCTAAGGAAGGAGAGCAACGATAAAGTTAGCGCGGGTCCAACTCTGAATACCACTTTTATAGCATTGAATAAAATCATTGGCTGTAGAAGTATAATTAAAGTCAATAATTATTAAGTATTTTAATCCTGTAGTATACTGCAGTTATAAACAACGCCGAAGTAATGTACGCAGATATGACGGGCAGTATACAGTTGGATGGGGCAGTAGGGCCTGTAACAGTGTTTGTGTGCATGTCTGCGTCATTGAGAGCGCTGGTTCATTATTAAACATAAGACATAATTTGGAAAACTAATTTTATTCATAATAACAACTCAAAAATTGTACAGCATTTTTCCTCCTAACAGTGTTTGGATTAGGCGGATTTTCGGATAAGCGGGGTTCGGATTAGCGGGACTTTAGTGTAGTAGGGATTTTCAATCAGCCAATCATTTACCTTGGATTTAAATCTTTTGAACGTTATTGACCAGGCCAATAAACAAACCTAACCTGAAATGGTCAAACCTAAAGCTATGGTTTCCTAGGAAAAGGTTTACCGCTATATTACGGCCGTAATGTAGCAGTGAACGTAACCGTGGCGGTGGACGCAACACAATATTTAAACATATGTAGATAAAAACAACTTTTGACATGTTTATTTTAGTTATCATATCTGGTTTAGGTATATAGTAATGGGTAAGCTACTTTTGTTTACAAAACAATGTGTCACCTGGCGAGAAAACCCTTAAGTAGTGTTCACCGCTACTTTACGTCCACCATTTTCTAGGAAACCACTCTCATCTGATTACATTGAAAACAAAACTCACCGTCATATTATGCCTGTAATGTAGCGGTCACCGCTCTAAAACCATAGTGAACCAGATTGATCAAAATATCATGTCATTGTGCACCTGAAACATAACAGTCCATACACCATTGACTTTGTTGACAAGATCACTATACTGGTGCGGAGCAGTAAAGTGATTGATTATTGGGATAAACTAGGCCTTTAGCGGCTAACTCTTTGTTACGTACGGAATGCTATTCATTAGCGTACTTTGATTATTAGTCTCATTCTTATTCTTATTCTCATATTGTACTGTAATAAAGACTGGACAGTTGACCCGCGTAACTAAATTCTCCCCAGTTGATTGGTCAAGCACCAGCCCCACGCCTGTCCCCATTGGCTCAAGGCTAGAAACACATGTTCGCGCCCAAGACGCTTGGCGTCACCTACCCCGCAAAAGACAGTCCACCCTGAACTCCCAACCAACACACAAGGTGTTGGTCGGTATCGCATCTCTCATTATCGCCGCTTTATAACGCTCACAATTCGGTGACGTTATCGCTCCTTCATGAACTTTCTATTATTACTGTAATTTTATGTCTTGTGTGTATCATCAACTCGTAACCCTTTCTTGTGCAAGTGACTGTGACTCTTATTGTGAACTTGTGTGCGGTCTACTCGCGTCTTCCGTGGCTGTACTCTCGTTGCGAGAGCGATCATCGTACAGTGTGCGCGGACTCTACCTTAACCCATCCCTACCTTTTATCTTTCTCGTCACCGTCTACAAGGTGTGGTGAGTAAAACTCTATGTTTCATTTTACTGTAGTTCCAATTGATTCGTACCGTACAAGACTCTCTCTCTTTCCCACATGGTGGGTGGTCCTTCGAGCGAAGTTTCTATGTAATTGTATGTAATTGTAATTGTATGTAATTAATGTGTTCTTTGTCCATTAATATTATTATTAAAATATAACTCAAACCTTCCTTACGAAACATTTTGGTCCTTCCAATCGGATCTTTAATTTATTTCAATCCCCGTACGCAACATTTTGGTCCTTCGAGCCGGATCTTTAATTTATTTCAATCCCCGTACGCAACATTTTGGTCCTTCGAGCGGATGTTGGTGTGAATCGAGCCGGATGTTAATTGATATCAGTCCTTTGGAAATATTAGTTCACTCTCTCTAATACTTATTGTAATACTTTATTGTACTGTATGTTTTTGTCTTGTACGTTACAATCACTTGGAACTGCGTTGCCGCGCTTTTGTGCCTTTGTCTCTACGCGCGTCCCTTGTACTTCAATTTGTCACAGCTGATGCTTACCAGATGTGGAACTAGACCCTCAGTGTTTCGCACCCCCATAAATTGCTTTCACAGGGTCTCTCTCTGCCCCTTTCACTCCAAAACAAACCTGACACGTTACCGCGATCAGCTGTGACGGAGCGATTCCCTTGTTCTGTCAACTGCCCAGTCAACTGTGTTTTTGTTTTGATTTGGTACTCCTCTTTTAATCTTGTATGATTATTATTCTATTATTTGGGATGTGTAACTAGTTTATTTTGTTTATGTCTTTGTTCTTTGTAAACCTCTGCCAACGTTAGATGCCCTAGTGTACCTATTGTCTCATTACTTTTGTCTTTGCTTTACACCGTTATTTTCTATTATTGTTGGCTATTGCCTTTCTTACATCAATGCTGGTCTATCTTAATTGTGTCGTGCTTACTCTCTTTAGATTAAGTGCTTATCTAACTGTTTTAAGGACCTAACTTTAATAACTTCAATTTAATTACGTACTTGATTGTTCCCCTAATTACCTGTATTGAATTGTATAATTTTTTTGTTTGTTAAAATGGTTAAAGACAGTCCAATTAGTTCCTTTGTAGTGTACGAACGGTTGTTTGACCTGATCAAACTCCGTTTGGATTCAATCCACAAACAAGTGCTCGAACTGGTGCCACATAAAGGCAATTTCTCTCATGTACAGCTGAAAGGTTTGAAAAATCACGCTCGTGAAGCCCTAGCAAAACGAGAGGAATTCGAGGCTAACCTTTCTAAAGTCTTATCAACTGCTACAAATGAAGAATTTGCTAAACGATCATTTGGGGACGATCAACAAGTAATCACCGATCTATTTTACAAAATTAACGATACTCTCGAATCACTAACTCCTTCTGAGGAACCTCCCTCGCCTATCACAGGGAACGGTTCTCGTACAGGAACTTCAGAGTTCCAAGCTTCAGTGAGACTACCCAAACTCGAGCTGAAACAATTCGCTGGGGAACCTCACTCCTGGGTGTCATTTATCAATTTATTTGACACAACAATTCATGAAAACACTTCTTTGTCCGATGTTTCAAAATTCCAATATCTGCTCAGTTGTTTGTCAGGCGAGCCTCTTTCCCTGGTCAAATCACTAAGCATAACCGCTGCCAATTATACGGTAGCGTATGACCTGCTAAAGGAACGGTATCATTCTCCAAGACGTCTAACCTCACTTCATTTGAACAACCTTCTAGACCTACCAAATGTAACTCTCTCTCCTTCAATGAGAAGCTTCATAAATTTGTTTTATGAAAACTCACAAGCCTTAAAGGCGTTGGACTGTGACGTCACCACAGACAACCCCATACTCTCCGCGCTGATCTTGCGCAAACTAGACAATGGTCTTAGAAAACGCCTGGAGGTTTTTAGATCGCGATCTACCTCCGATGATACCCACTCTGCCCGAAAGCTTCCGCAAGTTCAGGAAATTATCAAATTTCTGAACGAAGAGTGTATGCACACTGAAGAGGCTAATTTGCATGCCGTGTCATTCACCTCTAAAGCAGACTCATTCCTTAGTTTCAATCCCTCAAAAGGCGCATCATCTAAGCGACCTTATTCCCTCCCTCAAGCTGCTTCATACATTTCAACAACTCCAGTTGAGAACCACAATCGAAACCGCTATCAACTTGATTCCTGCTTTGTGTGCGGTCAGACAAGCCACAAAGTCTATTCTTGTGATACGCTTAAGTCAATGGACCCCAAGCAACGAAAGCAACTAGTGAAAGATCACAAACGGTGCTTCAACTGCCTTGGGAAGCACGAGATGCAAGACTGCCGATCAGCAATTAGATGTTTTACCTGCCAACAAAACATCACACATTACTTCACTTTGAAGCTCCGCCTCAATCCACTCCATCAGTTGTTGCCGTGCAACAAGGATCATCAAATGACAATCTTGTCGCTTTGACCTCTAACAACAATGTTTCATTTCCCGCAGTAACCTCTACAGTGCTACTAGGCACCGCCCTGGTGAAAGTGACCACGCACAACGGAACAACGCAAGTGCTGCGCGCGTTACTTGACTCAGGCAGCATGTGTGATTTTTTGTCCGAAAGGGCAGCCCAACTTCTCAATGCCCCTAGGGTGAGAGCGACACAGCCTATTGTGGGTATCTCACAAACAACAACTCACACTAAGGGACTCACATCTCTCACCATTGAGACTCTAGGCGGGAAAACAATAGCCACTGAGCACCCGTTTCTAATAATGGACAAGATATCCGTTGATTTGCCTCGGGCTACCATAGCTCCGGAGGTCTTCTACCGGGTCAAACCTTATGTTCTGGCTGACCCAACTTTCCACCTCCCAGGAGGTATTGACATCCTCCTTGGAGGCGCTCTCTTTCCCCACATCCTAACGAATAACACAATTTCCTTAGGTGTCGGTATGCCGAGTGTTGTGGGAACACACTTCGGCTTTGTTGTCATAGGACAAGCACCCATTCTATCCTCCCCATATCTCTCATCTGTGTCAACGACCATGCTGTCAACTATCGACATAGACCTTCATGCCTCTCTAGCCTCTCTACAGAAGTTCTGGCGACAAGAGGAACCGCCTGCTGCATCCTTCAAAACTGAAGAAGAAGTCCTCTGTGAGAATCATTTTATCTCAACTCACGCTCGAGACGCTACTGGAAGGTATTGCGTCAGACTGCCCTTCAAGTCCTCTCATCCTCCCTTGGGTCAGTCCCGGAACTCCGCTGAACAACGACTGTTATCTGTGGAACGCAAGTTCGTCAGTCAACCCCCCTTCGAGGATCTCTACGTCGACTTTATGAAGGACTACGAAGAATCTGGACACATGGAAAGATGTTCAACCCCCCCTTCCTCAGCGGAACATTACCACTTACCCCGTCATGGGATCGTAAAGCAGTCTAGCAGTTCAACAAAACTACGAACCGTGTTCGATGCAAGCTGCAAGACCAGTGACCTGTCCGACTGTGCGGCACTCCTCCCAGTCACTTCCTCATTGGAGCTCCCCTTGTTGCGGATCCTGAAGAAAATCTTCACTTCACTCCATCTACTTCGCGTCGTTCATATAAAAACGGAGAATGGACACCTCATAACTTCCAACTCGCGAACTTAGCTCATATAGTATTGTACAGTATAGTATTGTACAAACAGTTCCTAGTTAGCTAGTAAGTTATGTAGTATTTTAACTATGCTTCGTTTTATATTCTCTACTTACCTACTTAAGATTCTCTTAGTTAACTGTTGAACCCCTACATGGCTTCAAGGGGGCCGGTATGTTACGTACGGAATGCTATTCATTAGCGTACTTTGATTATTAGTCTCATTCTTATTCTCATATTGTACTGTAATAAAGACTGGACAGTTGACCCGCGTAACTAAATTCTCCCCAGTTGATTGGTCAAGCACCAGCCCCACGCCTGTCCCCATTGGCCCAAGGCTAGAAACACATGTTCGCGCCCAAGACGCTTGGCGTCACCTACCCCGCAAAAGACAGTCCACCCTGAACTCCCAACCAACACACAAGGTGTTGGTCGGTATCGCATCTCTCATTATCGCCGCTTTATAACGCTCACAATTCGGTGACGTTATCGCTCCTTCATGAACTTTCTATTATTACTGTAATTTTATGTCTTGTGTGTATCATCAACTCGTAACCCTTTCTTGTGCAAGTGACTGTGACTCTTATTGTGAACTTGTGTGCGGTCTACTCGCGTCTTCCGTGGCTGTACTCTCGTTGCGTGAGCGATCATCGTACAGTGTGCGCGGACTCTACCTTAACCCATCCCTACCTTTTATCTTTCTCGTCACCGTCTACAAGGTGTGGTGAGTAAAAACTCTATGTTTCATTTTACTGTAGTTCCAATTGATTCGTACCGTACAAGACTCTCTCTTTTCCACATGGTGGGTGGTCCTTCGAGCGAAGTTTCTATGTAATTATGTAATTGTATGTAATTAATGTGTTCTTTGTCCATTAATATTATTATTAAATATAACTCAAACCTTCCTTACGAAACATTTTGGTCCTTCCAATCGGATGTTTAATTTATATCACTCCCTTACGCAACATTTTGGTCCTTCGAGCCGGATGTTTAATTTATTTCAATCCCCGTACGCAACATTTTGGTCCTTCGAGCCGGATGTTTAAGTTATACCAAACCCATACGCAACACTCTTTCTTCATAAACATGAACCTAACCATAAATAAAATAAGTCTAATCTAAATTGAAAATACATAATTTCAAACCTTTACTACTGAGGTGTAAAAAGCTAGGCTTAATAGGCTAGTCCTACTAGTCTACTACTCGATCAAGTTATGCACGTACTAGGCTTGCCAGGTTAAAATATTGCGTTTACTTTACTTGACTTTACACCTTATTATCTTGATGTTTGCCACCGTTTCCACTGTAACTTTGATGATTATGAATCGATATTATTGACCTTAGTGTCAATAGATAGGTAGTAAAATTCACTACAAAACGGTATTCTTTACATTTTATTGCAAAGCTCACTATTTATAATTTTACTATATAAGGTGTAGCTCCAAAAATGCCCTAAAAATACAATAAAATAGCCACCGTTTTAAAATTATAAGTTAGATCATACGGGTAATTTTTTCCATAAATGGTCTTAGATACAAATGTATGCTAAGTTTGAGTCAAATCCGATAAGTGGCGTGGAAGATAATAAATAATTAGTGAAAAATACAAAATGGCAAATATCTGGTTAACTAAGCATTTTCGGAAAACTTTTTATTCTTAATTTTCTCTTTAATTTGACTTATATAACCTTTTCTAAAAGTCTGGCACTTTACTTATGGGACACTCTGTATAAGTGGTATTCAGAGTTGGACCCGCGCTCACTCTATCGATGCCGTCTTTACTATAGCTCGGTATTTACTCGCAGATCATGCCCCGCTGGACATACAACCGTTTAAAATTTTTAACATTGGTGTTTTTAGAGTTTGCAAAGCCTCAGGTAAACCATTACAAACATGCATAACCTGAGCCTTAAACGGTACCTTTTAGTTATATTCGACTATATTGGCTAAACAATTACTATAATGAGGAAGAAAATGGGACAGCAGTCTCCTGCACTGACTTTTTAGTCTATTGTCCCCCAACGGTAGTAAATTACCACCGAGTCGTCGACTTTCTATAAACTAAATACTCTGTGACCTATACCTAATAATTCTCCAATATCCAAGTTCCTAGCCTGCTTTGAGCATGAACGGGTATGTTTAGGGTTGTGGAGAGTGAAAATAGTTTTGAGGGTAATGCAGAGTAATACGGTGATAAATTCCCATTCGATCAGATGAGCGGCGACACCAAAATCTTGGACCATTTGAGTGCAGCCTGTTTTCGAACATTTGAACCGGCAAAACAGACGAAAAAGGCCCGCTTGATCATTTATACCCCACCCATTTTTTTTCATTGAGAACCTGTTAGTTATAGATTTAGCCGTAATTAATATCTTATTTTTGCATTTCAGATAGCCCAGTTCAGTTTTTTAATCAAATCCCAAATTAATTTGGAAAATTTCGTACAAGACAATGTTGATTACTAGAAAATTTGAAAATTGCTAACAATAATTGCTGGAGAAAAGTGGGTTGGATTCGCATTCACAAACGTGCGTAGGCAAAAACACGAAACTAAGCCAGCAAATCGACTACTCGATGAAACGAACAAATGCGAGTCAATTGTTCGCTGTAGTTACTAGTAAGAGTTACGTCACGGACCTAGCCTCCTCCGGGTGAAATTGTCTCCACCCACCCTCTACTGCTACAGTACCAGGGGCAACATCAACTATCGGATCGATCGATACTATCAGTACTATCCGATTCTTTCCGCAGATTTGCAGTGTGCTGTGTGAGAAACTGAGGGAGGTTTTTTTGCAACTCGCAACGATCGTCTGGCGTCTGCTAGCTTCAGAATATTTACTTGCACTAGCTTCCGGTGCACGCTGCCAGTTTTAACTTAACCTTTTATGTTCATCTGTTAATTCATCAAAACGATTATTTAAAATAACATTGTCATTTACATTTTACAATACCTTTGACAATTAGTATAAGCTTATCAACAGATGACCGCAAGTTTAGTAAGTCATCAACGTTCCATACATCAGTAACAAGTTTGTCAGCTTTACTACCGTACCATAAGGTTTACAGAACCACTTTACGCACTCAGATAATTCAGGACTCTTATTATGTAGATCCAGTGTAGGACCATCTATTAAAAGATTTACCTATGTGTGGTGCCTCTTGATAATACAGATGTTGCTTTCTTCTTAACGGACGCGCGTTTCGGGGCAGTTGTGCCCCATCGTCAGCGTCGCACTGTGGTTCTAATACTGAACAATATTTACATAATGTACACGCGCACAGTGCAATGGTCCTCTGCGAAACCTGATGTCCTCTACAATATTAAGATATTACCTAAACAAAAAAATGGCTGACCAAGATCTTTTAAAAGAAGTAGTTTTGACAAATGTTTTTACTTTTTGGAATAAATAGGTAAATTGTTCGGCTTTTAACCGTAGTGATGATAAGGTACTTGTAATAACCATTGATTTTAAATGTATATTTAAAGTCAATGTAATAACTAAACATCTTGAAATGTTGACAGTGTACCTTAGACTTTTTCTCACCAAGAACAACACTCGGCCAATAAATACGTGAAAATCTTATTCGGTGGTTTCGAGGGAGGCCTCTCCTCGGTTCCTATTGTACTGGCGTTGATTTTGTAAGGACGATTTTTTACTGTTTACGCCGTAACTGCAAAACTATGTTAATGACAATTTTACTATACGCAGGTATATTACTTACCTATGGGCAGTCTTATATTAATTTATGCTACTGACGTAGACAGTAAAAAATCGAGCCAAGCCAAAAGTCAAACGGGTTAGCGATCGATACTACGACATCTTTTGATTCTATCGATTTGGAGTGGACGGTACCTTTTTCCACAACCCAAGCCAAGCCAAACCAAACCAATGGCAACGCTAGACACAGGGAGCAAGTGAAAATGGCGTGCAAGTGGAGTGATTTGTTTAGAATTAGAGTCAGTGGCGCTAGTAAATTGAAGCACAAGAAGAGGTGTATATTTGTTGCTAGAATATAGCTGTGATTTTGATGTACACATTTAAGTAGTGTTTTAGCTCGTGTTAAAAATTTTAATGAATCTACGGTACACAATTATGGTGCCAAACACTTGCATTTCTTTTTCGTCTCCTCAACGACTTGGTAGTAGTAAAAGCCATTATGCTGTTTATGAAAATCGGCGTTTTCATCCAACAACACATTAAGTAGTCTACTTATTGCTATTATCGTTCTAAAATTCTATAATTTCTAAATCGACTTGAGCTAACTGCAATAATTTGAACTGTTTGATGGAGGTATTAACCTAATTTTAGTCTAAATGGTAAATGGACATTCATATTTAGTTTCTTTCAAACCAGATTATTTCAACACATTTTAAAAAACTGCTAGACATCTTAGGTCTAGTACATTCAAACAACAATGTTTTAATAAATTGGACTTAATTCGTCACTGATAACAACTGCTGATTTCACTTTTCTAGAACTCCAGATTAGGCCTACACAAGAAAATACTTCTACCCGTTTCTGCTCCCAGTTAGCAGTTTGAATTTGGTTTTGTGCCGGTAGCCTTTCCTGCAAAATGCACCTGAACCAATGCTTGAAAATAATAAAACAAATAAGATCTATATTTTGGTAGTTTGAAAGTTCATTATAGTGGCAGAGAGCAATTAAGTAAAGGAAAGAACGGACTTTTCCTGCCACTTCCGGAGTCTTTCTTTTATGTTAAGGCTAACATGTAGTATTCCTATAACGTGTCCTCATTTTACATGTTTATATATTTGTAATTTTGACAAGTCATCAATTTTTATGATGTAGCAGTATTTTCAAATGTTGGTTGGAATAGTCTTACGTTAGATCTTAAGTTAAGATATTAATTAAATGTAGTTCCTAGATTAGTGTAGTCCTCTGAAGACGGGTGGAGTTTTTATTTACCCGAAACGTTAGGAGTAGTTTTTCTCCGGAAGTGGCAGGAAAAGTCCGTTCTTTCCTTTACTTAATCTTAATTTTCCTTCAACAATTTACAACAATTGCAATGGACATCTTATAACCCAGTTTATAAAATAGCGAACAAATTAACGTTCAATGATTCGATAATTTACTTACACTCATTTACTAAATCCGTTAAAAAATACATTATTATACATTTCACATTAAAATAAGGGGCACTTAAAAAAATCATCTAAATTATAAAAAGAATTATTTGACAGCCAATTGAAATCATTTTAAAAAACTGATTTTGAGGTAACAGCATCCATGCGATCAGTAACTTATATCTTATTCCTAAAAAGGTGTGGTAACTCATGGTTATTGATAGCCTACATCTTGTGAAATCTAAATTACATTTGTCTCTGGTGTGATGGGTCATGGACTATTTTTCTTTCTTGGTAACTATTCTCTTATCATACAGTAAAATTTCTAAAATATCAAAATTTACAACAGTTATAACACCAGTTTTGATAAATAGGGGCCTACAATGTTCTAAAGCAGCGGTTCCCAACCCATAATGGGCAGGGAGCTTGGCTACTGGGCCGCGGACGTTGGGCAAAACTAAAGAAAAATATTAAAATAGTGAAAAATAAATACAGTCTAAATAATAAAAATAATTTTAAACGTAAAAACCAATATTTAAAACTTTTATTTGACCAGGCCTTTCAAAGGAAAGCCTATCAGAAGATAGATTTAAAAGGAACTAAATTACATTAAAACTTGCAGTATTCAATGGCTTCAAAATTTCACTAGTTGAAAACATGTTCCAAAAGCAAAAAGAAAACATCAAAAATCTCAGAAAACTACACTAACATCAACAGAAGAACAAAAGAAACATTGGATGAGCACCACTTACACTACACTTTCAAAACCCTTTCAAAAATATTTAAAAGCACACAGACATCAACATTTCTTTTAAAACCATTAATAAACTAAAATACCAAATCCTAAAGATAAAATTGATCCCCCAATAAAGTTCTGGAATTTACCAAATCAACTGCAATGATTGTGATAAATTATACATAGGACAGACTAAAAGAAACATCCAGACAAGATATAAAGAACATTTGGCTCACATAAAATTCAATCGTCCAGAGAAATCAGTAGTTGCAGAACATTGCATAGAATCTAATCATTTAATTTCAGATCAAAATTTAAAAATTCTTAAAAGTTCTTCTTAGGCAAAACATTTAAACGCCTGGGAAACATATTTTATCAATTTAGCTGAAGAAAACAACATTTTAAATCATGAAGACGGACCTATTCAAAATTCTAGTTTATTAAGAAAGATTTTATAAAACAATTGTATAGTGTAATATTATTTTAAATCCTATTAATTTAGATATGATTTATTTAACCATATGATTATTATGTTTTTATATTTTCAAACATGTATATAACCTTACTTTCATTTTTAAACGACCTGATAAAGGCCTTGAAAGGCCTCGTCCAAAATAAAAGTTTTAAATACAGTATTGGTTTTTACGTTTAGAATTATTTTTATTACTCTTTCCAATATTGAGCACGTTCTTCCTTCACAGTATAAATAAATCGGTCGACATGATGAAATATTAGTTTAAGCATTCTCATTGATATTTTAAAAAAAGTCAATATAGGTTTGACTGATTTTTAAGTTTTTTTTTACCATTCCAATACTAGAGCTTACTCTTCAAGATTGATAGTGTAAGTTTATTCTGTCAAGTTTTGACAATCGATGGGGCAAGAGCTATGTCTGATACACAGAGCAGGTATAAAACAGAGACGCCGTCTCGAACTGAGGGGCCAGCGAGTCTGCCTTCAGCGGGAGTGGGGAGAGCGTTCTAGTCAACCATGCCTCTGCGCAAAACCTCTAATCACGGATTATAATTTATGAACTCAATAAATTTATAACTTTATTTGGACTACTCTTGACGTCCTATTTATAATGAACCCAAACACGAAGTGATTAGGTCAAATCCAAGCAAATTACTAAGTAAATCCAATAATTAAAACTACTGTATTCTTGAAAACCAGAGTTTAAAATTTCTTTATTTAAAAGAACTTTGACAAAGAAATATTATGGCGTCAAGGGCACTAGTGTACATGAGTTTCTTTATAATTATTGGGAACTAACAATAAATGCATAAAAATACAGCTAAGTAGTATATGTAGCGGCACTACAATTCACTAAAATTCCTGTAAAATGTGTCCGCTGAAAAAAAAACATGATTTGAATTTTAATGGTTGTTTTAGTATTCACTTTGGAAACCTTTTTCAATAACATTAATCAATAAATAGGTCTAAACTTCATTCATTGTTCAATCTTTGCACTTTTTCTTGAAAACAGGAGAATTTCTTATCATGAAAGTAGAATTAATGAAATAATAATAGTTACATAATTTATAAACAAATATATGCAATTATTAAACTTTCCGTGATAAAAAATGTTTAAAACTCATGTATTTGCTTTGAACATAATCACAAAGTTACTTGATAGTAAACACTTCAGCATTTACAACATTTTCAAAATGTATACACATATTACATAGCAGGTCATGTAAAATGTATTAAATGCAAAGAAGAGGTAATTGAAAGGAAATTATAAATTGAGAGTAATTTTATTTGAAGGTTTAATGCACTCAGAATAGAGGCAAGAAGCCGGTAGACCGAAAAAGGAGCCCGAGGAGTGAGTTTACTTGTCCCATACTAAAACTGCGTCAGAACGCCCAAAACTAGAGGAGCTTTTTTTTCAAAAAACAATATTTAATAAATTCAGTTCTTTGGCTACAGTTTCCACAGTGTTTAGTTTTACCTGACCAAAAAAAAGTAGCAGCCGACTACTTTTTAAATATCAACGATTTAAAATCTATATAAAGTTTCATGAATTTTAAAATATATAAAACGAGAGTTTCTGAACATGTTATTTACACCATTACGTCCTTACTTAATTGGCTACCATATGGTAAAAAATAAACAATATTCATGCACTGTGAGTAACTGAAACCACAGTAGGAACAAAATGAGTGCACTGAATTTTCTATCTGCCTCGTGAAAGCAAAACAGTGACTTTTGTCCTCAGAGGGGGCATGCCCGGCTTCACTGCCCTCAGTAATCTACGGATGGCGACTCCATTTGTATTATCCTCCTGGTCCGGTATTCATACCGGGTTAATCGCCAGAGTTAGGGCAGAGTAGGTCCAGTAGTATCCCTTGTCAAAATTGCAGCATACACAGAGAAGCTCTTGCAGTTAAAGGATCAAAGTGTCAAAAAATAACGCTTGAAGATTCCAGTAAAATTGTTAATTTTATCAAAGCAAGGCAAAAAAATTTAGACTGTTCAATATTTGTGTGACGAAATTATCTTCTGGATCTCAAGTTGCTTTAAAAAACAAACTGCTTTTTTTTGGATAAGAGAGAAGAGAATATATCCCACAATTGGCATAGGATTTTCAACAACTTACCCGGTGAAACTTTTCTACTGCTATTTAAACAAGTACAGAAACAAGTTAAACTTGAGTGATTTGAGGCTGAAATCATCCAGTTTTGATTCCGATATAGATGCTCTAAGGAGATTAGCAGTTTCAGAAATCTCATTAAGTTTGATAAATATACATTTAAATCTCAGTAACGAAATACAATAAATTGATGTATTTTGCTCTGTACTGGTTTGACAATGGTATGAATACAGTGAATGATTCCAAAATATTATTTATACAATGACAACGAATGGACGGTTTATTTGCCCAATATTTATTACATCAAATTTTGGAAATATAAAGCCATTTTAGAAAAAAAAGTTCTGTGACAAGGTATGTAGCCAATTAATATTTTTCAAGTCTTGCCTGATCGCTTTAACTCGGTAGTCAACAAATGTTATCGATTATTTATACAATAGTACCGAGGTTGGTGGGGTAACTTTTGGTACCAAAGAAAAAAAAATCAGACTCAATCAGGTGTTTAAAAGTATTCTGGAAGTACTCCTTGCATATACATATCGCTAATTCATCCTGTAGGAAATAATCGGATTGGGCTTAACGCTGTGGAGCTCATGTGGATGAAATTTAAGAAATAATTAGGGTCCACAAATATTCGCGACTGCTGGTTTGGAAAGTGTAGAGAGTATCTTTCGCTAATTTGATTAGGGTTTTAGGTGCCCAGTAACGTAAGCTAAAAAAATGTTCCTCATGAAATGAACTCGAAAATCCTGAATTGTCACCACAGATTTGGCGATGTTCTAAACTCTTTAAATAAATACTGCTGTTCTGAACTGTTAATACCACCAGAACCGGTACTTAATCAAACTGGTTTTGACCATTTAAAAGATATATATACATATGTAAAATCGATTGGCCTCAAATTTAAAGAACCTAATTGTTTTTTTTTGTACAATTAGTACTTTCTCCAGGCCAATGTCATAAACCCAAGTTAATAAACCATACCTTCAAAGAAAGAGTAAGCAACTTTTAAATATTGTGTGGTTACTTAGCCTTCGATATTTACTAATAAATATACATAGCTTTGGGAGCTTAAAATGGCTCTACCAAATTCTCGTTGTCCCGGTTTACTTTGTACTCAAGCACAAATTTATACCACCATTGAACTAGAGTGTTCTAACTGTTTTGCAGCACAGCTAGATAAACCTCGCATCAATGAGTTATTAACTCAGTCTGTTTGATTTCAGTCGTAACAAACAAAAACGTAGTGATCAGAGTTTAAGGCGTTTACTGACTGCCAATTCAAGAAGATAGGCCTATTTTGATTGCGAATACTTCTATCTCTATTCTATTTCATTTCTTTCCATTGGTAAATAGACGTTACAAACAGGTAGCATCGACACTTGTTTAACTACTATACCTAAAAAACTAAACTATACTGAAGCCTCCCTTGTTTTTTTTTTATGGACAGAATTTTTTATTACATATATTTTTTAAATAACAATTATTCATTGTTAGTTGATACTATGAAAATACCAATTTATATTTTTACCAAAAATGGCTGCTCCATATTTGTTTTTTCTAAAAAATAAGTTTCAAAAAAAAGAATGTTCCTCCGCTGATAAAAAGACTTTCGCTTAGAACCTCAATGCGCACTAAAATGTATCCGAAGGTGACAGGCTATTTTGTTAGTTGTGGATCTCTAAAGAATCATTAAACAATAAACTTGCAGTTTCCTTCCTATTGGAAATCTTTAAAAAAACTCTTGCTTCTTCCCATCTCACCTAAATGATTAACCTTCCTGATTGTAATCCTCTTCCTCTCAACGCCTTCTAAATATTTGACTAATTATGTTCTTAAATGAAACAAAAAAGACTATTTTACAAAGTAATTGGTTACCTAAGTATTTTTAAACTTAAATATTTTAATTAGTGTAGTATTTTGATTTCAAATTTGAGAAGTCATTCATTAATATATTTATTTCCATAATATTTCCATGGATTATGTATTAATCCATTTAACTGATTATGCATATAAAAACCAAAACAAATGACGGTTTAAAAAAGCAAAAGTTAAATATCATTTAAACTTAATATTTGGTGAGTAAGTTTATAGGCTTTGATTTCCAAATTTGAGGTTAGGTTTTTTTATTTTGACTGGTATAATTTGTACAAGCGGCTTAAACCACCTGCCGTGATCAGTTAGTTTGTCCCGGCCAAATTGACGGTACAAATTTTGGGGAAACACCTTCTAGAGATAGAATAGAATCGTTTATTGTCATTAAACACAGTGCGCAATAGACATAGTCAAATGTTACATATATTGGTAACTTATAACAGAAAAACTTAAACCAGTTTTATGAGCGTCATGTTTAAAAATTCATGAATATGATAAAAAGGATGGCTTAGAAGCCAGTTGTACAACTTAATTTTAAAAACATTGAACATTAAACATATAGAGCGGGAAGTTACATAGTTTGTTGAACATTTTAAACCCACAATGTAATGACTGTTTACACTTTTACTTAATCTAAAAATGGTAACTCAACAGAATTTAGGTTCCTTGTATTGTAGGGAGTGAAAATCTTTGCGCAACACTAAATTACTATTACAAGAATCTTTTTTACATTTACCATACATACAAAACATAAATAGCTACAACTGTAAGAACTTGGTGTTGAATAAAAAAAGGTTGTCAATGAGCAAGTCTGGGTGATTTTGTAGCAATTCTAATTGCCTTCTTTGAAACAACAATATTCTGTCAACTTGGCTACTATTTCCCCACAGTAAAATACCATAACAGATCAAAGAATGGACATAAGCAAAGTAGGCTATTTTCATGTAACTTAAAGGTAGCAATTGACTTAAATTTCTAAGTAAAAATATGGTTCTAGCGAGCCTAGTACATACAAAATCTATAGGAGGAACCCAAGTTAAATTACTATCAATTATAAGACCTAATATCTTGATTTCTTGACATAGCTTATCATCTAAACCTGTTAACATAGATTTCTTTGTTGATAAATAAGATTTTGGGTTTTATCCTTATTGAATACTAAATAGTTTGAATTAAACCAGTTACAAGCTTGTTGAAACGTGTAGTCACTAGTTACAAACAAACTGTTTATATCGAGCCAACACCCAAAAGTTTGTATCATCTGCAAAACAATTGTGAAGGACTGTGTTATGTTTGCTGGAAGATCATTTATTACCAAGAGGAATAACAAAGGCCCTAGGATTGACCCTTGTGGTACGCCCATCTTGACTTCTAAACAATGTGAAAATCACTTGCCACCCACATCCACAAATTGTGACCTTCCAAACAACAGATCGGAAGAAACTGAGCGATTTCCTCGGACACCATAGTGTTCGAGTTTATCAGTTAGAGTACTGTGGTCTACCAAAAGGCCAGTTGCCAGCTCAGGTCACAAGCTGTAACCTGAGCAAGTCTCCTGTCCTCAAAGGCATGAAGGACCTTTGAGATCATGCAATTTACTGCATCTGTTGTTGACTTGTGTTTTTGAAAACCAAATTGAGATTTGGAAAGAACTTATTTATTTGTTTAGAAGGTCAAAAGCTGAGCTTGTACAATACTCAATAACTTTACCCATACAACCAACTAAAGAAACAGGACGGTAATTACTAACCTGTGCTTTATCTTCCTTTTTAAATGGGCACGACCCTGGACATTTTTTGTGAAGAAGGGAATATTCCCAGTCTCTTAAGCAAGCATTGCATTGATACAAATCAGTAGAGCGGTGTTGCAATTTCCACAATCAAATATTTCAGAATATGACTAGATAAACCAAACACATCTTTACTTTTTGTGGATTTTAACTTTATCACAGCATTTATCACATCACTTTCAGAAAAAAACATTCACGACACTGAAGGCACTCGTCCACTCTGACGATGGTACAAGACATCGCTGCAGGTGTAGTGAGTCATCAGAGGAAAGGTGGAAGTTGGAATAGATGGAATACTCTGTCTCATTCTCTGGATCAACTCGATGAAGTAGTTGTGGTCATCTGCAGGAGGTCATCCTTCTCCTGCTGTTTCATGCAATCTTACTGCATGAAGTCTTGGGGCTTGGCTTAACGTTTTATCAATTTCCAGGCTGCAGATTTTAACTTTATCACAGCATTTATCACATCACTTTCAGAAAACATTCCACTGAAGGCTTTTGTTACCGCTGCAGTTGAAGACTCAATAAATTCAACATTGGCTTCCAATTTGGCCTTATTTACAGCCTTTTGTATACATCCCTCATTTCTTTGTAAGCCGCTATTAAGAACTTTAACTATTAATTGTACGGAAGGCCATGACTTGGTTTTTTAGGCTAGACAAGTAAGGTGTATACCAAGGAAATTTTACACATTTATTTTGTTTGCTCTGTCTTGTAATAGATATTTTTGGACAGCATTCATGATAGGCTAAGTTAAAAGTTGAAAAAAATTTGTCAAACAGTTTTTCTGCGTTTAACTTCTCTTAAGTTCTCTGCGATAAACCGCAGCGTTAACTGCGGATCTCAGTTAACTGACGTTGGGGAAACTGGCCCTTAAAGACATGTAAAATTTGTGGTTTCCAAGGCAACTTTGCATCTACGGTATTAAGATGCGTAATAATTTATCATAATTCTCTGTTTCTATCCTAGTTCTTTCCTGATGTTCATCATTTCTGTCCTGGCTTGTTTCAAAATAATGGTCCCCTACAAGGTAAAGTGTCGCAAGTGCCAAACTGTCAATTTTACAGGAGACAAAAACTGTTTATTATGAATCTGACCACACAGAATACCTTATCGAAATGGTTTATAAGTGTAAAACAACATAACACAGCATTTTATACACTCAAATAGTTTTCAGTATTGATGCGTTTTTGTACTAAATACAATTTTAGAAACTAGATAAAAATGTTAAAAATAAATATATATTGATTTTATATATGTATATATTTTAAATATAAGTGTATTTTTTTATACAATGCCAACGTGTCAGCGATTTGTAACAATTATAATATGTATCCTAAAGGATACCCTGCACACTAAACATAAAATAAGGTACTCAAAATGAAAACCTTTGAAAAATGATTCATTGCTTAAAGAAATTTATTTCATATTGCCATTTTACATAAGTACAAAAATTAAAAATATTGAACTATAATTATACACACAAAAGTTAATATTGTTTCAAGGTTTTGAGAGCTTTTGAAAGTTGTAAAAGCAGTTTTTCTATTGTGTAAGCAACACAGGCGAATGATTAAGAACTTTGCATTTCATGCACTCTACTTTGGTTTGGCCCTTTGCATATACGGACATCTGCCTTTGGTATTCATAGGGCCAGTGGTCCACATTTTCAAACTTTCACAGCCTTCAGTATGCGCGTAACAGCCTTTCAATAAGTAACTCTCCCAACGCAAGCTTGAAAAGTCTAAATTGAAATCAGTCTTTATTATGTGGCGAAGTTAGGACTATAAAGTCCTCTCTTCCACATAACCACACACAAAAAATGATAAATGGGGTAAATTTTCCATTGTGGTATATTCTTTGCAGAAACATTTAAACTCAACTTTGTTTCTTTCATTTGTAGCCAAAAGTTACTGATAGACAAATCAAGAATGTGAAGGATGCTACGTACTGTCAATTTTTTGTTCTTGCTCGTGAGGAGCAGTACGATAGCATCCGATCAACCAAATCGACACCTCCCATTTTCGCATTGTACGAGTTGATGGCTTTGGGCTGAGGAACATTGATATACTCTTTATTAGCTTTTGACCATCTTCTCACTTCGCACACCGGATCAATGGACTCAGCAGTTGGAATCATACTCACACTATTATTGTCTACCACTTTGTCAGAGCCACAACTCCCGTTTTATTTCTCTCTTCATCCGTTTCTCTAATACTAACAACACTAGCGCCCCTTAATTTTCTTTCTTAAACTTTTTGTCATCAGGTAGATCAGTATTTGGAGGAATCCTATCTTTTCTTATTGTGCCCGTTAATCTGATTCCTTTTTTCAATAGTTCATCAGCCAGCCTAACAGAGTTGAAAAATCGATCAACATAAAGTCCAGGAACCAAATATCTTGTAAGCTGAAGGACAGTGGACTCACATTGATAGAACTCCTTAAGTTCTTGATTGTTTGAGTAAGTTGTCTTTCCTTGATACACTGTGAAGTCACAAACTATGCCGTTATGATTAGCAAGGACATACTCTTTAAACCAACTGGGTTTGGTTTGTTAGGTACATGTTGCTTAACCGCACATGTCCCTGTAAAAGGTACCATCATCTCATCAATGCTCAACTCGGGTGCTCTAGTTTGTTTTAAACACCCTTACAAAACCCGAATAAGCAAAGGCCTGACTGTCCAAAGTCTATCTGACTTTCTTTCTTCCTGAGTAATATCACCATCAAAGACTGCTTTGATCCAATTTCGTATCAGAAAATATCTATCTCTAGACATGTTGTTTGCAATCATGAGAATCCTCATGGGAATTTCTTTTCCCAACACATTCTTATTATGGGTACTTGGAGAGCGGAAATCACACATTTTATCCCTAACCAAACCTTTAATTCAGACAATTTCAATTTGAGTTGCTTCCCTGTTTTGAGTAGGTAAGTTTGATTCGATTTTTCAACCATTTGATTTAAAAAGTTATCATCAAAGTATTGCTTTACATACTGTTCTGGTGTCCAATCTTTACTGTCAATTGGAAGGTAAGCAGGTTGAACCACTTGGATTGGCGCTGGGTTAAATGTTCCCGTCTTCCATACTGGCCCATGATTGTCTGCCTTTTTCTTTTTTCTAGACGTCTTTGTAGTGTCTCCCTTTTTCTTTGTAATGGCCCTCTTCCTATTTCCCTGTAAAAGAAATGATAATCAACAACCGAACTTAAGACTTAAAAATACAGTAATACTATACAAATTTAGTCCACAAGAGGTGTTCAGTTATAGACAATCAACAGAATTGATAGGAAATTATTAATGTCAAACCAAATTATACAAACAGTATTTGAATTAAAAGGTGCATATGGATATCTGAAAGATATAGGTTACCAAGGTAACTAATTAAAAGAAATATTATTGCTACCGGTACTAATCTGAGTTTTTAGTACAAAAAATAACAAGGAGATGCAACCTACTTTGTCTTCCTCTTGGGGAACCTCTTCTTCAGAGGTATTGCCAGTGTCTTCTTGAACTGTAGGCTCATAATTAGGATCTGCGTCGGTGTCATCACTCCAGAAAATTGTCATACAAAATCGATCCCTTGCATTTAGTAATACATTTTCATCATCTTCATTCAAGGCATCCTCAATTTCCGAGTCGTCAAGATCGAGTCGTTATAAGCACTTTGGTTAGCTTGACCTAATAAAGAAAAGAAAATATTTTGAACACAAGAATTCTGCATATTTGGACAATAATATTATTCATTATTATTCGGGTTCGGGTCCTCTGCTAGCAGGACACTGGGTTCATCTTCGTCCAAATCGTCAATCTCCATGTCCGAGACACCCAGCGATAGGACAGGAGAGAGTCTTTCGTCTGCCACTGTGGAAGGACACTCTAGAAGCCCACTCAAGGCCGGGAAGAGAATGTCCAGTCCGTCATCTGCCAACAGCGAGTCCGTCCCGACGGTACTGGAAGTCTGTTTAAAAGCCAATATTTACCGATGAGTCGCTCAATCTCCTTGGCGTCGTCCTAAGGAGCGGAGGGAACAGGGAAGGCCCGACAGGATCCGCCAACCACCGGTTGAGGTCTTCCAACATGGGATCAGGAGCATTCCCCACAACACCCAGGCCAAAGGGTGCTTCGTCATCTTCAATGTCGACCACGACGACAGGGCTGGTCGGAGTCTTGCAGACTGGAAGCTCTCTGAACTGGGGGGTCCCGTCAGCGGTCATCGCTATCAAACCTTCCAGCTGCCAAGCGTTGATGGATGAGGAACCGTGGCTCGTCATGGCCGATCCTGATCCCATTGAGTCTCACCATCCGCGACACCTTGTCTGCGTAGACGCACACAAAGACGCCGCATGATGCTCCGTCGGGTTGCCGAGGACAACCGACCTGAGTGTCCACGGCCTCCCACCATGCGAAGACTCCTGCGCCGGTGTCACCTGGGTTAGCAGGTCGATAAGCCGCTGGAGCTCGGACCAGCGACTGCTCCCAAGCGAATCGTAGGCCTGGACCTTCCGGAAACGGGGCCAGGCCGCGATTAAACACCAGTGCCCGTTGGCACCAGTGCTAGGTACATGGACCGGGAACAGAAGTAGTTCCCGCTCCCACACACTCGCTCTGCCGAGCCGACTACGAACGGCCCTTAGGCCACCTTCAACCCAATCCCCGAAGAAGGTTGAATTGAAAGCCCATACTGAGGGCAGAGTAGGGTAAAAACGGCTACGCCGCTCAATCAGCCGCAGATAGGCGTCGATAACTCGCCCGTTGACGAGCTAATCCGACCCCAAGCAGGAAAGAACTTCCGCACAAAGATGTACCAAAGGGCGTACGTCTATCATATTTAAAATTACCCACACACCAATCCCAAGCTACTTATGTAGTGGTGCAAGCAAAAGCAGACAAAGTCAGCACGCTACACAAGCAACTACAAGCAAAGGCACTGAAATCAAACACACACATTTTATCATAACAGTTCAAGTACTCTACTCGTTTGGGTTAAACAGAGACACCACCTCCAATGTTGTTAGTGTGTAATTCATGCCTTCCACCAGTTTGAGAAGCTTGGTTGTTATTTAAATTTTATCTAGTTGGAACTTAAGCGGTGCGCAAATTTTTATTTATTTTCTGTACACACTATATACACTATTTACACTAGACACTGTTATTTAGTACTTCACCATGATGTGGAAAGCTTCAGTTTTCCATGTGGACCGCGATACCACACTTTTTGCACATCCACCTGGTCTCCGACCTCTTCTTGTGCGCAGTGCATACTTTGCACGGTCGGGTTGGGAACTATTTACATGCAGTGGGAGGTATTTGCATAGGGAAATGAGCCCATTGCTTAGCTTGAAGCCTGAGCGGTGGAACTGTCGGTCGGTGGTCGTCCGGGAGAACTTCGGGCTGGCAACACAGCGGTCGACAAAATTTGTTCAACGAGATTTAGCCTTTAGTCGGTGAAGTGCATGTTGTTTACATTTCTAACTTGTTTGAAGATGACAAAAGAGTTGAAAATAGTCATATCCATTAGATAAAAAAAGTATTCTTGTATGCCTTGTTTGTACAGGCTGGACGAAACGTCCCTACCCACAGCTAAGGTATATAATAAATAAAATGTTAAGTATTACAATAGCATTATAATTGTAATTATATCACATTTCACAATGTTTACAAGATTAAGAATCCAAAACAGCTGTGTGCATCCCACCATTCTCAACGCACAGTTTGATTCGGCGCCATGTTCGTTTATTCATCCTCTTCAGCAAATCTGGTGTGATTGTTGTAAAGGCAGCACGAACTGCTTCCTTCAGCTGATCATATTTTGTGGTATAGCGATGTTTCCGCACTTCTTCTTTAATAATACCCCAGAGTGCATTGTCCGATGTGGTTAAGTCTTGGAGGCCATGGCAAGGGGCAGGGCATTATCCGATCCTCGACCAATCCAGTGGTTTGGGAAAAACTTGGTTAAGGCACCTTCGAACTGACAATGCAAAATGTGGTGTCGCACCGTCCTGTTGAAATGTTACGGTTTCCATTAATCCTCTGGCTCTCAGTTGTGGGAACAACCACTCGTTCAGCATTCTCAGATAAGTCTCTTGATTTACAGACCCATCAAAAAAATAAGGGCCAAACAGATGTTCACCTGTTACTCCTGCCCAAATCATCACATGTGGCGGATTGTTCTCGATTTCTTCATAAAAATGAGGGTTTTCTTTTGCCCAGAAATAGACGTTTCGATTACGGGTGCTTCGGTAAATTGCACATTCATCAGAGAACAAGACGTTACATTTAGCTGTTTCTGTACGAAAACGATGGAGCATCAATCGGCATGCTTCGATACGTTTCTCCAAATCACCATCACTTAACTCGTTCACTGACACCGGACGGAAACATTTCATTTTTAAGTCCTTTCGAACATAATCCATCATTGTCGACCTTGGAATGTCTAACTCAGCTGAACGTTTACGAGTTGATTTCATTGGCGATCGCTGAATTGACTCCTCCACAGCAGCACAACTCTCGACACGAGTGCTTGGCCTCCCGCTACGTGGCGCATCAAGAACACTTCCCGTAACAAAAGTTTTGTTTGACCACGTTAATAATGTTTTTCAATTTTCGATTCGGTGATGGTTTCCCAAAACGCACAACAAAGTCGCCCATAATTTCATCCATAGTTTTTCCACTTCTCGGACGTTCATGAACCCAAACACAAGCCACCAGACGCTCCTCAATAGTAAACACACTTGAATCCGCCATCTCGTCGTTCTCTGTAGTGGCCGCCTGTTTAACTTGACCTTGGCTGTATAACTGTCGACTCCCTCCACATCTCATGCTCCCCCCACTCCATCCTGACCCCCTCCACCTACATTAGTCCTAACCATCACTCACTCTCAAAACTTGTAATGCGCTGGTAAAAAATAGCAGCAGTGGGTAGGGACTTTTCGTCCACCCTGTACCTTATGATAGGGAAAGAGGACAGCACTTGATCTTGCCGATCAACCCCCAACATTCCCTTGTTGTATTCAATCACACACTTGGGCTTTTGAACAACCTCCTCTCTGTTTCCTTTCTTATGTCTTTTTGTTGATGTCATTTGAATTGTTGTGTGTTTTGTTGACATCATGTGTACATCTTTCCCGTCTGCCCATTTTACTGCAAGTATGCCTTGCCCTGATCGCTTGATAGCCTCGCCTTCCTGTATTATTACACTTTTAAAAACTTGAGGTGTGCATTTTCTTTTTAGTAGGAAAGTGCCAACAGCATGTACTTTTTTCTATAGTAGCTTTGTGTACAGATGAGGGGATGAATACCAGTTACCTAGATACACCGTAGAGCTCTTTTCAAAGAATGGTTGCATTAGATCTAAAACACCCAATTCACTGGCCAACAGCTCATTATTCTTGCCATCACCTACTTAATTTTGAACGCACAACAATACCCAGATAAAGATTCACATACCTTGTAAATTTTAACTCCAAACCTAGCCCTTTTCTTTGGATTGTATTGAATAATGCCTAACCTGGTTCGCATTTTAGTAACATTTAATCCAAGGCTAGGTCAACCTGTCTAATTTTTCTGAGTTTTCTACATCGTCATCTTGAAAGTGTAAAAACCACGAAATGGCAGTGAACCTTTCAAATGACATAACTTCGGAGTAAATTAGGGTTTCAATAATTTTTCTGTGTGACCAATATTGCTTTAGGTTTGATTTTTTTACTTGTGACATATTCACATACAGAGCAAAATATACTTTTATTTCATCAGTTGTGACATCAACACACTTGGAATCACTCTTCAATGTTTTACGATTAGGGTTGTTTAGAAATTTTTTGGCATAGTCGTTGGTTTCAATGACCAACATGTTCCAAAACTCATCTACTAACTGTAAAAGACAACCTAGTTCTGTAGGATTTGAACCCAAGCTGCGAAAAATGCGACTATTTATGCCAGGTACACCAGTGAATTTGATCTGATTGGGATTATTGTCCTCATCCACCCAAGGCCAATCTTTATCTTCAAATTTGGACTGTTTACCCTTTGTCCCCCTGATAATATTGGTACTTGCTTCAGGTACAACTGGACTCACACTATCGATCCTCATAGCCCTTTAAGGCCTACCTCTTTTTGGTTTATCTTTTAGAGCTTTTGAAGAAGTAGGCTAAGTCCTATTTCATCCAACTTTCTTTTAGTAGGCCTACCCAAACTGTTTTCTGGTTCAGTAGGTTCAGATTGCAAACTAAACCTAACATTACTCAAAGTCTTACTACAACAAGGCTGCTCATCTGACTTTGGTTGAGCCTTCAGAGGTAATTGCCACTGAAACCAAGTATCAAGTAAACGTAGGCCTACCTGATTCGTCATCTGAAGGACCCACAATATCATCATCTTCTTTTCATAAGCTAAAACTCTTGATTTTCGTCTTCTGATACATCGTCCGAGGATATTTCCAAATTTCTGAACTGGCTCTGAGAACGAGGTACAATCACATCAACGTCACTTTCATTACTCGATTGATCAGGAAACTCACTATTTAGGTATTGTTCTACTTCAAATTCTTGCAAATATTTACGCTCCATAATGATTTTTCACAATGAAAACAAAATAACAAACATCGCGAATCACAATCGACTCGAGCTGACAGAAAAAACGACCGTGAAGTTATCCTCACTTTGGAATGTTCCTCACCTAGATTCCAAACAAGTAGCGTTCGTTGTACTTGTTTGGAGCGATCTACGCGTTCCCACGGAAAGATCTATGCATTATCATTTAGCAACTGTTACACCTTGAGTTATTCTCAAAATTTGACTAATAACAATTGGCAAATTAAGTTGAAAAATTAGTATTACGGTATTCCAGCCCGTGAGGCAAACTCATTCACAGACGCTCCGTATCCGCTTGTCGCGTCTGCATGTCTTGCCCCGTACTGTACATTTTTACGCCAAAACTGATAAAACCAAGTGTGTACATGTGTTCCTTGATAATAAAGGAAGGGTTGAGACTGCAGTCTATAACGCCACCCGGCTTCATAACGGTGTACCAGCCCGTGAGGCTAACTCATTCACAGACGCTCCATATACGCTTGTCGCGTCTGCATGCCTTGCCCCGTACTGTACATTTTTACGCCAAAACTGATATAACCAAGTGTGTACATGTGTTCCTTGATAATAAAGGAAGGGTTGAGACTGCAGTCTATAACGCCACCCGGCTTCATAACGGTGTACCAGCCCGTGAGGCTAACTCATTCACAGACGCTCCGTATACGGTTGTCGCGTCTGCATGTCTTGCCCCGTACTGTACATTTTTACGCCAAAACTGATATAACCAAGTGTGTACATGTGTTCCTTGATAATAAAGGAAGGGTTGAGACTGCAGTCTATAACGCCACCCGGCTTCATAACGGTGTACCAGCCCGTGAGGCTAACTCATTCACAGACGCTCCGTTGTCGCGTCTGCATGTCTTGCCCCGTACGGTTGTCGCGTAATAAAGGAAGGGTTGAGACTGCATGTCTTGCCCCGTACTAACTCATTCACAGTACGGTTGTCGCGTCTGCATTTTACGCCAAAACTGATATAACCAAGTGTGTACATGTGTTCCTTGATAATAAAGGAAGGGTTGAGACTGCAGTCTATAACGCCACCCGGCTTCATAACGGTGTACCAGCCCGTGAGGCTAACTCATTCACAGACGCTCCGTATACGCTTGTCGCGTCTGCATCTCTATTAACACTAGTTGCGTTTATTGCAATCGTGTAATGTCTCGTTTTACAGGTCAATGTTATGATTATAATTCACATTTAATTGTGGAATAACTCGGTTTGACATAGTTACTAACACTTACACCATTTAACCTCCAATGTTATAATTTAAACTCCGCAGAAACGGATAATGTCCAATCTCGCAATATCTAACTATTTCCAGTGATACAACGCTTTCTTCATATACAGTATCAGCAATTGAGTTTGTTGTAAATTGCTAGGGTCCTGTCACTAGATGGATGTTTGTGTGATGGATATCATTGAATTGTTTAGAGATCTCCAGGAATATTTTATTAAAAATATTATTACTTTAAAAATATTATTAGAAAGACGGGAGTAGGTGGTAGTTGACTTGAGAAGGTGGGAAGTACTTCACCTGTAGGCCTACGTTTGGGACGGTGAGAATTTTGAAGAAAATAATTAAATTCAGTAATAGAGATACAGTAGTGAAACAAGTGGCAGGAACACTTGATTGAATTAACAGGAAATAGAAGAGAGATACGCTGGCCAAGAGGTAGGTAGAGCGTGTGGAATGTTAAACATCTCGCCGAGACCACCACCAGGTACCAGATTAAATTAAGGCTATGGTTCACAATGAAATTTACTTGCGTGCTGTATCAGTTGGTATAGCAGGCCTTCACAATAATTTAGAAAGGAGCTGTGATATTGCAAATCAAAATGTATTTTGGCGTACCCTACCCCCTTTCTCACCAAGTAAAATTGAGAGAGTAGTCAGTTCCAAACTTCTCGCGAGGAACCCGGTCGAGTGACAGTATATTTTTACGGGCACCAGAAGACAAAGCCAAGGGTATACATTACAAATATTGTTCCTAAGATTAGTTAGTAACCGTTTATAAGCCTAAACCATTAACGACTTTTCTCCGTTGAATTGTCACTGGTTCAGTTTGCAAGATAATAAAACCAATTTTAGATTTGTTTATGGGGTCAAGAGCTCTACAACGAGAGAACTTAAACACACCATAAAGTTATTAGAACTACCTACATGTTATTATTTTAATATTTTGAATTGTGAAAAGATACAATTATTTATTTGTTAATGTCGAGTGGGGAGGCTTCTAGTCACCGTCAACTAACAAATAGCGACTGTCGAGCGGTAGTCAGTTCACATTTTATAGACCTCGTACAGCGACGTTCAAGCAGATCACCGTTTAGTGGGTACCCCTGCCATTCCCCTTCCCAGCACCTCGTCAGCACTCACAGATGCTGATACAGCCAACACTCACTGCACATATCTCTATCTCACTCACACACACACAACCCCGGCCTCACCTCGCCACGCTGTTGTATCATACCGGGCCTTTTCAACTCATTACCGGTTTCCCGTACCAAATCAGCTGTCGAGTGCATGTGCGATTTCAGATGTAATGTCTTACTCGTACATATGATCCACACTATGTACCAATCATGAAGAGAACATTTGATACATTAGAAGTTGATTTAAGGGACAGTACAGGTGTTCAACTACCAATCTGTTACGGAGACACGTACGTTAAACTTCATCTACGAAGAGCTCCAGCAGCGGTAACGACAACAAACTAAGCAAGAGCGAGAGAGAGAGAAAGAAAGAAAAAAATGATTAACACAAACGATCCATATATGACTTACTATCGACACCAAGTCGGTGGATCTGTTTCGGCAGTGTTTCATGGTGGTGGTGTTTCATCAGTGTTTCGAGGAGGTAATGTTGACGGCTATCAACGAGGACACGGAATTGGAAGTTTCCTTGGTGGACTTTTCCGATCAGTAATGCCGATACTCAAGTCAGGTGCGTCTGCTGTTGGGAATGAGGCTTTACGTTCAGGCGTTGGTTGTCTCGGTGATGTTGTCACCAAAGGAGATGCACGTCAAGCGGCCAACACACACCTCAGAGAGTTTACCGGTGGTCTCAAACGAAGAGCTGATGATAAACTCGAACGCGTGCTACAAGGACGTGGATCGGGTTCAGCGTATAAGAAGAGACGAGTCACACGCGTCATACCACAGTCTTTAGCTAACCTGCTTAGAGTACGGGTGAGATCCACCACTGGTTCAGCTAGAAAACGGAGCAAGCGTACTGTGACGAAAAGGAAAAGAGCTCAACCTCGACAACGTACTTCAACAAATAAGCGTAAAACCAGTTTCAGGAACAAGAGAAGGAAAGTGGTGAGGAAGCCGCACAAAGGAGGGAAAAGGAAGAATAGGTTTGCACGAAGGGATATTTTTGCCTAAGTAACAACAATACTCTCTCAATTTTACATTATGTCGTTCATTCATCAAAAGTCGTGTGGATGTGTCAAGACTGAACTAGATCTGTTTTCACTACCACCCACTCAAACGAGCATTGAGAGTGGAAAATGGGTACAGTACAAGCCTGTAGCTTCACTTACAGATGACTCTCCTATCGAGTTTGTCATACCAGGACACAGTGAAGAGTATACTGATTTATCACACACTTTACTGCAAGTGACCGCATCCATCACCAAGGCAAATGGTTCACCTGTTTCTGGTGAAACGGCTATGATTGGACCAGTAAATAATTGGTTACACTCCCTGTTCAGTCAAGTAGATGTGTATATGAGTCAGAAGATAATATCACCACAAAACATAAACCCTTATCGCGCCTATATCGAGACTCTACTAAATTACGGATGGGATGCAAAGAATACACATCTCAGCGCAGTGATGTGGAGTGATGATACTGCGGGGCAAATGGATGACCGTCAAGATGCAAACTCTGGTCTTAAAAACCGTCGTGTGTACACTAAAAAGAGTCGCAATGTCGACATGATCGGTCATCTACATGTAGATGTGTGTAATCAAAACAAATTTCTACTGAATGGTGTTGAGCTACGTTTTCGTCTAGTTAGGTCTAAAGCCGCATTCTCATTAATGATCAATGACGGAGAAGCGTACAAGGTTCACATTTCCGATGCAAATCTGTGGTTGCGAAGATACAAAATCAGTCCACCAGTGTTGTTGGCACACACCAAAACTCTGGAACACGGGACCGCCAAGTATCCGATCACACACGTAGAAGTGAAATCATTCACTCTCCCATCCGGCATTCACAGCAAAACTTTAGACAATGTGTTTCTCGGTCAAGTGCCGAAACGAGTAATTATTGGATTCATTTCAAATCAAGCATTTAACGGAAACGTAAAGGAAAACCAATTCAATTTCCAGCACTTCAAAACCAATTATTTCTCACTCTACGTGGACGGTGAACAAATCCCTTCAAAGCCACTACAACCATTCTATGAGGATAACAAAGAGACTTCAGTGCTCGCCTATCACGCCCTGTTCACTGGCACCGGTATACACTTTTCAAACAGTGGTCATTCAATCAATAGACAAGACTACTTAAATGGATACTGTCTAATGGCTTTTTCGACTTGACACCCGACTCGGCCGCTAGTGAATCATCACACTGGAATCTAGTGCGTAACGGTAATGTGCGCATTGAGATGGCAACAAGACTACTCAAATGGATACTGTCTAATGGCTTTTTCGACTTGACACCCGACTCGGCCGCTAGTGAATCATCACACTGGAATCTAGTGCGTAACGGTAATGTGCGCATTGAGATGGGATTTGACGACGCGCTCGCTGAAACCGTCAACTGTCTCGTCTACGCGGAATTCGACAACGTCATAGAAATCGACCGTCATCGTAAAGTGACTACGGATTTCGGAGGAGCTATGTAGAGTCACTCGTCCAGCATCTATCGTACAAGATGGATCTCCTGTGCTATCGTCGTCGATCCCTACCATCACATCCATCATCACCACCGTCAACAGTGGTTTTGGATCTTCAATGTTTCACGAATAACCACAATGAATTTATCGTAAAAGAGGCGTGTGTGCTGCATGTACCAACAGGTATAATACTATTGCATCATGTTTCCGAACCTCCGTTTGATCACGTCCGTTATCTCTCAACAGAGAAACAGCGAGAATGCCAATGGTTAACCAACTTTCATCATGGGCTCGAATGGAGCTTAGGAGATATATCGTACCACAGACTGATGAAAAAACTGATCCATTGTTTAGCACAACACTCTGTCATCTATGTTAAGGGACCTGAGAAGAAAGAATTTGTGTCAAAATATTTGATGGGATCATTTGTGGATGAGGTGGATACGTCATCATCATCAACTGAAACAATCTACCCATCAACATCTTCATCGGTAATTGACATTACAGATCTTGGTTGCAAATCACAATAAACAACAATACAAATAAACACAACTCTCGGAACAAAGATTCGATGTAATCATCATAAAACCACCCGACACGTTTGTGCACTGTCAAACTGTTTGCTACTACGCAACTGGTGAGTTGTCACTGCTAACGAAGTCTTAGTAAAATGAACAGCACATCAATTAGAATCCATCTCAAACAACTAAAACGTCTACGAGGAGTGAAGACTGTGGGAGTCTACGCTTCTGATTGTTTACCTACTCACATTGTTCCCTCTTCAGCATTCATTGTAAACACTAAACCACACAACCATCGTGGTGAACATTGGGTGGCTATATATAGACCTAGTAACTCTAACACTATAGAGTTTTTGACAGTTTTGGTCGTCCGCCCTTTCATCCAAACTTTCAAGAATTCCTGAGGAGAAATTCAAATTGTCGATATATTTACACCCAATACAGATTTCAAGGATATGATTCATCGGTTTGTGGTCAATACTGTCTGACTTACCTGTGCTGTAGAATCATCTACAGAATGAGATCACTTGGGGACTTTGTTCAGTTATTCGACATCTCACGTCAGCAGCAACACCAATACCTGTCTGAAAAGAACAATTCCATGGTGCGACATCTCTTCACTTCGATGTTATTTCATCAACTCCATCAGAAATCGAAAAAAAAGAAAATTAAAAATAAGTAAAAAAAGAAATGATTAAACTTTTTAACTGTCTGCTACGAGCAAAACCTTTATTTATTTATTTTTAATTTTAATTTGTATTCAATAAATGTAGTTTTGCTTCTTTAATTTATTTAGTTTAAAATCACGAAAGTGACCATGTTTTTTTTACCTTGCATTTGCTACTTGTATACCTTGTATTTGATAAGACTTATTGGGTATAATAAACAACACTGATAATTAATTGAAAAGCTGATGAGTATTTATTTCCTGAGTATCAATACTATTTACAATATTAAAAGTCAGTTAAAATGTGATTGATGGTTTAAACAAACATCAATACATGTGAAGACCTTAGGGTCTTTTTGCAAACAATATTTTATTCACATACAATTATTTTTAAAATACTATATTTGATGGTTTAAACAAACATCAATACATGTGAAGACCTTAAGGTCTTTTGCAAACAATCTTTTATTCACATACAATTATTTTTAAAATATTATATTCTAATCCATGAAAGTGATAATAATTCCTCTATTTATAATGTAGAACGAATTTTTAAAGTAAATACTAAATTAAACACTACACACATTCGTGAAACTATGATAATTACATTAATTGTGTGTTCAACAATATTTCATTTCCGATTTTATTAATTGTGTAGTAGAGAGAACTTGTGTGTAGAGAATTTATGGACATATATAATATATAAGTAAAGTTGAATTAAAAATTGAAACAAAAAATACTCCTGACAAAGTAGTCTGAAAGAAGGAGAAGGAGATGGAAAGAGAGCTTTGGCTAAAATTTACAATATTAACATTGACTAGAATTAAACTCAATTAGATTTGCAAACAGATTCCTTTTACACCTACATGGAGACTAGATTGGTTAATTTATTTAGAGAGAGAAAAGAAAAAATGTTTGGATAATAAAAATCAGTATTGAACAGACTACTGATATTATTGTAATTTTTTAAAAAAATGATATTTACAAAGATGACAACAATGATGGTGAACCTAAGGTCTTGGGATCGAGTACGAGTAACTCCGTCTTCTTGCACGATGTACCGCTTGTCATCAAAAGGAGCTAACGAACGTTTTGAAACCTACACTGTGTACATCCTGTGATGTTAACTCATAAAACGTTCATTCACAGTGTTCTTGACCGTCTGTTCAAAGAAACATCTCCTAAAATCCTCCACGGTTAAGTCTCGAGCCACTACTCGTTTACACCTTTTGCTCTCTTGATGGAAGTTGGGCAAGTTCCATCATCATCCCTCTCATAGATGATGCAATATAGCTTAGACATGAGACCGATGAACTCCTTTAGTACCTTACCACCGGCCTCATCTTTGAACTTGCCCTAAACCCGTAAGTTTAGAAGACTATAGCAAAGGTTCATCATTTGGATCATTTGGATAATTACTGGTGTCAAATTCGGTCGCGTTTGCGATCATGTCACGATACACGTCTGGAGTATTGATGTGATAGATTAAACTGTCAGTATCTGTGTACACAAGTCGTAGGCGGTCAGGTGTCATCCCCGGTGTGTTGTAGCGATCAACCATTGTGTAGTGAAAGTTGTACATCCACCATTTACTGTGGTCCAGAATGGACATACCCACATAGACCGGCTTATCCAAAGTGACACGCGTCTTAGCCATGTGTATTAGTGCTTAGTCCTCCCGATACCAAGTACGATCCCCGAAATTAGATTTTGCTACTAGCTTGGTATAATATGTTTCCGGATTGGTGGATAAGCGAATGTCTATCTGCTTACGTACATTCTGAAGTGACATCCCGTATACCGCGTTTATCATGAGCTTAAACAGTTCAACTTCAAATTTGTTCTGCGCTTGTTGTCGAAGCTCAGTGTTAAGGCGGACGTACGGTGCTAGCCAAGCGGACTGTTTGAACTGTAGTACTCTGTGCACTCGTCTAAGTCGTAGTCCATTAGTGAGGGCTTGTTGTAAAAGTCTGTAGTGTATCACATAGTTTTGTTTGTCCATTAGTGTCACCATTAGTTTTTCAGACTTCCCCACTCCAAAGTCACGTAACACATGTTGGGGGTAGATTAGTTGGTCAGCTGGTGCTTTGCACACTTCTGGGCAAAACGGAAGGTCTCTGTGGCGGTCGTGAACAGTATGATCTCTCGGGTACTCCAGATTGACTTCAAGAACGTATCCAATCTCGTTGTCATCACTTATGCCTGGTGCTGTTTGCAGTTGATTACTCAAGTGTTCAACTTCCTCAGGGGCTAGCCAATGGAACTCTCCAGTCGGTAAACATTGCATCATAGCCCAACCATAAAGGCTATTAGCATCATAATACACGAGGAAAGTATCGTCATCTCGACCGTTGTCATCTCCTCGAGTGAATTTATTGTTAGCAACGGCATTACGAGTGACCACTTGAGTCAGGCCTCCTCGGATTCCTTTCTCAAAGAATAGGCATTGGTCCACTTCTTGTAATGTATCGAGTTCCACATCAGTCTTCCGTAACATAGCATCCCATGCAAAGAAGGTAGTGTAATCCAGTGTGCGGGGTCCAATTCATAGTGTTGTAGACACATGTCGCGAAAGCTCTCCAAAACATCCGCCAATAGGAGCACATCAGTCTGCAGCTCGTAGCTCAGCATAATCTCCAATTGTCTTGCAGTTGAACTCTTCACACACACGTTGGGCATGATTGTATTCTTCTGGTTTAATGTGTTCCTTACGTAAGCTGTCATAAAATGCTTCAGCGGGTGGTAGTGCTTCTTCGCTCAGTACCGCAATCGATGAGACGTGTTCATAGGGGAATACACCCTTTCTTCGAACCAAGTTAAACTTGTTATCTTCGGGGAAGTATTCTCTGGTGTTGCGCAGCTTCTCAGGAGGCAGGATAGAGACAAGTTTGGCGAGCGCTTTAGACAGGAATCTATAACTATCCACGAAATGCACGCCAACACTCTCGTGTCGACCCGCTCCAGGGTATGCAAAGCGTTTGCTGAAGGAGATGAACTTCTCTTCAGTGTTTGCGAGAACACTAACATTTCCCTTATCCACTCCAAGTTCTCTGACGATAAAGTGAGCATCGTAATTACTCAGGTTGTGGAAGTAGACATTCATCATATCCTGCTCCTTGAATCGTAGGTTACATGATCGATGAGCTGCACCGCGGTACTGGTATAGTGCCAAGTGTTGGTGGTCACGCACTTTTTCCATCCCATCTTCCTCTTGAAATGCTCTACCACAGATGTAACACGTTGTTGCTGCTTCAAAGACTGCTCTTTCTTGTCTGTTCAGACGAGGCTTGTTTCTACGGTGAGCGTAGGGAATATCACCGATAGCCTGCATGTCTCTGCGGAGGCTGTCCATAAAATGTTTGGCAGCATCTTCACCCGTGTACATGTGGAATTTTACATAACAGTCGGATCCAACTCCACCGCCAGGAGGTAGGTTGGTGAAGGTACTGTCGTACACATAGTAGGCGTAGGAGTAAGGTACATGAATGTAACGTGTAGTGATATTGTCAGAGTGAATACCTACACCATCATCATCTCTCTGGGGGTGGAAGTGTGGTAGACCAATTCGTTCATTGGCCAGATCGTTTGGTTGGTGGTGGAATTGTTGCGGGAGGTAAGCGATTACCGTGTTCATCGATTGGTACAAGTGCACATTCAAAGTCTGCATATGCATCAAAACGGACACGTTGTATTCGCTCATGACGTTCAAATTTTATTTTTAACTTTTCGGATAAGTCTGTTCTTAGATGAGAGTGTTCTTTACAATACTGACGGTGATCACGCAATTTCATGGGACCGTCCATTCAGCGTACATTGATCTGATCATCAAAGTGGGCAAAACATCGTTTACACACCCAAATTCTATTTTCACGGGTTGTTATTTGGGAACGGACTAGTCGTGAAAAGTCAGTAATCAAAGTGTAGTGAGTGGTTGTCTCGTTAGTCAGGAACAATAAATCAAAGTGATCAGGGTAGTTCCTGTTTAGTAACTCGAAGTGGGTAAACGATGTTTTTGTACTTTGTCTGAGCTCCGAATCCGGAAATACGAACATTATCTACACCGTACACATTAATTCTAACCCCGTTCTTTTCTTCGAATTTTCCTATCTGATCAATTTTCACGGGGTAGGTCAAGTCTGAAAAGTCTAATTGGGATTGTGCTTCAACTTCGCGTGTAAAGTGTCGCGGGTGCAGAATATGGTTTGGAGGTATGGGGACGTTTCGTGACAGGATGGCATATTTAAAACACAAATTATCATCTCGATTGATTACATTAATTACGGCTTTCTTCAGGGCAAGATCCTGAGGTGTTGGGATGTAGGATGAACCACCCATGGGGCTAAAGTAGTTTATGCGAACCTCCAGCCCGACTATCCGCATAAACGACCATCCAGATCCCTTCACTTCACAGCTCTCCTTCTCGTCCAACAGTTTCTGAAAGACCACACTGCACACCTCTTCCAGATCTGTTGTACGGAGGATAGTTGTGTTTTTAGTTTTAAACGCGCGTTTACATGTTTCCCGGTGGACATTTGTGAATTCACATTCCAGCCAAAGGTTTGACTTGATGCCGCGCACATGACGTATAATGCGACTCCACAATTCAGTTAGATGTTCTAACGTGTCCACCAAGAGTTCGGGAATTGTTAAACTTTCGGCTGGAGTATCCCTCAGACGGTAGGTTTTGAGTCGACACCGAAAGCCTGTCTCCACTTCAATAAAGCTTTTCGGTGCCAACCCATCAGGAATCACACCATCATTGTCATCATTCGAATCTGTATTTGACAAATTGCTAGGTGGGCTCTCATTCGAGGAAACAGAAGAAGAAACCAAACTTTCAACTGAGTCAGAACTACTATTGACAGGAGTAGACATACTAATATTTGAATTTAAAGATAAGCTATGACTAGAACTTAAAGTACTTAAATTATGATTGGGGGATTGGTGATCGTTGTTGGTGGGGTCGTCATCACTTCCTTCAGGCTGGAGGTTACCTCTTCCAATACCGAAGCCCATCTGGTCATTACCATCATCATCATCATCATCATTTGCAGAGTCGTCATCACTGATAATTATGCTACTATCATTATCCTCATCCAACTCATCCTCCTCCTCATCATCCACATCCATACATTTCCCTTCTGCGTCATTAATCCCATGAGTTGGATGAGGATTTGATCCATTACGTATATATCTTTGATTACGCTCTTCCTCTTTCAAACGTTTAATAACCAGACAGACATCAACGTGGTTGAGGGCGCTCTCAGGTGTGGTGAAGGGTATACCACACCACGAGCAAAAGGACATAACAGGGATGGCAGTCCCCTCATTGAGAACCTCTTGGTCTGAAAAAATATGAATAGGTTTTGTAGTTTGCTAGTTTAATTACGATTTTTAACTGAAAGGAGACCATTTGTATACTTCTTTTTAGGTTACATCTGTTAGTAATAACCATGTATACATTTAAACATGTATGTATGAAAGGAGACATGGAACAATGTAAAAAAAATCAACTATACTTGGAAAATGGATTAGTTGGAGTTTGAAATTAATAATTAAGTCAAGACTGGTATACATTTAAACATGTATGTGTGAAAGGAGACATGGAACAATGTAAAAAAAAATCAAGTATACTTGGAAAATGGATTAGGTGGAGTTTGAAATTAATAATTAAGTCAAGACTGATACTTACATGCAGTTCTTTGAGGGGACGTCATCTCATCCTGTCGTAGAATGGGGGTGAGGTCTTCCTTCACAGCAATGATGATTGATGACGGTTTGGGCTCTGCGGTGTCAGCGATCAGCTTGACTGTAATAGCAAATTTCTGATTACTCAACTTTTAGAGAGTAAAGATTATATTATCCAAGTCAGAGATCATGATCGCTTGAAAATGATTGATCATCAGTCTCACTGTTAGTACAACTGTCACTATCATCAACATCATTATTATCATCACTGCTATAGTTACTTATCTCTCTATTTTTGAGGGTTGATAAAAAGTTAAAATGGTCTTTTTCATGTATGAAACATTTTGAATGAATTTTGTGAATAGTCGCAAGTAGAGACTCTAGTTTTAGAACTTTCCATTGGAAATCAGTCTTTTGTCGCAGCCAAAAATTGTGTCTACACTCATCGTACTTGGGTACTAAAAAAACCTCCACCACATTATTAAATGAAACTTTCATGATTGTAGGTAGAACCTGAAGACACACACACATGTAACTACTTCAGTATCCTCAAGCAGACTGATCTTTCTTAAAAAAAAAAGAAAACAAAATAATATATATAAATATATTATATTTTTACGTGTGATGGAAGGGATATACTGTTAGCTTTATGATTATTCTACACTATGATGAAACAAGTAAATAAATACCTATCTTTCGAGGTTGTGATAAACACTCGTCCTCAATCTCGGCAGGAGACGAAACCATTGACGAGCTCTCCTCGACAGCCGAAGGTTGAGGATGCGCGAGAATGTCGACAAGTGAAGGGATGTCACGATCAATCACCGTCGGTTCCTCTTGGGAAGGGAAGAGGTCCATTAATGAAAAATCCTCTGGGTTAGGAAGGTTTAATAAGTCTAAATTATTGAAATCAAAGGGGGATGAAGGTATTTCGGTGTGAATAATTGTGGATGTTATAGGTGGTTGTGATCGAGACGGGGAGCAAAAACTAGGTGTTAGAATATGTCTTCTAGGGTGAGGAGCCTCAGGGACAGTCCTTCTCGCAGCTAAATTTAGTCAGTGAAAAACTGACTCCTCGTGACGCCTTCTGTTGTCGACACTCGCATACGTCTTCCCGCAGAGCTCACACACAAATGGGATTGGGCGAACCATACTGAAACATAGACATTTGTCTATGTAAATACAGATATATTTAACCTATCCAGGAAAAAAATCGGTTATTTAAAGTAAAAATTGCTTTGAGTGTTGAAATATTTCCTGAATATAATGTGCAGGTATATCAAATCGAAAAGAAATCAAGTATTTTTAACGAATTTGCATAGGGAATAGACAATGATATATGCGATTGATATGATATTTAGTATCTATCTTCCTTTTTTTTTTGTAAATCTCTAGGTTAAGTTCTTTAAGCGACCAGATCAGATAAACCGTTTTTTTTTTAAATGGACATCAATGCAAATTGATTTTCCTATTAAATTGAAACTTTATCATAAAAGAAGACGCTGTAAAGTATATATTTATATATTTTTTTACTAATATTTTAAACTATTAAGTAAAGGTTTTTTTTCTCTTAGAGAATTCATTTTCTCCTTGTTACATACATATATATTGTTTTAATTTATATTTGAGTGAAATATTGGTTAGTTAGGTGTAGGATCACTTAGTGCCCTTACTACTAGAATTATCTTAAATAACAAAGTAGATGAATACTTACGTTGAGATAAAAGAATATATCTAAATCACAGGACAGCAACAGCAGTAGAGAAGTACACTTCAACTCATTACACTTCACTTTCTTCGTTCAAAATAAAAAAAATAAGTCACAATAATAATAATAATAAGTTGAATAAAACTTTTGATAGACTACGTTTCTAAAACACTTATATTAAATAAAAAACTATGTATATAACGAAAAATGAAATAATGATTATGATAAAACACTGGAGGTATGGAGAGAGAGAGCAGTGTGTTGTCGTCGGCGGATGAGTGTGAACTGGGTGCAGTACGGATGGGGTGTGAGGTGTCCACCGACGACGCGGGCCCAGCGCACCCCCATTCATTGTCATCCTCACTCTCTCTACGCAGTCAATATCAACACTCAGGCGCGCATTCGTCACGCGGGCCCAGTGCATGCCCATTCAATAGGGTGTTAGGGGACCATCATCGACGCGGGTCCAGCGCACCCTCCATTTATTCTCACCCTCTCTACGCAGTCAATATCAACACACAGGCGCGCATTCGTCTTCAATATGTGGTGCGAGGATGTCGACGATACTGTCCTGTTGGACATCATTGAAAAGATTGAGGGTAAGGAGGAGGATGTACGATCACCGCTGCCATCACCGTCACCATCACCGCCGTCACCATCACCGCCGTCATCACCAACGTCACCATCACCGCTACAACAGGAGGAAGCGAGGAGAGATGGATCTGTCCAGGAGTATATCCGGGACATTGCTGAGATCCAGCCTTCCATTACAAGCGAGGAGGCAAAATACCTCCAAGAATGGTGTGAGGCGGTTCTCAACCACTGGTGTGCGCAGCCTCGCACGCCAGTGGAGTGGGAAGTAATGGAAAACCAAATGCAGATGGTTCAAATATTACACGAAATTTACCATATTTAATCTTCCTTTTCCCTAAATTCCTTTTTTGTCAAATAAAAAAAAAACACTTAAGTAAGAGAGGAGAATGTGGACCACGGTCCGCTTTACCTACGTGTAAGGGGTGATCCCTCACTCCTCAGTATAGCACGTCATCCAGGTGTTCTCTTTTTAATTATACTACCCTCAACGATCCACCTTTTCCCCGCTGTTCTCTTTTTGATTATACTACCCTCAACGATCCTCCCTACATGTAGGGGTGATCACCCAGTCCTCGCGCCATCCAGGTGTTCTCTTTTTAATTATACTACCCTCAACGATCCACCATTTCCCCGCTGTTCTCTTTTTGATTATACTACCCTCAACGATCCTCCCTACATGTAGGGTGATCACCAGTCCTCGCATCCAGGTGTTTCTTTTAATTATACTACCCTCACGATCCACCTTTTCCCCTGTTCTCTTTTTGATTATACTACCCTCAACGATCCTCCCTACATGTAGGGGTGATCACCCAGTCCTCGCGCCATCCAGGTGTTCTCTTTTTAATTAAACTACCCTCAACGATCCACCATTTTCCCGCATCTATCCTCCTACATAGGGTGATCACTCCGGTATAGCACTCCATCCAGGTGTTCTCTTTTTGATTGCATCTCATCCAGGTGTTCTCTTATTAATTATACTACCCCCATTCTCTTCTTAATTATACTATCCACCCCCCCTCCATTCTCTAAAGTGTAGTCCCATCTAGATTGCCCAAGGGACCCTCGCCGCCACCTGCCTCATCTTCTGCCCGCAGTTCTTTTCGGCCCCACGGAGGTAGAGGTCCTTGGCCTCCCTCGTCAATCTCTTGTTGACATTATTCATCTGTAAATAAAAAATTACTTGTTTCTTATTTAACCAACAATGTAGTAAGATAATAGTAGCATAACTGCACTTACCCAGCATTCCACCAATTAGAGTGTAATGGGCCCAAGGGACCCTCGCCGCCACCTGCCTCATCTTCTGCCCGCAGTTCTTTTCGGCCCCATGGAGGTCCTCGGCCTCCCTCGGTCCTCGGCCTCCTCGTCAATCTCTTGTTGACATTATTCATCTGTAATAAAAAATTACTTGTTTTTTATTTAACCAACAATGTACTAAGATAATAGTAGCATAACTGCACTTACCCAGCATTCCACCAAGTGTAATGGGCCCAAGGGACCCTCGCCGCCACCTGCCTCATCTTCTGCCCCAGTTCTTTTCGGCCCCACGGAGGTAGAGGTCCTCGGCCTCCCTCGTCAATCTCTTGTTGACATTATTCATCTGTAAATAAAAATTACTTGTTTTTATTTAACCAACAATGTACTAAGATAATAGTAGCATAACTGCACTTACCCAGCATTCCACCAATTAGTGTGTAATGGGCCCAAGGGACCCTCGCCGCCACCTGCCTCATCTTCTGCCCGCAGTTCTTTTCGGCCCCACGGAGGTAGAGGTCCTCGGCCTCCCTCGTCAATCTCTTGTTGACATTATTCATCTGTAAATAAAAAATTACTTGTTTTTTATTTAACCAACAATGTACTAAGATAATAGTAGCATAACTGCACTTACCCAGCATTCCACCAATTAGTGTGTAATGGGCCCAGGGACCCTCGCCGCCACCTGCCTCATCTTCTGCCCGCAGTTCGGCCCCACGGAGGTAGAGGTCCTCGGCCTCCCTCGTCAATCTCTTGTTGACATTATTCATCTGTAAATAAAAAATTACTTGTTTTTTATTTAACCAACAATGTACTAAGATAATAGTAGCATAACTGCACTTACCCAGCATTCCACCAATTAGTGTGTAATGGGCCCAAGGGACCCTCGCCGCCACCTGCCTCATCTTCTGCCCGCAGTTCTTTTCGGCCCCACGGAGGTAGAGGTCCTCGGCCTCCCTCGTCAATCTCTTGTTGACATTATTCATCTGTAAATAAAAATTACTTGTTTTTATTTAACCAACAATGTACTAAGATAATAGTAGCATAACTGCACTTACCCAGCATTCCACCAATTAGTGTGTAATGGGCCCAAGGGACCCTCGCCGCCACCTGCCTCATCTTCTGCCCGCAGTTCTTTTCGGCCCCACGGAGGTAGAGGTCCTCGGCCTCCCTCGTCAATCTCTTGTTGACATTATTCATCTGTAAATAAAAATTACTTGTTTTTTATTTAACCAACAATGTACTAAGATAATAGTAGCATAACTGCACTTACCCAGCATTCCACCAATTAGTGTGTAATGGGCCCAAGGGACCCTCGCCGCCACCTGCCTCATCTTCTGCCCGCAGTTCTTTTCGGCCCCACGGAGGTAGAGGTCCTCGGCCACTCTCGTCAATCTCTTGTTGACATTATTCATCTGTAAATAAAAAATTACTTGTTTTTTATTTAACCAACAATGTACTAAGATAATAGTAGCATAACTGCACTTACCCAGCATTCCACCAATTAGTGTGTAATGGGCCCAAGGGACCCTCGCCGCCACCTGCCTCATCTTCTGCCCGCAGTTCTTTTCGGCCCCACGGAGGTAGAGGTCCTCGGCCTCCCTCGTCAATCTCGTGTTGACATTATTCATCTGTAAATAAAAATTACTTGTTTTTATTTAACCAACAATGTACTAAGATAATAGTAGCATAACTGCACTTACCCAGCATTCCACCAATTAGTGTGTAATGGGCCCAAGGGACCCTCGCCGCCACCTGCCTCATCTTCTGCCCGCAGTTCTTTTCGGCCCCACGGAGGTAGAGGTCCTCGGCCTCCCTCGTCAATCTCTTGTTGACATTATTCATCTGTAAATAAAAAATTACTTGTTTTTATTTAACCAACAATGTACTAAGATAATAGTAGCATAACTGCACTTACCCAGCATTCCACCAATTAGTGTGTAATGGGCCCAAGGGACCCTCGCCGCCACCTGCCTCATCTTCTGCCCGCAGTTCTTTTCGGCCCCACGGAGGTAGAGGTCCTCGGCCTCCCTCGTCAATCTCTTGTTGACATTATTCATCTGTAAAAAAAATTGTTTATTTAACCAACAATGTACTAAGATAATAGTAGCATAACTGCACTTACCCAGCATTCCAGCAATCAGTGTGTAATTTAGGGACCCTCGCCGCCACCTGCCTCATCTTCTGCCCGCAGTTCTTTTCGGCCCCACGGAGGTAGAGGTCCTCGGCCTCCTCGTCAATCTCTTGTTGACATTATTCATCTGTAAATAAAAATTACTTGTTTTTATTTAACCAACAATGTACTAAGATAATAGTAGCATAACTGCACTTACCCAGCATTCCACCAATTAGTGTGTAATGGGCCCAAGGGACCCCTCGCCGCCACCTGCCTCATCTTCTGCCCGCAGTTCTTTTCAGCCCCACGTAGAGGTCCTCGGCCTCCCTCGTCAATCTCTTGTTGACATTATTCATCTGTAAATAAAAAATTACTTGTTTTTATTTAACCAACAATGTACTAAGATAATAGTAGCATAACTGCACTTACCCAGCATTCCACCAATTAGTGTGTAATGGGCCCAAGGGACCCTCGCCGCCACCTGCCTCATCTTCTGCCCGCAGTTCTTTTCGGCCCCACGGAGGTAGAGGTCCTCGGCCTCCTCGTCAATCTCTTGTTGACATTATTCATCTGTAAATAAAAAATTACTTGTTTTTATTTAACCAACAATGTACTAAGATAATAGTAGCATAACTGCACTTACCCAGCATTCCGCCGCCCTCGCACCTGGGGCCTCTCCACACCTCTGTAAATAAAAATTACCCAACAATGTACTAAGATAATAGTAGCATAACTGCACTTACCCAGCCCGCAGGGACCCTGCCGCCACCTGCCTCATCTTCTGCCCGCAGTTCTCGGCCCCACGGAGGTCCTCGGAGGGTAGGTACCGCACTTACCCAGCATTCCACCAATTAGTGTGTAATGGGCCCAAGGGACCCTCGCCGCCACCTGCCTCATCTTCTGCCCGCAGTTCTTTTCGGCCCCACGGAGGTAGAGGTCCTGGCCTCCCTCGTCAATCTCTTGGACATTATTCATCTGTAAATAATTTTTTATTTAACTGCCGGCATTCCACCAATTAGTGTGTAATGGGCTCCGCCACCTGCCTCATCTTCTGCCCGCAGTTTTTCGGCCCACGGAGGTGAGGTCCTCCCTCGTCAATCTCTTGTGTAAATAAAAATTACTTGTTTGTGCTAGCATTCCACCAATTGTGTAATGGCCCAAGACCCTCGCCGCCACCTGCCTCATATCTCCCTAGATGAGGTCTCCGCCTCTTCCAGGGTCTCCGCCGCCTCCAGGATCTACGCCGCCTCCAGGATCTCCGCCGCCCCAGCAGTATCATCCCTCAAGGTTTGTGGACTATATATCCCCGGAGCTAATCGAGTCAAAAATAAGTTGAGAGTGAGGGACACGGGCCCTAGACGCACTGAAGGGTGCTCTACGCCCATACAGTTTTTTCATCTATTCCTGACCAATGCTGTTTGGATCATGATGGTTCGTGAGACCAATAGCTTTGCCCAGAGGCAGATCGGCACCTTCCGTGCCGCAGGTAGACTTCATGTCAACTCGCGGTTGCGCAGTTGGGTCGATGTGACCATTGAAGAGATGAAAAAATGTTGGTGTCTCCTCATTAGCATGGGTCTGACAAAAAGAAAAACGGTTGAGTCTTATTGGTCAACTCACCCAAGTCTGTACATACCGTTCTTTTCTAGGACCATGCCTTTTCGTAGATTTGAGCAAATTGTTTCAATGTTTCATGTTTCGAATCGCGTATCTCCACCTAAAGGTCAGCCTGGGTATGATCCTTGGGTGAAGGTGCGTGATTTTATCGATAACTTGAATCATTCATTCCGAACTCACTTTATGCCGAATCAGGAGATATGTATTGATGAAAACATGATTGGTATGAAACACCGTTGTGCTTTTATTCAATACATGGCCAATAAGCTACACGCTAGGTTTGGTATAAAGAAGTTTGAACTTTGCGATTCAGCCACAGGTTATGTTATGCAGGCGGCATTGTATTCGGGCAAGGACTTTTTGAAAGAAGGAGCTGATCCGTTCACCCAAAAAGTCGTTGACAATCGTTTACAGATAATTTTTACACAAAAGTCCCCCTTGCCAATTTTCTGAAGAACCGCAAGACCTTTCTTACGGGTACCATCAGAAAATCTAGTAGATTCATTTCTAGAATAGTAAAACAGGCTAGAGTCGCAGTTGGCGAATCGTTATATTTCAGAAAAGGCAAGGTGCTTATTGTGAAATATAAGGAGCGTGCAACGCGAAAGCCTGTTATGCTTATCACAACGGCTTATCATGCTGAAGATCGGCTCGTGAGAAGTCGTGCTAATGTTCAACGGATCAAACCGGTGGTAATTGCTGGCTACAATCAACACATGGGGGGTGTTGATTGTAAAGACAAAAGTATTTTTCATTTGACTTGTAGCCGACAAACAAAGCGGTACTGGAAAAAAATTGTTTACAATTTTTTCGACATGGCGCTTCTAAATGCTTATATCCTGTATAGGTATCACACTATCAGGCCTATGAGCAGATGGAATTTCATGCTGGAAATTGTAAGCAGTCTTTTGACAGGACCAGCTCCAGTAGATCCTCCGGAGAATGCACCAGGTCCTCAACCACCCGCCCCCGTTCCAGCTCTCCTTGGCCACAATATCCTAAAACTTCCCGGCAAAAATAACAGAAAGTGTTTTGTTTGTAAAAAAACACACACAATGTGGTGTGTACAGTGTCGGATCGGTGTACATAAAAAGTGTGAACAGGACTTAGTTCACGTCCCGAGAGGTGAACAGAGGGGTGGGATAAGGCCGCGACCCGTTGTTAGTTCCGACAGCGATAACTAAATTTATATAATAGGTTGTCGTTTTTAGTTTTTGTCCTTTTAGTTCTTTTTCATATCTAAGTATGTCTGTTTTGTTGTAATTTATTCTGTGATTTTTTGATATTTTATGTTGGACAATGTTACTTTCTTCACGCATAATTTTCTCATTGTATTTATGTTGTTTTTTGTATTTATTGTTGTTTTATTTATTGCTGTACTGAGAAACAATCCAGTTTGGCCTATGTATACATCAGAACAGAGAGAGGTTTTTGTTATTTGTATGAAGTTTTGGGGTAGTTATTTGATTGTAAGACGTAAAAAACTTTTCTTTTTTCTTTCATTTTATCTTTATAAAAATCTTTATTTTATATAATGATTATTGATGAGTATATATATCATTATAATTATAATATCTTTGCATGTTAGTGTATAAATAAAATTTTTTGTGTGACTATAAACATGAGTTTTTACTCACCTGTCTTACCTGGGTAACTTATATATTGGTGGACGTTTAGAAAAAATGTCATAAATAAGTTTGTCATAAGAAAGTTTTTTTTCAGTTTTTTATACAAAATTAAATTGTCTACAAGATTGTATAAACTGGTTTAAGTAAAAAATAAAAAAAATATTGATTTGATAAGACAAATTTTGTTTTCGATTTTACTTGTAACACGATTTTTCAACATTTTATAAAAAAAAGTTTACATAAGAAACTGTTTGAAAACTAAAGTTTTCTATACAACATTTTGCCCTCTTCAAGGTTATATGACTTTTGTTTGGATATTTTGCCTCATAGAACTTGCAGGACTATGTTTTTTACAACTCGTAAAAATATTGAAAATTGCCAACTTTCAGAAAAAAATCATAACTAGTACAAAAAAAATCATAGAAAGATAAAATCCAGAGTTTTATGTAAGGAAATAAATTGCAGATATTTGGTATATTCTGAAATTTTGTTTGAAAAAATTATTAGTATTTTTTCAAGACCTCTACTTTTGAAATTTTATATCCGCTTAGGCTTTCTTTGCCTGTTCTAAGTGGTTTGATTCAAACATACATTTTTTTTTCAGGTAAGTAAGTATTATACAAATGTAGCCTGTACTGTGCTGAAAATAAAAATAAAGCACACTTTATATTTATTTTCATAAACAAAAGATCTATATGGGTTTTTGTAGTACCATGCGCAATGGGTGAAAAGGGGCCTGCCAGTATAGAAGTTTCTGACTGCCAGATATAGGGTTGAAGGCTTAAAAATAATTTGGAAATTGATAATGATGAAATTAAATATTTAGATTTAATATTTGGAAACAATCATTATAACACTATTACAAATATTGAAGGTGCCTTCAATTGTAAAAAATATTGCAGAACTTGTAAATACCCTTTCGAGCATTCGGAAGCAATTACCACCGGTTTGATCCGTTGAACATTAGCACGACTTCTCACGAGCCGATCTTCAGCATGATAAGCCGTTGTGATAAGCATAACAGGCTTTCGCGTTGCACGCTCCTTATATTTCACAATAAGCACCTTGCCTTTTCTGAATTATAACGATTCGCCAACTGCGACTCTAGCCTGTTTTACTATTCTAGAAATGAATCTACTAGATTTTCTGATGGTACCCGTAAGAAAGGTCTTGCGGTTCTTCAGAAAATTGGCAAGGGGGACTTTTGTGTAAAAATTATCTGTAAACAGGTGGTAATGCTTACGGTATAGGCCTGCATTCGTCATAAGATTGTCAACGACTTTTTGGGTGAACGGATCAGCTCCTTCTTTCAAAAAGTCCTTGCCCGAATACAATGCCGCCTGCATAACATAACCTGTGGCTGAATCGCAAAGTTCAAACTTCTTTATACCAAACCTAGCGTGTCGCTTATTGGCCATGTATTGAATAAAAGCACAACGGTGTTTCATACCAATCATGCTTTCATCAATACATATCTCCTGATTCGGCATAAAGTGAGTTCGGAATAAATGATTCAAGTTATCGATAAAATCACGCACCTTCACCCAAGGATCATACCCAGGCTGACCTTTAGGTGGAGATACGCGATTCGAAACATGAAACATTGAAAGAATTTGCTCAAATCTACGTAAAGGCATGGTCCTAGAAAAGAACGGTATGTACAGACTTGGGTGAGTTGACCAATAAGACTCAACCGTTTTTCTTTTTGTCAGACCCATGCTAATGAGGAGACACCAACATTTTTTCATCTCTTCAATGGTCACATCGACCCAACTGCGCAACCGCGAGTTGACATGAAGTCTACCTGCGGCACGGAGGGTGCCGATCTGCCTCTGGGCAAAGCTATTGGTCTCACGAACCATCATGATCCAAACAGCATTGGTCAGGAATAGATGAAAAAACTGTATGGGCGTAGAGCACCCTTCAGTGCGTCTAGGCCCCGTGTCCCTCACTCTAAACTTATTTTTGACTCGATTAGCCCACTCCGGGGGATATACCTTAGTCCACAAACCTTGAGGGATGATAGGCTGGCGGAGATCCTGGAGGCTGCGGAGATCCTGGAGGCGGCGGAGATCCTGGAGATCCTGGAGGCGGCGGAGATCCCGGAGGCAGCGGAGAGCCTGGTGCTGGACGACCAGCCGGATCATCTCTTGGTACTGTAAAAGAGGAAGGTTGTTTAAAAGATTTTATTGTTGGTATTTAAAGAGAGATTTCAAAATGTGAGGCAAACTACGCTTGGCAGTGGAGATACACAAGGAAAGAAGATACGACTGTTAACTTTCAAGCTATTTATTTTAATTACTAATTAAATAAGAAGGAAATTTAAATTGTTGTACTGAATTGTGTTGGAAATATAAAACTTATAAAATTAGTACTAAACCTAAGACAAGAATATGACCAACCTTTTTACGATATTGACTAATTAAGATTAATAAACAAGAATACTGAAACTGTTAGAACTTTGAATCAAAATTATACATGTTTAAGCCTTGTGACTATCATGCTGTTTTACCACTGGAGTGATAAATATTGTGTTATTAAAATTGGTAGCTGATATTGGTAATGCTTTAACTTTTGAATAATTTTACTATTAAAGAAATGAAGTTGAATGACCAAGTTCACATTTTGTTATACAATTGATTTTTCACTTACTTATTTTATGAAATATCCAATTAATCCATTTTAAAATTTTGCACTCGCGCACTAAGGGGAACACAGGGTGAACACACCACGGAGGCAGCAGAGTTGGAGACTTTTGGAGAACTGATAGATGGTAGGTTATTTTGTAAGATTTACGCACTTTACATTTTATTAAACTGCTTATATTGATAGCTTGTGAGAATTATAAAATCTTCAGTATTTGGTTAAACATAGTTTTATATCGAAGCGTTTATTTTTCTAAACGTGGTAAACCCTTTATTGTTATTATATTTTTCAAACTCTTTAGGAATTAGTTTATAGTTTGCATTGAATCACGCAGTTACTTGTAGCCCTATCCGTAAGGTAATACATAAGATTTTAACTTGCATGTGTCCGTCAATGAAGAAATCTTCGTTGTTCTGGATAACTGCTTCGACTGCCTGGAGTATCACTTCACTGCTCATTTGGTCCCATCTCCTCAAGCTCACACCGATAGGCTTTTGATCGGGCCTACTACTATTCAATATTGTCAAACCGACTCGATCTCCTGGATTCACCCCTTCCCGCGCAAAGTAATTCAAAAGTCCCGAAAAAACTTCATTGAAATATTCATTTATTTTTTCGTCCTCCAACATCTCCCTGAATTCTATTGTTAGTAGTTTAGTGTCTGTCGTATTTTTTTATTCTTTTATTTTCTTCGGCAATTATTTTAAAGGGATCAGGTTTAGGTGGCGTACTTATTTCTTCTAATAACTCCAACTCATTGCCTTTTAAGGGATTTTGCTGCTGTTCCGGTAAATTATCTAAAGCAGGGACTTCATTTAAAAGCTCCAATTCAGCTTCGGTTAGTACGAGAGCTTGATTTGAATTACCACTACCATAAATCGGAGGGGGGTTCTTACTGCAGTGAGCAACAGGATTTAGATAGGGATCATCAATTTTTCTCAACTTACAGGGAGGTTCATCTTCACTATCAGAGTCTTCTACAGAACGTTTCAACCAAATTTGTTCAAACTGACTTTCATTTATATCATTATTTAAAATTCTATGTAAATAAGGCAAATCAAATAACTCTTCTAAAATTTCATCTTCTAAGTCTAACGTAAATAAATCCAAGTCCCAGTTATTCTTTGAAGGGTCCATAGCTATATTAAATTTGACTTAAATGCTAATAATTATTACTGCCACTTCCACTATCACTGCACAACTCTTCATCCACTAAACTCTTAATATAATTCTGCTAATTCAATGTTGCTTGGTATTTTCCATTCACTAACATCTATGGGAACAGTTGGTAGATTGATAGTGATTTTGGGTAAAACAATGCAGTCTAAACTGAGTGTGTTGTGAATCGAGATTTAATGGTTGCAACTACAAGCTTAGAGCTGTTAGTTGACCAATGCCCCAACCCTGTCACTGAAGACAAAACACTTTGTTTTTTCGAGTTCACAAATCTTAAACCCTTGCATTAATTAACGGAGTTTTGATCGTATTTGTAGGGCGATTTTCACTAAATTACTCGTATTTAAAAAACAGAAAATCTAGATTTCGAAGGTATAGATAAACATTAACTAGTATTGTAGATTCGTGTGTGTATCCGAAATTTTAGTTGAATTTCATCATACCACTTTTATTGCCAGTCTAGTGGCAACGCGAATCCACGTGGCACGTTATAAATGGGTTATATTTTTTCTCTACTAATATTTAATTTGAAAGTGGTGTAAAAAAAGAATACGTTTTATTTATGTATGTGAAGCTACCGTTCAACCGATTGTTTAGCTATTTTTAAAGTTCGAACCGTTCACGTTCAATTTCGTTTAGTTTGAAAATTTCACAGTTCATATTAACAAAATTTGAATAACCGTAAAACACCCTCAACGATTAAAGGTAAATGTACAGGTCCGTGAAGCTGGTAGGTAGTTTAATTTGAAAATTAAAAAAGAACCGTTAAAATAGTTTTATCAGGTTTGTTTAGCTACTTCCGACGTTTGTTTTTATTGTTATTAAAAAGACAAAATTGGTTCTGCTGCATAACGCCAGCAGCATTCATTTGTTGTTTTGGACATTACTGCAAGAGTAGTTTGTTTATAGTTTATTGAGGCTTGTTTAACTACTTTTAGGATTTAGAGTAGTCAGTGTTAGCGTTAAACGTGTGCAATGTGTTTAGTGGTCACAAGGATCCAAAAAGATCACTTTTTGTGTAATCTTTACCCCGTCATAGGAAATTCGCTGTGGTTCACGGTAGTGCTTGTGGCTACGCGTCGGTTATGTTTTATTTACTACTTTCAACTTCCGATTAACCGTGTTATCGGTGGTCACGTTCGAAGCATAAATATTTTAATAACAAACAGGAACTGTATCAATAACAACAAAATCGATGTTTTTGTAACATAACGTAGTAGATATGTCAGAAACTGGAAGGCCAGGTCGGGAACGAAATAGGATCTAGTAGTAACGCTGGTTTACATTGGTCGAGTTAGAGGACGAGGCTGAGTTTGCGGTAAAGTTCTACTCGCTCGGTTTTAGAACACCTAGTTCACACAGTAGATCAAAATCAACCGCTTTTTAAGCGAGTACCCACTTGTAAAATGGCCCGTGTTGAGCACAAAGAAGCTCTTAGAAAATGTATAAAAAGAGTGTATGACTTGTTGTTAGAAGAGGTTGATGAGGCCCTGGAAGAAGAAAAGAACAGAAAGACACGTATTTGGTTGAGAGGGTGGATTCAGAGAAGAAATACTTGTGGGGCATCTGTTTTGTTACTATTAGAGCTGGTAGTTGAAGGTACAAAGGAGTATACGTCTTTTCTTAGATTAACTCCAGAGAATGTCGAATCTTTATTAGAATTAGTAGGTCCTAAGGGTCCTAAAGTTTCTACAAGTGACACCCAGATGAGAGACTCTTTAACTGCGAAGTTAAAATTAGAAATAACTTTGTCTCTCCTGGCTACTGAAAACAGCTTTAGATAAACATATGAAGGGTACAGGGGAAGAACGATCATGGTCACAGAAAGTTGTTTTGGAGAAAAAGCTTTTTTAGTTTTAACTACATTATACATATGTATAAAATTACATTAAAAATTATACATAATTATTTTAGGTGACTGACACAGTTTCCAAACATAGATATTACCCTTAAACCCTCTTTTGTTGTCAAAATTTTCAAAACCCAAAAGAATTTGTGCAAGGTACACTTAATTTTGGGCAGAAACTATCATAGTCCATAACAAACAGGGGAATACTGATCATAGTCCATCGTAAAGGGGGATTATTTGTAGTACTTACTTCTACTTTGAGTAGAATGAGAGGTACTTTGAGAGATGGTAGGTCTACTAGTTAAAAATAATATTTTAGTTGCATAAATTTTAATGTTTACGTAAAGTATAAAATACTATATTAACAAAGTAAACTCAAAATACTAATACAAACTAAATTACATGAAAGTAATCTTAACTCTTAGGCTTTCGCGGCCGGTGTCATCACTAAGATCTAAGGCTTCCGGTTTACACCGCGTCACAGTAGAAATACAATTACTGCTAGACGTTTCGACCTCGCTGTGGAGAGTCATCCTCAGTAGCTTGTTGACTGGCTGAAACTAACAGTCTCAGCAGTATGTAATAAAGGTATAATAAAGGATGACTCTTGTAGACAGTAATTGTATTTCTAGCCGTAAACAAACCCTTCTTCACTTAAGCAGATGCATTAATGGCGTTATAATGCTTTTAATCAACCGTCAATATCTGATGATTAGGGTTCTTCATCGGAATCGTCCAAATGCGTTTTCTCTGGAGTTGTAATCAAGTTTTCAAAAAACTCCTTTGCTACAGGGTCAAAAATGTCTTCAGGTGCATCAAGTCCTTATATCTTGCGTCATTTATAGGGACAGGGACTGAGTACATAGGTTTCAGAAGGTCTGTGTTGAACGCCGGAGGTTGAACTTGAAGCGTTTTAGAACCCCTTTCCTTTGTCTTTACCGCGAGGATGCCAGTTTCAAAAAAAGCCCCTAAAAGTAAAACAACACAATTAAAGTACTCGTACTTCTACGTTAAAACTGTTTACGGAAGATTTTTTCTGAAAGGCGTAATAGAATTAGTCAATATCCATGCACAATAGAAAGCAAATAAAACATACATACATCACATGTTATTAGTCCTCCCAGTATGTTTGAACAATAAAGTTATTAACTGTCAGTAAAAGTTTAACATAATTAATAGTACTAAAAAATAGTGGAAGAGAAGTAATTTATTACAGAACCTTTCTGGACAATTTGAAGTTTTTAATAATTGAAGGAAGCCATTTAATTATCTTTTGTTATAAGCATAATTTTCTTCTGTATAACAAGCTTACCTAAAAATGAGTCTTTTGAAAAACTTTCCAACTTCTTTCTTACTTATTTTAAAACTCTAATTGGGCGTGTAGGAAATGGGCATGTCTTGGCAAAGAATTGGGACAGGTGGTCATTCCAAGTGTAGAACATGTCCTTTTTGCAGTTGATTACGTGAAAGGGCTCAGGTTTTGATAGAGATTTTCTTATTTCGTCTCTCCAATCATCTGGTATTTCACATGCTGATTTTTGATTTATTAGTGCCATGTTCTTATCGCATTCGAGACAGGTGTGGGATAAACAATGGACACAGTGTCACGTGCAGGGGTTAAAAAGAAAAGGGGGTCTTTCTCCCTAACACGTAACTTAAAAACAGAACTATTTCTATCAATCGGGATCTGCAGATGGCAGATTTGGCAACCCGCTTGGCTACGTGTGAGAGGGCCAAAAAAGAGTAGACACTGTATCTTGATTGAACAATAATTATTTATTTAGAAATTATATTATCTGAGAGTCTGAATGTTATAAAAAGATAGGTGAATATTATAATTATCAAGAGAGGTTAATATTCATTAATTGAAAGACATCTTATTCAAATAATTTAAAACGAATATTAACAAGAATATTAAAACGATTTGGGAATACGTGTGATCACTGGACAGCCACTGCTTAAACGAATTTTTCAAATAAACAAGATAAACAAACAAAACAAACTGAAAACGAAAAGTCTGAAACGATTAGAAAATAAACTGGCTGGAAAATAAAACACAAAATTCTTTTAAAAAACCAACAAAACAAATAATAAGATTATGGCCTTACCTCTGGCCTTGAGGTCAGGGTGTAGTCGATCCCTCACTTAGAACACAACTGTCCTACTGCCTGTGTAACTGGCCTACATATACCAGACGTGTTTTATAAACATTATGTCAGCGTGTTACCACACACACTCTTCCTACTGTCAATATCCAATGCATTGAAATTTTGAAAACAATTAAAATTAGTTACCTAAATGCATTGAATTTCGGTGACTGATCGTCACATCCCCCTGGCTGAGGTAAAACTCGTCCCCGAGTTTCAAAAATGAAATAAACTATAAAAACTCATTACCAAATAGGGAAAACCAAAATTTGGAAACAGGAGAACAAAAATTTACGTGTTAAGCACAACAAAAACTAAAACTCGTCTCCTATTAATTCAAATTCCCTGTCAACACGCCTGTTGTGCTTCCGGATCACCGTATTCTCAACATATCGTCTAAAATATAAATATAACAGCAAGCCAAGAGTTATGACATGTAACCCTATGCTAATATATTTATATAAACTAACAGAATTTATGTATATCATTCCAAGTGTTGGGAAGCTCTACTGGATCGAAAACGGATGGGTCTATATGATTCCTAACCTGAAAGGAAGGGGTATCAAGCTTCCAATTTTAATTAAGGACGGAATCTAGGTTTAGCCACTCAAGGTGGGTAGCGGATTGCGGGGTGATGTCCAAAATGGGAAGGTTAGACCAAGCAGTTGGAATTATATGGGAAATAGCCGGGATAGCGGAACCATTTGGAGAACATGGGAAAACGGAATTAATCAAAATGTCATAGTCTTCCACCAAGTAACAAGAACAAGGTAAGGTTATTTGAATTGCTCCGGGAACATTTACGGGACTAGCAGGTACTTTAGCGTCTGCAATACCGGAACAGGAAATTTTAAGCGAATCACTGGGATGAGTCAATACATAAGTATCGGTACCAACGGAGGTAATAAGCGTGTGGGTAGACTTGGGTTGACATATATAATCGCAACTCAACATAATTCTTTCTATATCTACTCCCTGAAACAGAAGTTTGGCGCACGCCTGTGTCATAGACGAGGCTCCCACTTTCCGTGGCAGGTAGCAACACTCTTGCAGCCACCAACGGTGCGGTAAAGGTCAGAGGATCTGGCTAAAATAATTTTTTCATGAGGTAACTAACAGGTCTGATTGAACCAGGCTAAAGGATCCGGAAGATATTTAAAAAGGGTCCAGGAGTTCTTAGGATTCTTAACAGGTATCTTAACATTAAAAACAACTTTTGAAGGAGAGGAAATACATGTTACAATAGGAACTTCATAATACATATGCACATCAGAAATAGGAATGGCCAAGAAAAGGTTGAGAGCCAATAACTTGGTTTGCAATTTAAAGAGATCTGAGATAAGGGTAGTAGAATTTATAATGGAAACAGGAAGGACATTATCCCTACAGTGAGTCTGGATATCTAAGTATTTGGACTGAAAAACATGTTTAAGGAAAAGAGAATGCAAACGGATATGAACTGACAACACATTGCTATACAGGGACTCTTGGTTCGAGGAGTCAGAATGCAAGGAGTTACGGAAGGTATCTAGAGTGTCATGAACGGAGTTCAGGATTCCGGACACGTTGGTGGCAAAATTATTAAATCTATCAGTTGATTTAACCAAATCCTCATGGTCCAACTTCTCAATCCTTTGGAATTCATTCAGATGTTTGTTCACCGCCTCTTCATTCGATGTTAAAGTGTGAAGCTGTCCTTCAGTGGCCGTTCCACAACACCAACTTAAGAAATCACCCACCGAGTCCAAAGATCTGCGGCGTCGATGACTAGAAGCCCCCACTGTACGGCGCACATCCATTAAACTTAAAAGTTCATCTTCCAAATCTCTCACAGCACCCAATAACTTCAGCGACGGTTCAGAGTTGTTGAACAGACATGACGGGAATGGTATGGGTAAACCAGAGTCTAAAAAGGTACTGTTTAAAGGGAAAACGTACGTCAAGGGAATGGAACCTTCATAAACAATTGATGATGGAAGAGGAATAAAATGCGAACCAGGAAATACACGGACAGGAATTTGTGAAAACGAACCAAGGATGAACATAAAACACAAAAGGAAAATAGTCTGAAGGAAGACCTTGGGAAAAGGAAAAACCAAACTTTGGAGAAACGACATGTCTGAAGAAAAAAGTCAAGTAATAGTCACCCACTGATACCGTCAATGTCCCAGCAGAAACGTCACCACAACACAAACAACCGCTGACACCTCGCAGAACTGCTGAACGCACAATGTCAATGTCTGAGTGTCGAGGTCACACTAGTCTAGTCCGTAGCACTTGTTGTCAGACAATGATGAATCAGTAGTTCACAGTTCAGATCCACTTTGCCCTAGATGGTTTGTATTTGTTGATAGTTTCATCTCCTATTAAAACATTAATTTTACAATCCCGAGACCTTTCGTCACCAGGGTCAGTGTGATGGCCCCTTGACGAAATTAGTTTTTTGAATCTCCCCTGTCGTAACAGAAATCAGAAGTGTGTCCCGACCTTTTGCAAAAATCGCAAAAATACTTTTTGTTCTTGGGCGAAACACTTCAGTTATGAGATTTCCGCTCGTCATCCGCAAATGTCACATTTCGACCAGAACGATAATAATTTTCATTACGCCTTTCCCGGGACCTCGACGAGCTTCTGTAACGTCTAATTATGTCCCTATCGACGCTTCTTCTGTCATAGCGCGTTCTACTTCCACGCCTTTCTCGGGAGCGCGATGGGCTCCCGTACCGTCTATCACTTGAAGGTCGGTCTGTATATGGGGAAAAGTCATGACGTCTCTCTCGAGACCGAGATGAACCTCTTTCCCTAGATCTACCACGGGAATTCTCAATTCGTTCTACAGATAGTTGTAACTGATTAACCATGTGGACAAGTTTTATCACCACCGTATTCTCGGAGGTGTCCGCTTTAGGCAGTGGTGACTCATATGAGTCAACACCCAGGCTGTGCCTTAGCAACATATTAGAACTTTCAAAGTTCTGCAAGTTTTCCTTAAGTTTTGCCCGAGTCGTGTTGTCAAACATAACAATTTGTTGCAAAACTGCCGGGTTCATTCCTTTAAGAATGTGACCGCAAATCCTGGCTTCAGCCATATCCGGTTTACTTGAAAACAAAATTTTCCACGCTAGCTATGTATTGAACTATGGTTTCGTCTATCCGTTGTTTTCTTGCATTTAAAGTCATTTCCAAAGCAATAGTGTTAGCTACTTTAGAAAATGTCTTTTTGAACTCGGTTTTTACTATGTCCCACGTGAGATCTGTTGTGTGCTGTCTAGTTAAATTATCCCAAATTAATTTTGCAGTGCCGGTAAGATAAAAAGGCAAGAGTTGAAGTTTCCTTGCATCGTTCCATTGATTAATTTGACCAATAAGGTCATACTGATCAAAAAAAGATTTAACATCCTCAGTAGGACCGCCTGAAAAAGGAGTTGTTTGAAAGCAAAGAGTTTTTCCGCCATTGTTTCGATAGGTATTAAATACTCGTTTCCTCCAGCACCGCTGAATTGAGGTAAAACTTGAGAGTTACAAGATGAAGAAGATGTTGAAACAACAGAGTTATTGTCCAACGTTTCATATACAGAGTCGTAAAGGTGTTCGCTGTCGCTAAAATTTTCGGTGTCGAATGAGGCTGTATCTTCCTCTCGTAAAGATCGCCCGGCCTGAATCTTACGCAGCCGCAAGTATCCGCGAAGATATTCCAAATCAGCGTCCTTAGGTATTCTAAGATTAAAATCCTTATATAACTGAATAATCCTACTACGGTTTGAACTTTTTATTTCACTTAGAGAAATATTTTCCATTTCCCCATATTTTGTTAAAATTAAAACCTAACTAGTAAATGACCCCAATAGAGTTTGCAATAACTAAACTTAGGCCTCATATACTAAATACCTTAACCCTTGAATAGTGACCCCCTGAAAAAGTAACGCTAGTCGTGACCTTGGGTCCTAGGGACCCATTTTTAAATTGTGTTTAAAAAATATTTCTAAATTCAATTTTGACCAGAAAACATGTTTGTTTATATATTTGGGGCTAAATAAGACAACTTAAGTGCTTTTTATAAATAATATGAGTGTATTTGTACATGAAGTAATAAGATTACTAAAGTACAGATTTTTACCTAAAAATTGTAAGATTTTTTTTGTAAATTGAAAAGTATTATTTGTACAATTATTTATCATTCAAAACATATTTTTTTTACTATTAAAGATACAATGAACACACAAAAATATATTTTACCAAATTAAAACCTCACATCTCGATTTTTTTCTACCCCCCAAAGTTAGTTGGAGCAGTTTTTGCAAATCTTTTTTGAACATTCACTGCAGATAGGTTTGACACACTTCTCGCAGTACACATTTGTTTTTCGGTCCTTTTTTGGTGGGCATGTATAGCACCTTTTTCTTTTACTCTTTTCTCCTGGATTCCCGGGGGCTGGTCGGGGATCTCTGGGCATGTCTATCTTTAGAACTCGGCAGATGCCCATCTTCAGTTCTTCCTGTAGGGCGATGTTTGCCAGCCTATCTTGCATATGGGGTCTTACAAGCTCCATGGCAAGGTCTTTCAAAAACATTCGTCTGATCTTGTAAGGGGAGTTGTCCCTAAATGCATTGTATAATATAAAACTATTTACACCAGTTATATCAAGCATAGCATATAGAATTCTCATTGGCCAGCGCAAGGTTTTGCGAACAGTTGAGAAACTGGCGATCATTTTGTCCAAGTTATCAACCCCACCTTTAGTAAGATTGTAGTCAGCAATCATAGTTGGTTTGTTCGTAGCTTCATTTACACTTTTATCATGGTGCATGGTAGACAAGAGAATAACTGCTTTTTGAGGTTTTGGGACATGAGACAAAAGAGTCATTTGACTATTGAAACCATACAGTGATGAGCTGAGCTCCCTGTCACGATTCGCCTGGAATGCAGCTGGTATTTCAGTTTTATTTTTTTTTAATGTTCCAAGGTAAGTTAAGCCTTTCTTAGTGAGCAGATCTGCTAAAGGAATAGACGAAAACCAGTTGTCAGCTGTAACGTTACGGTTGGTATTGAAAATGCATTGGGTTAGGCGAACTACAGATTTCGTTGGAGCACTACAATTATTGTACTCGTTACTCAGTTGATAGCCATCAGATTTTTTACCTGTATAAATATAGGCGTTGTAGCAATATGAGCTACGAGCATCAGTAAGGATCATGATTTTTATACCAAACCTGGCAGGCTTTCTTGGCATATAGACTCTAAATTTACATCTACCCCTGAACTTTGCAAGCATTTCATCAACACACGTGTATGATCCTAAAGCAAAGCTTTTTTGGAAGTTTCCAATCAACTCATAAAACAGCTTTGAGATCGCTGCAGCGGGGTCATTTTCTTTTCTAGCAGCCCTGGTGGTTGGATCATCAAATCTCAAACAATACAACAGTATTTCAATACGTTTTTGTGACATCACAAAACGAAATATTTCCCTACCACTGCCATCTGTAGCATATAAGCTCTTTAAATCTTCCTTGTTAGCCTTGAATACTGCTCCAAAAAACAAAAGCCCTAAAAGTGCTCTTAGTTCCATGAAATGAGTATCTCTTATCTCGGGACGAGTTTGATCTTTATATTTTGGTCTTAATTTTGATAGTTTTGCATTGGTATGGATTATAATTTCGTTAACAATTTCAGGAGTAAATAAATTGTCAAATATGTCTGTTGGACTAGCGACATTTCCCATAGCTCTAACATTACCTCTTAGATGAGGAATCCTAATAATGTTGTGTGCGTTAGGCCTACCTCTTCTCGTTGGCTCCTTTGAACTCCATTTGAACCTTATTTTATTCTTTCCCACAGGTTTTCCGTAGTAAATAACCACTGGGTCTTCATCTTCTTCCCCTTCATCCTCTTCTGAGGTCTCCTCTCCTGGGTCATCCTCTTCTGGTACATCCACTGAACTGACTTGATCAATTACAGGTTGCTCAAAAACATCTCGTAAATCCCGTATTCTGATAAATTCATTCTGTTCTTCATCACTTGAATCTCCATTTTCGTTTACACCATCCGGTACATCTTCACCTTGTTCAGAAGCACTGTCAAATTCATCTTCTTCCACACCATCCTCTGAATCGCTAATCTCTTCGTTCAAAAGTTGCTCTGTAGTGGCTTCGAAGTCTCTATCGTTAACATTCATATTTGCTAGAAAAACCACCACGAACTAGACAATTACATATACAAACTTGCACTGACAAAAATGACGCAAGTCGTAACCTCTGGGTCCCAGGGACCCGATTACGCAATAAGTCCGAAACGACAAATGACACGGACCTACCGTCACTCACCGCGGTCAAGGCCGCACTGAAGTGAATTTACGTGGCAGTGGCTAGCGCTGCAAGCGACAGGTGGCGGAAAGCCAAACTAAAACAAAACCGCTCGGGTCCCTGGGACCCAGGGTCACGACTCAAGGGTTAAATATCTCAAGAGAAATATCTTATAATTAATAGTAATTGTCTAAAAGTTAAAATTAGACTAAACAAACATGAAAATATGCCGCTCTTAGCCTACAAAAATAAAAACAGAAAGTGACTGTCCACTAAAACATAGAAAAACCATTCTTGAATTGAAGTAAAAAACATTTAAACAAATTCGTGCAGGCACCACTGGTCAAGCTACTGCACTGACAAACTATATTTGTGATGGATTTTCCGGTGAAGGAAAAGAATTTCCTTCGCGGACTGAGGTCCTAGAAAAGACAAACTATATTTGTGATGGATTTTCCGGTGAAGGAAAAGAATTTCCTTCGCGGACTGAGGTCCTAGAAAACCTTCACTGACCACGGATGATCTCAGTCGAGCGGGGCGGTTCCAGAGTAGCAGGGTTTCTACTATAAGATTCGGGAAACGGTTTGGTAAAAATAAATTTTAATTATTTTGTATTTTGCACCTCTGTAGCGCAAATCTAAATTAACGGTAGTTAATTTGATTTTACAGACTCGCTACGAGGTTGCAAGCACCCGTTGGGTAAGCGTGTGTCACGGGACGGTGACGTATACACTCAGGGAGCACAGTCTCACCTGAGTTAAAAACTATTCTTTGGGTATTTTGTCTCTGCACCCCGGTAGCGCAAATCTAAATTAACAGGGGTTAATTTGATTTTTCAATGTGGTACGAGGTTTGGACGCACTGGGCTGGCGTGCGTGACGGGTCGGTGAAATATACACTCAGGTAGCTGATGCTAACCTGAGTTACAACTTACTATTTTAGTAGTTTTGCACCTCTGTAGCGCAAATCTGAATTAACAGGGGTTAATTAGATTTTACAAATCCGCTACGAGGTTGCAAACAACCGTTGGGTATGCGTTCGTCACTGTACTGTGACTTAGACACTCAGGGAGCAATGTCTCACCTGAGTTACGAGTTATTAATTTTATAAATTCTACACCTATGTTGCGCAAATCTAAATTAACCGTAGCTAATTAGATTTTACAAACTCGCTACGAGGTGGTGAGACACGGAGTTAGCGTACGGGACGATACGGTGGGGCGAGCGACACTCTAAAGAATAATTCATTTATTTATTTATTTTGTTTATTTTCAATTTTTACATGGTCATGGCCCCACCAAGCTTACATAAACTTGTCGGTGGGGACCTGGAAATAGATAATAATTTATTTAATATATTCAAGTGTATACAATAATATTAAATTATGAGTACTAATAAATAAATATACAATTTTTTTTTCTTTTGTTTTTGTTGGCGGTTAAGGGCAGGCACCTATGTTCTAACACCTAATAACATGCAAATGTAACTATAAATACGATAAACTTAGTAACCACAAATAATTATATTACAGTAATACTGAAAGTACGTGCATTACATTACAGATTTGACATAATATAATAAGTAGAAATAAGCAACAGACAACAATAAAGACGTATATACATGAAAAGCAGGAAATCTTTAGATAACCTATAATGATTAGCCTTAGTACATTAAAGATAAATATTTGTAAACTTAACAACGAAAATATAAAATAATATCTGAGAACAACTAATTTTAACATTCATATAGTGCAGGTACTACAAAGTTTGACTACGATGGCAATGACTGTTGGCTGCACTGAACTGAATGCTTTCTTTTACCTAGCTTGTCACTTTCAGTCTCAGCTTCATATTTCATAATGAAAAAGTTCTTTAAATGTTTTGTTGAGACAACTTGGAAATAAATATTACCTGATGTGTTATTTTTCCCCATGAGTGCATTGTGTAATTGTTTGTGTTTGTCTATATGTTCTGTGTGTAATGTAATTATGTAGTGTTGTGCTTGTCGATGTTGTGTTGCTGTAGCCTAGGCTATACCACCTTGCTTTTGCTTAACCAAACTTTGTATCTCCTTTACTATTACTCTTCCAGGAATTCTACCAACAGGTAGGTTTAGCTTAATTATTTAGCCTAGGTTGATAAGGCCAGTGCTCAGCAAAAAGTAAAGTGATCTTTTAAACCATACCACATTGTCTATGCTATCTACTTCCATGGGTAGGCTATTACACAGGCTAGGTACAATATATTTTGGAAGCCTACAACCATAGTTTGTGCTTGGTAATGGCACTTCATATCTGGTGACATGCCTCAAATTGTCTCTATTCTCCTTTAGCCTTCTAAACTCATTCATACCGTGATATTTCTTTAATATGTTTAATATATAGAAACCCTTTGGCGTTAATTGTCTCATGATACTAGTCTGATTCACGAGCAAATCGTTTCTGTGTATTTCAGGTATTGTACTTATTTGTAAAGCATTAAGGCAACGCCTTTGCATATTAGTAATTATTTTTAAATGGCATTCAGCAGCTGTACCCCAGGATGTTATTCCATATCTCATTAGTGATTCAAAGAGTGTTTTGTAGACGGTTAACTTAACCTTATCAGACACTTTATTTCGGATATTATACATCATTGACATGCATGAGTTCAATTTTTTGTGTAACTGGGCTATATGATCTTTCCACAATAACTTGTTGTCTACTATTATTCCTAAGTACTTAGTTTTTTCCAATATTTGAATACTTTCACAATCACATTGTTCTATATTATTTCTATTTAAACAGGCACAGTCATGGTATCTAATTACTGGATTGCCCTGAAACTTGATATTTTTTGGTCTTATATGTAAAAGGCAAGTTTTTTGAGGGTTGATAACTAATCCTTTTCTGTCTGTCCATTCTGTAAATTTTTTAAAAGCCTCCTCCAGTCTTAACTCTGCAACCTTCAAGTCCTTATGCCCAGACAAAATCAGAATGTCATCGGCATATGCCCATAATTCACAGCCATCTATGTTCTTTAATACTTCATTCAAATATATAATAAATAAAGTAGGTCCTAGTCGACTTCCTTGAGGAACGCCATATTTTATTAATTTGTCATCACTAAATTCATCTTTAATTCTTACTGAAACCATCCTATTCCTCAGGTATGTGTGGAACCATCTAATACATTTCTAATCCAATTTGGTATAATGTTAATACAAGTTCATTGTGATCAATTGTGTCAAATGCTTTAGACAAATCAATAAATAATGCTAATCCGTGGCATCTACTATCTAATAATTCATTTGCTTTGTTTACAAACTCTAATAATGCATCTTCCGTGCCTTTATTTTTCCTAAACCCAAATTGTCTTTCAGTAATTATATTGTTTTCTGTTAAATACTTGTTTAAGTAAAATCCCACATGTTTCTCTAATATTTTTTCTATAACTGGTAAAATAGCAATAGGCCTGTAGTTTTGAAATTCTTTTTTACTTTTGCTTTTATGTATAGGTCTAAGAATAGCTTTCACATTATTCCCAGAGTTACACAATTTTCACTCTAACAACCCAGGATGGGCTTACAATGAGTTAAATCGATTTATCCCGTGAATGAACAATTAAGAAACACTCAAGACAAAAGTACGGGTCTTGAGTTACCTTCAATTTTCACCGACACGATCTAACTGGAGCCTAGCACGAGGTTCTAACAGTGGCAAGTCCTTAATAAAATCGTTAAAACGGTAAAATTATTATTGAAAGTGAATTTAATTTGTCAAAAATAGGTACAAATACGCTATCAAAAGATATGCGTTCGTATAATTTGTACCTTAGCGGAAAATAGCGGTGAGCGTCCGTAAAGAATAGGCGGGGTAGCGGTCGAGCACAATATCCGTGGTGATCGGTGCGGGAAGCGAGCGTCGAATGAATTTTGGTTGTTCCTTCTCTACGAAGTAAACTCCTGCTCCTGGTGGCGATCGAAGGAACTTCTCCTGGTCACATGACCCCTTCGTCATGAGACACTCAAGATGGCTGTCTTTGTTTACATCAAGGCGACAGCTACCGGGTTTTCATCGCTTTTTTACTCAAACTACAGTTTTCATAACGTTACACCTCACTTTAGTGTTTCTGGGGTTACCTGAACACAACCCTGATATAAGACAAATAGTCAGCAGTGCCAGCTAACTTTACCCTAACGATGTCAGCAAATCAGCCTTGGTCCCTAGTCTAGGCAACACCGGCGTCGGCCTAAAGAAGCGGTTCTACTCGTCCGAAAAGGTAATCAACCCGAGAAATTATGATATCAACTCGGGCTTACAGTGTAGAGTCAGTGTCTACAGTGCTAAAGTGTTGTAAAAGTGGTTTGTGGTGGTGTAGTGAGGTTATGGGCTTAGGCTAGGGCTAGTGGCCAGGGGCCCAAACTACATAGGTTCACTAACCGTATACCTAGCCTAGGCTAAGAGTAAGTTGTGTTAGTGAGATCACGTAAGTACACACAATGTTTACGGAGGTGTTAATAACCTAGGCTAGTAGGTTGTGCGTTCTCACCAAGGCTAAAGCTGTCAACTCGGTGAGTTGACCTAGGTTACGGCCGTTTGTGCCTAGGGAAAAATAGGCTCGTCACATATTATTTAAACACAATTGTAACCACAGATACATACAAAACGATCCTAGAACAAATTTGAGTGTGTTTACTTGTCAGTGTCCACAAAAACAAAAGAATTTCGAGTAAAAACTCGAACCCTTGCGTACTCTACCACTTGTCACGTGCAGGGGTTAAAAAGAAAAGGGGGTCTTTCTCCCTAACACGTAACTTAAAAACAGAACTATTTCTATCAATCGGGATCTGCAGATGGCAGATTTGGCAACCCGCTTGGCTACGTGTGAGAGGGCCAAAAAAGAGTAGACACTGTATCTTGATTGAACAATAATTATTTATTTAGAAATTATATTATCTGAGAGTCTGAATGTTATAAAAAGATAGGTGAATATTATAATTATCAAGAGAGGTTAATATTCAATAATTGAAAGACATTTTATTCAAATAATTTAAAACGAATATTAACAAGAATATTAAAACGATTTGGGAATACGTGTGATCACTGGACAGCCACTGCTTAAACGAATTTTTCAAATAAACAAGATAAACAAACAAAACAAACTGAAAACGAAAAGTCTGAAACGATTGGAAAATAAACTGGCTGGAAAATAAAACATAAAATCCTTTTAAAAAACCAACAAAACAAATAATAAGATTATGGCCTTACCTCTGGCCTTGAGGTCAGGGTGTAGTCGGTCCCTCACTTGGAACACAACTGTCCTACTGCCTGTGTAACTTGCCTACATATACCAGACGTGTTTTATAAACATTATGTCAGCGTGTTACCACACACCCTCTTCCTACTGTCAATATCCAATGCATTGAAATTTTGAAAACAATTAATAAAGACTTTAGTTACCTAAATGCATTGAATTTCGGTGACTGATCGTCGCAACAGTATCCAACAGATTTTCTGTAACAATTTTGCCGTTATGTTGACTTTTTCCAAAATTTTACCTTGAAAGACTAGCATCAGTACAAATTGGAAGCAAGCCATATTGATTTTGAGTCCGTTCGCTTCTATTACTTCTTTACTTTTTCTTAAAACAAGCAAGATGTTTGACAAACAACATAGAACAGAAATGAAGTTGTTTTTGACGGCCAATAATCAATCGTACCTAGATGACCAACGTGTTGGGCATAGCCTTTTGATAGTTACGTTAACTTATGTGTTAGAGTCGTCAGTCATTTCTCTTAGAGCTTGCCACCGAGGCAAGTTTTGGCTGAAAAATACATATATTTGACTGACCAAATCATAAAATACGATAATGTCTGTTACATTATTAACAGAAGCATTCAGTATCAAATTCAGATTGGGAGAGGCACAATGTATATATTCGGCATTCGGAGATTTTTAGTTTATTCTAGATTGAATACCGGAGTAGTGACCACTCATAACAGACGCCCCGTCGTAGCCCTTACCTCTGCATTTCTCAATATTGATATCGTGTTTTTCTAAAAAACTACAAACTTCATCAATTATTTTTTCTGCACCTTGAGATGATAGGGCTATAAATCCTAAAAACTACTTTTTTATTGAAATCTTGTTATCAACTGTTGAGACGTGTCTAACCACCAACGAAAGTTGATCTGTTTTTGATATGCGTAGTGTCTAATATTAGCGAAAAAAAAATGGGGATGAGTTGATTTCACTGACAATATCATCAAGGACATTTTTGGAAGCGAATTCAATCATTTCATTTTGAGCAGCTGGGGACAAATATTTGACATTGCTTTGATCATTTTCTAAGTGACTCTTTAGGCAAGGGTCGTATCTTGATAGTAAGTCTACTATATTTAAGAAATATTCTGATGATGGGTCTACTGTTTTAATATTTTCGTTCCGGTGCCCTCTGAATGGTAAATTACAACTAGCCATAGTTATTACCACATCCAAAAGTCTTTTGAGAATTTCTCGCCATTTAAACGCATCTCTTTCCACTACTGACTTTAGATCACGATTATTTTTCATTGTACTATACGTTAAGCATGAACGTAAATGAATGTTTAATGTTTCATGTTCCTTTGCCTTTTTACTTAAACCTTGCCAGTCATTAATTGAACCTGTGCACCACGCATCTTTAAAATGTTGTTCTTTTCTATCGGCAAATAGCCAACAAGGCTCGCAATAAACGCCATCCAATATTGGATAACAAAAAAGCCAAAACCTTTCAAGTATTTGTCCGGTTTTGGTTTTCTGTTAATAAAAATCACTACTGAATGATCTATTACTATTCCTTGGATTATTAGCAAAAGGCCCTTTGGGTCTACATGGATTTGAGAGTAAAATACATCGTTTGTCATTATCTGTTAGTATTTTATCTTTAAAAAGACCTATGTCGGTTTTGAGTAAACCTGGGCGTGATCCTAATTGTAATTTATTTCCGTCTTTATCAATTTCATCATCATTACCTTTCAAGTCAAGATTGTGATCATGGCTCAAGCTTAAACTACATTCAGGCATATGCTGATTTAAATTATAATCTGTTTCTGGACTCACGCCTGTGTTGTCATTTTTTGACAGCCTGTGAGTTGGAAAAGGTTCTTAAACCTATTTTTGAACTATTTAAAATGAAACATTTTCAAACTGATAAAGGTGGAGAGTTTTTTAACGGTAGAGTTTCCAAGTTGATACAGAGACATGGTGTTAACCATTATCATACGTTTTCGGAAAAAAGGCTTCTATCGTAGAGAGGTTTAATCGTACTTTAAAAATAGAATGTGGGTTAAATTTAGTGCACAAGGATCATATAAGTGAATAGCTTTACTACCCAGCCTTATACGTAACTATAACAACTCGTATCACCGTACTATACGAATGAAACCAATAGAAGTTCCTTTAAAAAATGAACATATTGTGTTGAATAATATAAAAAAAGATAGAAGTAAGATTAGAGCGAACCCTAAATTTAAGGTTGGGGATAAAGTTAGAGTAAGTAGACTTCCTAACGTATTCACTAAAGGGTATTTACCTAGATGGAGTAATGAGGTTTACATCGTGTATTCCATTGAACCAACCATACTGGTAACCTATTTACTGAAAGACGAAAAGAGAGAAGTATTACGCGGAGGTTTTTACCAAGAGGAAATGTACAAAACAAAATTTACTGACACGTATCTCGTTGAAATGGTTATCAAAATAAAAGGAAACAAGGTTTTAGTTCGTTGGCTTGGTTCTAAGTCACACGACAGTTGGATCGATAACAAGGATATTGTAAAATGAAGCTACTTAGACAGTCAAGAAAATTGACAGTAATGAACCTAGACAAAATCATAATAAGTACCGGTAATGATAAGTGTATGAAAACAAGACATGGTGATTTGTTACCTAACTCGATCAGATGCATAATTTGTGGCCCTTCTGCTTGTGGAATGACCAACCTACTTTTGAACCTCTTGTTTTCCAGAGAGGGTTTGTTCTTCGAGAACATTTACGTATTTTCAAAATCATTACATCAAGCCAAGTACAAGTTTTTAAAATGTGTACTGAACACTATAAAAGATGTTCAATATTTTTCTTTCTCAGAAAATGATCTAGTGCCACATCCGAACGAGGCCAAACCCAATTACATCATGATTTTTGATGATGTTGCTTGTGGAAAGCAAGCTAATACGAGTATTAAAGAGTATTTTTCAATGGGTCGACACAACGACGTTGACACGTTTTATGTGTGTCAGACTTACAGCTTTATTCCTAAACAGTTTGTAAGAGATAATGCAAATTTAATCTGTATATTCAAACAAGACTTTAGAAACTTGCATCACATTTATAATGATCACGTGAACACTGATATGTCATATGAGTCATTTCAAAATATGTGTACCAAAGTTTGGAAGAGTGGAAAAACCCAGTTCCTTGTCATTGATAAAGATAGTGACGTAAGTAATGGAAGATATTGTTTAGGTTTTGATGTGTTCATAAAGTTTTAAACAGTTCACAGTTGTTAGCCTCTGATGGAACATGAACAACTTAGATGAATTGTTCAGTAAAAGCTACAACAAAGGGGAAATCGTGAAGAAAATAGCTGAGTTGAGAAAGAATATTAAAAAGAAACACAGATCGATAAAACAAAATATTATAGATAGTGAAGAAATGTGGGAAAAGGAACTCGCACCGATTGCAGAACCGTTAAAGAAGTTAGTCGTGGAAAGTGCCCGAGATTGTACTCGTATGTTTTGATCTTCCCATCCGTGAAGATCTGGTAGAACCTCGGTGGAAGGAATACTCAGAGAAAGAAATCATCCCCTCCAATGTCACTGCAATAGTGTCGCCAAGCCTTGTTTTTGCCCTCTCGAAACTCACAATCCTGAAGGGGAAGCCGGCCCGCAAATCGCTGACTTTAATGTACTCGTATGATGGTGCTCTACAGTTGTTCAGCTTAATCTTCAAGTCTTCAGACGGAAACGAAAATAGTTGTGACATTTGATTAGACTTCATCTGTTAACATGAAAGCTCATCCTTATTACTTAAGATTAAATTAAATGTAAAGTTGACTAAGGTGATATTCAAGTGTGAGGTGTTCTATCCTTGCTCATTCCCATCTATTGATGATAGTAGTGTTGTATACATCACTGCATACGAAGAAAGTGAATATGACGCTTTGACAATTATCAATGCTCATCTAGTTGAAAATTACGAAAACCCTAATGGTGTGCCCCGAAAATGGTTGTATGTAAATTAAAAGCAGGAAATTACAATAATGTTCAAGAGGTTGCTGATTGATAAAATAGCAACGAATCTATAAAGGATTTAGTTGAATTTGACTTGGACAACAATACTTATAAAATATCTATTCGCAGTAAATAAATAAATTCTTTATTGCCGTATGACATTTCACAATGTATAGCAGTCGTCTTAAAACTACCATTCGCACACATCGAAATCTTATTTAAACATACTCGTACAAAACTTGTACCATTCACTCACCATTCTTAAATACACTCAGATACAATATTTGTTTATTTATTATTAACTTTATTAAATTAACTCTAATCCATACTCCTTTCCAACAATTCCGTGACTGAATAAAATGTTTGTTACAAGCAGGCATTTTAGTCTATTTTTGAAAATGTCCAAGTTGTTGATTTGTCTTATGTTGTTAGGAAGGCTATTTATTAATCTGATATTAAATTGTTTGGGAAGCTGATGCGTAATTTCTAGTCTATGCTGATGCCCTCTATAGATATCTCTGCCCCGAGTGTCATACTGGTGGACTTACCTTCCTTGTACCAAGTCGCACTTTGATTTGCAGTAAACAATTACTTCATTATGTATAGACAGTGTAAAGTTAACTTCTCATCTTTGTGTGCATTATATTGTCTATGTTTTCTTTACTTTAGATCTCACGGATTTTCACAGAATGAATACGTAAAGATGTTTACCAATGTATCAAACGATAATGATAATTATGTTATACAATTATTTAATCAACTATTTCATATACCTTAGTTTGGAAATAAAACACAAATGTTTACTGGATGTATTATATATTTTAATCCAGTGTCATCAATCACCATAAGTGTAATATTTAAAATTTCAAGAAAATTATTACAAAATGTAACATTTTTCTAAATCATTTATATGAGTTTGGTAGGATTAATCTCCAATTAAAAAAAAAACAATTTCGACACATAATAGATACAAAAGAGTAGACAGTAAAATATATTGAACTATTATCAAATTGGTATCGTATTTCACAACTCATTAACTTGATTAAAATAATGAGTTGAAATTTAAAATGAAATTTGAGTTAAGTTCATGAGAGTACATAAGAGGTACGCAAGAGAAGACTGAAAATACATACATTATATACTCGTACAAATATATAATTATGTACACAAGGTATTTGTACTATGAAATGTAAATTAAATTTGGCTCGCACAATTCCACAGTTTCAGGGTTTTGAGAGGGGGGTGGCTAAATGTATGAGTGAATTGAAAATTGAAAGATATTCCTGTGTTTGTTACATTAGTTACCCAGTTCATTTGGGATATCTTTGTGGCCCCATGGTAAAGTATTCATACCATCTGGTAAAATATACATTTTATCGTCTTGTGAGGTTAGACTTTTCTTACGTATAGTTACTGTGCTAATAATATGTTTCTTTTATTCAAAACGCCTATTTAATGTAAATTTTTCAACATTTTCAAAGATACATTTTTGGTAGTCATCCATAGTTAACTCATGCTCAACAGTCCCTTTGTTAACACCCTTAGCACGTTTGATGATCTCCATTGTCCACCTCTGCACAGTACAATTTCGCTGCAACCCTATTAACTCCTTGATCATTTTACCCCTACATTCGTCTTTGAATTTCCCTATAACCTTAGCATTTAGTACACTGAAACAAGGATTGGTAGGTTCATATTCACTAGTGTCAAAATAATCTAGATGAGTTAACATGTCCTTAAATATATTATTGGTTTGAATTTTGTAAACTAGTGAGTCTGTGTCAGTGTACAAAAGATCTTTTCTATTTCTGTAACGATCCATCATTTTATAGTGAAATTCGTGCATTAGCCATTTACTTTCTAAAATACACATTCCGTCTTATATTAGCTTGTTGAGAACTGTACATGTACTTTTTCTAAAATTTAGAAAACATTAATACATTTAATGTATTAATGTTAGATCATCACCATAATAAGTTCTATCAATAAAATTTGCTACTAGTTTTTCGAATTTTCTATCATCACACACTATCCTGATATCAATAAATTTTCGAGCGTTAATTAATTATCGAACGGCCGTAGGCAGCATTATTTAAACATTTATATAAGTATTCTGAAATGCGTTCTTAGCTAATTTTCTAAGATTGGTATTTTTATCAATATATGTCCTCAACCAGGGAGACTGTGAAAAAGATATGGCTCTATGTATTTTGGTTAATTTCAAGCCATTGTCTATTGCATGGGCAAGCACTCTGTACTTTAACTTTAATGAAGAACTTTAAATTATAATTTATACATACATAGCAGTTACATTTTATCCCCCCTAGCTATTGCTAATTGGGGGGAAAAGCTAAAACTAGGTTTACAAATTTTGTCATGCATATATAAACATAATTATAATATTGTAAATATTAAATATCTACCTGATATTGTGTGTACCTATATTTTGTGGATAGTTTAGATTGGGTATGGTGGTAAAAGAGTAATAGTTTAATAATATAAAGTTTGAGGCGGATGATTCTATGAAAATATCATTTCCTGATTTGTCTATACTTCTGCCATACCAGTAAAAATGATTAGCATTGAAGTCACCACAAATTAATTTCCTGCCTTCATCCTGTTAGAATAATTCGGGTTCCCAGAAGTATTTGTTAATGTTTTTGTTGGGTACAGCGTATAAATTTAAAATTTCTATGTTTTTCTTAAGGTTTTTATCTAGTATTATTTTAATTCCCAATACTTGTACTTCGGATGAATTGAATTCTTTTGTAATCTGGAATGGAATATGTTTTTGAATAGCTATTGCTATCCCTCCATATCCATCATCTCTTGCCAGATTTATTAAATTGTAATTATTATCCTTTAACTGATCTTTTTTTATAAACCAAGTTTCTTGTATTAACGCTACATTAAGGTTTTTCTTGATTGATTGGTATGTAAATTCTTTCCATTTTTGTTTAAGTGATCTGCAATTCCATTGAATAATATTAAGTTTTTCTTGCTTCCCGATTGTCATTTGTTTGACTTGATCGTCCTTGACCTGTGTCAGTATTTGCGATGGTGTTTTTTTCTGTAGCAAATATTTGGTCGGATAAATAGAACTCTATTAGATTGGAAATTTCTATTCTGTTATCTTCAGGGAGATTGCATTTAAGTTCTTCTATTTTAGCTTTCATAGTTCGGATCAACCATTCCCTATCATTTGGAGGTAGACTGATGGTAACTGGTTTGGCTTTCAGGGACCTTACATTTTGCCCGTTTTCAGTTGTTTTTTGTTGATACGGTCTGGCTTCTTTTCTGAATTGGTGTCTGGGTTTTATATAGTTTGCCCCAACACTGGAGTTGGTCTCTTCTCCTTCTTGAGGCATATTTGCAAGTGAGATAAATCTATTACTGTTGGTACTTTTATTAACTTGTGTCTCGCTGGGCCTACTTTTGCTTTGTTGAAAGGTATTGTTTCCTGAGTATTTCCTTTCCTCTATGCCCACTATCGGAAAGTTTGCCTCATAATCTTTGTTTACCATAGTGTCGGCGTATGTTCTTTTTTCTGATCCTATTTGAATAAAACTTGACCGATAAATTCTGTTATATTTTATTGGAAACCATTGTGATGCGGTATTATAATCTTCTTTCATTAGAAGAATATGGCAATGTCATGAGGTTTCTTTGAAACAGAGGTACTTGGTATGGGAAAGTCATCTTCACACTCTGAGTATACTTCGTCTACGGTGAGTTTTTTGTTTTTTCCGTTTGTTCACGCCAGATGACGGAGGCTTTCGTGATTGAGCAGCAACCGAAAGATTAATGTTAATTTAAGTCCACGCAACTCTAACACAACATCAATTAAAAAATGTAACCTTAAATAATTCTGAAATAAGTAAGTTACTGTAATTGCTTCAGCTTAAGTTCAAAATAGTTAATAAAACCAGTTGAAATAAAAAAAGACAATCTAATGTGTTGTAAATAAAAAACAACTTGCCTGTCAAGTTATCACTAGAAGATCTTTTCTTTTTTGGTTTATCCTTTGTCTTCATTTTAGTTCCCTTTACAATTTGTATCCTCGAATAGAGTTTGAAATGGTCACAAATGGTGTCCAAGCTCTATTTTGGAATGTCTTTGGACTAATGCTGAGGTGTCATCAGCAAATAAAATCAGTTCTTAATCAAAAGCTTTAGGAAGGTCATTAATAAAAAAAAAATAAAAGAGACCTTAAAATTTATCCCCTGTGGCATATATCTGACCAACTAGAGAGGAATCTTGATTATTTTCCATTATAACTGTTCTTTGTTTTCGATTTGAGAAATATGATTTTAATACATCTAGTAGAGCTCCTTATTGGATTTATAATTGAATCGGTCATTTGTGAAACCCTACACGTCCAAAAAAGTAAACTTTGGGGAAATTAAAAAAAACTGTATAATTTCACCACTTTTTTTACTTTAATTTCAAAATTAGGTACAATTTGACTTTGTTTGGGTAACAGGTTTACTAAATTTCAGTTAAAAATATTAGTAATTAAGTGTAAAAAATATTGTAAAGGTAAAGAATTCATTGTGCAAGTAACATCTGTGAAAAACTCAAGTTTTATTTTCTCAATAATGTAAAAGATTATTTACAATTTATACTTTCCTACTTAATGTAGGTTTCAGTCGAGATTTTCAGGTTCCTCGGGTATGTTCCAATCCTGAGCTCAACCCATGACAGCCAAGATTGTATAGATAACAATTTCGTTTGTAGTAAGCGATTTGGCATGTCAGTTTAGGAAAAGGTAAGGCCTTTTCTAAATCGAAAGTGAATGTGTAAAAAGTGCCTTTAGATTTGGCCTTCTCAGTATCATTACTCAAAGCCTCTCTTGCTCGTGCTGCTTTTCTTAGATGTAAGTCATGGCTTGTTTCTAACTTTCTCTTTTCCTTTTCATTTTGGACAAGGCGAATTTTATTTTTATAAACATCACACTTCATGCATGTATCCTTGTAGGGGCATGAAAGTGTAAGTTAAATTCTGTGTTGAATATTCTGCGATAAATTGTCTCCTTCACCGGGTCAACTTGATGTTGTTAAGGTTGTACATCTCACGAATATTAAGGTTTTTAGGTCAATACTTCCGGCCAGGATAGTGTTCTCTAGTGTAGTGGGACTCATAAGCGGGAAATGACTTAATACAGGGTGATTCAAAAAGAATACCACAACTTTGAAAATTGATAACTCTGCAAAGAATAAACGGAGAGTGGAGGACTATCTGTCATCGTTTCGAAGAAGCTCTGAAGTTTTTTTTGGTTCCTTATTTGTCCGCTAGCAGCGCGGTAAACAATGTGTTTGTTGTAGATGCCAAGATGGTGACCGCTCAGCAGAAAGCATTTTGTGTTATCGAGTACGGCAGGAGTGAATCGACGACAGTTGTTCAGCGCGCATTTCGAACTGAGTATGGTGCTCAACCACCTGATAGAACAACGTTGGTATAAACAGTTCACAGAGAATGGGTGTTTGTGTAAAGGGAAAAGTTCCGGACGCCCGCGCACAAGTGATGCAAATGTAGCACGAATTCAGGAAGCATTTGTTCGCAGTCCAACAAAATCTACCCGCCGAGCTAGCAGAGAGCTCCAACTTCCTCAACCGACCATTTGGAGAGTCCTACGGAAGAGGCTAGTAATGAAACCTTATCGTCTTCAATTGGTTCAAGCCCTTCGTGAAGCTGACAAGGTAAAAAGATCGAGTTCTGTGAGTTTGTGCTTGGTGAAATGGAAACAGATGACTCAACTCGAAGAAGAAGCACGTGAATTCATTTTTCAGCAGGATGGAGCACCACCCCATTGGCACTTATCTGTCCGTGACTATTTGAATGAAAACTATCCGAGGCAATGGATCGGCCGCCAAGCAGCTCGAGACAGAGCACTTCATCACTAGCCTCCAAGAAGCCCTGACCTTACCCCCTGCGATTTTTTCTATGGGGGTAGGTTAAAGATAAGGTGTATCGACCGCCTCTACCAGCTAACATTGAGGAGCTCTAACAAGAAATGACAGCAGCTATACAAACTGTTACGCCCGATATGCTACTGAGAGTGTGGAACGAGTTCGAGTATCGGCTTGATATCGCTCGAGTGTCTGGAGGGGGTCACATTGAACATTTGTGAACTTGTTTTCAACTGAAAAAAACTTATTTTAATACTCTTCATTTTGATTTACAACCCAAGTTTCTATTATGTTTCCTTGGTTAAATACAGATTTTATAAGTTGTGGTATTCTTTTTGAATCGCCCTGTAAATTGCCTAACTAAATCCACCTTGTCAGCTGGAGTTTTGTGACTGGGCACATTTTCCCCCCCTTTTATCTGACCCAGGTGAAAAGCCTTGTTGTAATTTTTTTAGTGCACGAGACATCCTACCATCAGATATCTGGTAAGTTTCAAGAAAGTAATTTTCCAAACTTTGTGACTTTTTCCATCTGCCAAAACAATGTGAAACTGATTAGTCACTGACTTAGCTGTTCTTTCCCCATGCCTAGGACGGCGACGTTCTGGTTCCACTTGTTTCACTAAACCACACAGAAATGCGTTTTGAGTTGAAAAGCTGCCCATCTCCCAAAAGTTTTCAAACGCATTTTTTCGAGACTCTTCAGAAACATTTTCTAGGCAATGAAGTTTACAGTTACAGTTTTGTGTTCATTTTATTACTTAGAGGACCAACATTTGTTTTGTTTTATTTACTAGCGTTAGTGATTTCTGTATTACGTCTACATCCTAAGGATAAAATGTGGAAAAACTTGTTGTTTATTTTTAATTTCAAACATTCTGTATATTGCGAAATTATAAACAGAAAATAAAGACGTTCTTGTTCTTTTTTTGGTTGTGAAATGTTTTACCCAAAACAATTTTACCCTTACGTTTCTTGTAAGTTAGTCCTGAATTTCAAACCTTTTCCTTAGGTCTTGATTATTCACATTTCGATTTTTTTTGCGAGTCCTTGTAGTTTGTTCCTCTTCTTGGGCAGTTTCACTTTCTACGGAGTCCGTATTTTCTTCCGTTTAAATGTGTATAATTTCACCTAGTTCTTCATTTGAGTCTAAAAAGAGACAAATTTACATTATAAAATACACAATACTGACCGATGTATGTTTCTAATATTAATGTACAATAGGCCTAACTTACTTCTTGTTTCTATACTACTCTAAGCTAGGCTTACTAAAATAGTTGCACCTAACCTCAAACTTACCTGATAAATCTGATTCTGAAGGAATGTATTCGTCACTAGAAACATTATAACGAAGTAAAATTGGCTCAGAATCATCGTCACTTAGCCCTGAAGCCATAACTAGGGTTAGTTTCAAAACAAACCACAAATAAACTAATAAATGTTGCAAAAATAAACAGTGTGAATAACCACTTGTACACCAGGATTGTTACTCACTGATCTTGTGATTGCTGGAATAGTGGTGTAAGTCACTAGATACACCACTATTTCTTTTAGCAGACAGCTGTTTCTGTTGAATGTAAAAACAAAGTGCTGCATTCTGTTGGGCTGTTGGTTAACTAGGACTTGCGTCACTATTCCATTTAGTAAGTTTACAAATACTTAGCCAGTAGCCTACTTTTTAAAATAGTATTTTTTTGTTTCGTTTAAGTACAGTACATAATTATTTAATCAAATGGATGAACTGTTGAAAATATTACAAGACGTTGAGGAAGAGGATTACGAGAATCAGGGAAAGACTGAAAGAGTTAATAATTTTTGGAGATGGGAAGAAGGAAAAGTTTTTGAAAGATTTCGAATGAGGAAGGAACATACTATCGGATTCAAAAAGCAATATACTCGAGTTTGAGTGGGTGCTGTATGCAACTCAGTGAACGTAAAATTATGGCAATCACATCACAATTTTATCCGTTTAATTCTACGTACGGACATATAAGTCAATTATTTTTTAAGAAAAAAACATATTTTTCCACGTGTGAAGAGTCTAAAAAAACACGTTTTGCGGCGTATTCGGACTAAGGATGAACTTTGAAAATTTCTACAGCCTTTAGTTTTCATTGTAGCACAATGAAATTTTTATCCAATGTAGGTTATACAGTTATGTACCCAATTACTAAGTTTTACAGTGTTAACATTTTATTTTTAAAAGTTGTTGTACATTTTATGAACCAGTGCAATCTTGCAAACGGGTGGTCGTAGAATCCTGCGCCGTGGCTTAAACGAACCGCAATTAAAAGTTTAGTTTGAATAGTTCATTAGAATTCAACCAATATTTGTATGTGATTTTATAACGTGATATAAACAAATGAACGTGCATGCGCGCCGGAGCGTAAACGATGCGGGCGGACAGACAGACCCGCCGGGGTGGGAACCGGTACATCTCCCGTGTTTCCGCTGTTGCCATATCGTGCAAATGCACAACACGTTCCTTACACCAGGTTCCAGACATATAAGGCTTTGCTCAAGAATTAAAACCCGAAGCGCTCAACAATTTCCCATCTCCTTTTCGCATGAGGGATTTGGACCTCCAATGGCAGGTTTAAAAATGTGTAGCACTTTAAAGAAAGGTTGTCATTATGTAGCACCATACAATACTGTAGGTTTGTCAAAATAATCTAAAATGTATTTCGAACTCAAAGCGAACAGCTTCACAGTAACAGACATCCGGTTAATCAGAGATTACATGAGTGTTAAGGAGTGTCATTGGCTAATGTGAAAAAATTACTCTCCCTCAAAAAACTCATCGTCCGAAGAATCTGAAAGTTCAGGATTGTCGTCTCTGATAATTAGCTCTGGAACCTCGTACACAGTTTCCGTAAGACCTTCTTTTTCCCAGTAGTCTTGCTCAATTTTCTTAGCGTGATTCACACATTTTTCCCATAGCCGTGGCGTGACAGATTGTAGCGCTTCTTCGCAAAGAGTCTTCATAACTTCCATACTCCTTCCATGTTCAGCAGCATTCGCGATATTAACTTTGGCGACTATAGATTTTACGTATGCCCAAATTAATTCAATCGGATTAAGTTCACAGTGCGCGACCGGAAGCCATACAAGTTTTACATCAGGGCGAACATCTCGAATAACTTGGTCCAGAATATTTTCAGGAGTTCCAAAGTGAGGGGTTGCAAACACTCATGTACTCTTTGATTAACCGGATATCTCTTATCGTTCAACTGTTCACCTTGAGCGCGAAAAAAACAAATAGCACTTATAATCATAGAAATTTCTCTCTCTGAAAAGGCAGCGGGCATCTTGTGTAGTTTCTCGCAGTAAGTTAGGACAGCAAATGATCAAAACAACAACTGTGCACCCTTTATGAGGATTTGTAAGTGGACGAAATATTTACGTGGCCAGAAAGGTACCAAAAGACGAAGGTGGGTAAAAGACAATAACCTGAGAACATAGCCGTTCTGATTTTCTATAGCGTAGTGACAGGATTGACAGGCGAAAATAATTCCCTTAGACATTTTTTAGGAAAAGGGTGCAAATACCGACACGGGAATGTCACCGCATAAGCAAGGGGACGGAGGGCGTTGTCCTCAGACCACAGTCCAACTGCATGACGTGGCAACACAGCCCCGGCGGGTCTGTCTGTCCGCCCGCATCGTTTACGCTCCGGCGCGCATGCACGTTCATTTGTTTATATCACGTTATAAAATCACATACAAATATTGGTTGAATTCTAATGAACTATTCAAACTAAACTTTTAATTGCGGTTCGTTTAAGCCACGGCGCAGGATTCTACGACCACCCGTTTGCAAGATTGCACTGGTTCATAAAATGTACAACAACTTTTAAAAATAAAATGTTAACACTGTAAAACTTAGTAATTGGGTACATAACTGTATAACCTACATTGGATAAAAATTTCATTGCGCTACAATGAAAACTAAAGGCTGTAGAAAAATACTACTAGTAGGCGTGCGTAGGCGTAGGTCTGGGGGGTCCGGGCCGGAAACTTTTTTTAAAACGAAGCGGATATAATGCATTTTGAAGCTATCTGAAGACTGAGGTATAGAAAGGGTAACCCAAGCGAACAACAATTTCGTAAGCTTTATTTTATTAGTCTAAGCTCTAAGGAATTGTATGAGTTTTTGTTGATAAAATACAAACAAGATACTCAATCAACTTAAATTAATTATTGTGACGAAATGAATCCATGACATTTTCTAAAGGAAAACTGTTTAATGACATAACAGCCTCTTATGACATAATTTTAAAACTTAGAGTTCTATAAGAACATTCTCCTCTTGTGGGGAACCATAGACTTGAACTCTTCAATGATATCGTCATTGCTGGCTGATACGGAGAGTTGCTGCTCAATAAAAGGTAGAATGAGGTTTTCCAATCGGTCTTGCCCCATCGTTGACCTGAGCTTAGTTTTCACTATACTCAGCTTTGAGAAGCCTCGCTCACAGGAACAACTTGTGACTGGAACTGCTGAAAACATCTTTAGAGCATTGTAAAAATTACTAAATCTTGCTCCCCTTTGAGACTTTCCCAGCCATGAGATCCATTCTCGAACATTTTTTGGAGGGAAGCCTTCTTCATTACGAGACTTGAGTATTTTTAACTCAGCGCAAAGAGCTTTGGGGTCTAGGCCAAAATGATTTTCAAGGGTGTCCAAATCTTTCCTAGTGCCCTTGTTTGTCCCAAGATTTAACTCAATAAGCCTCCCGATTGCACAAATGACATTTTTTGTGTCTTGAGAGAATCGGTCGTTAAGTCCTTGGACCAGAACATCAAGAACTGGATAAAATGTAAAAAGCCCAAGCTCTTCTTTCTTTGTAGTTACTTGAACATCATTTCCTGGAGTTGCAGCAAAATCGTTCAAAAGGACCGACTCTCTTCTTTTCTTTGGCACAGGTATGTCTATGTCCATGTTTGAACACAACTCATAACTGGAACTTCAAAGGAACTGCTTTGTAAATGTCTTCAAACACTGTCTCGTCGTTTCTCATCTCAACTAAGGCTGAAGCCACACTTTCCACTTCTTCAACAGCTTCACGTACAATTATGTTCAGGATGGGATTCATCATTTTCAAACAGGCAACAAAGTTAACTGTTTTTCATTTGGTACAATATTCCCTTCCCTGTTGCCCTCGCTTTGTTGTCAGAAGAGTCGTCAATGATTTCAGTCAATGCCTTTACTATATTTTCAAGTTGAGCTGCTACTGCAGAAACAGCCTCTGCGCGACAAGCCAACCTAGTCTCAGATAACGACTTCAAAGGCAGTAAAAATAGTTTCAGCGTCTGTTTTCTTCAATCTTCTTAAGGCCACAAATCTCTCTACAGCTAAATCTTCTCCGAAAGGAATGTACCGGATAACAACAGCCATTTGTTCATGATGTGCGACGTCTGACGTTTCATCAGCAATCACAGAAACCGGTTGATCTCTCACCTCGTTAGTAATTTGCCTCAAAATGACGTTTTTAGTTGCTTGCAGTATGTCATTTTGTATGCGATTACTGATATATGAGGAGTTCTTAGCCACGCTTTCACGGTATGACTTAAAAAATGGATCATACTTTAAAAGTAAACCAACAGTTTCTAAAAAAAGACCTCTTTCAGCACTGTCCTGGCTTTCATCATGCCCTCGAAGAGGCTTGCCACCTTTGGACAATGTACGGATAACGTCAACAAGACGAGTCATGTTTACCTTATATTGTGTGTTGTTATAGTAAAAACTTGAGCATGTTTTATAGAACTCAGCATCATGGTGCTCTTTTAACACCTGAAGTGTTTCAGGCTTGATATCTGAATGATGCACTAATGCCAGATTATTTGAAAATGTCTTCTTACTTTAAAAAAAATCTGATCCCAAAAGGTGATAAAGAATAACCTTTGTGTGAGACTTTGTGTAAGTAATAAGTGTGTAAGAGAAATTTGTGTAGTAATAAATAAGCTATTTAGCGTTTATACAAATTAAGATATAAAAAAAGTCATTTGACATAGAATTTAAATTCTGCCTGTAATATTTCCAGCTTGGATTCAAAGTCACTATTTGACAGTCACTTGCTTCGGATAAACGTTCAGATTTAAGTACTTCTCTTAATTGGCTCCATGTCATGTATATTGCTATTGTATGTTGATCTGTTTATATTTAGGAAAATAGCACATGCTTGTGTCTCTGAATTGTAAATAACCCTCACTTGCTAGTTTTTTTGGACTTGGCTAAGGCATTTGATACAGTAGACAGAACTATTTTAATTCAAAAATTAAGTTTTTGTGGCATTAGAAACAAATCACTCCAATGGTTTACTTCGTACCTAACTAACCGCAAACAATTTGTATCTATAAATGGTACCAATAGCGATCATACAACCATAGATTACGGTGTTATTCAGGAAAGTACACTAGGTCCATTACTCTTTTTAATTTACATAAATAATTTGGCCAAAATCAAGATTAGTGGATCAATGTATCTTTTTGCTGACGATTGTGCAATCCTTTTTGAAGGTTTTTCTTGGGACGAACTAGTTGCTAAAGTAACAGGCGATATGGTGGTAGTAAAGCAATGGTTTGACCAAAATGTCTTGACATTAAATGTTTCCAAAACAAAATGCGTACCATTATCATTAAGGGATCCGGTAGATATAATTAATTGTATAAAGTTGCACTCTTGTGGAAACATAAACAATATACATTGTAGCTGTGACACAATAGAAATGGTTAGTTCGTACAAATACCTAGGCGTGATCATTGATAGCAATTTAACCTGGAACAAGCATATTAGCTTTATCAACAATAAGTTAAGGAAACTCATTTATGCGTTTAAACAGTTGAGTGAAATTCTTGATACCAACGAGATTAGAGCCACATATTTTGCATATGCCCAATCGTCAGCTTATGAGTCGCAACCTCTTTTGGTGACTCAAAAGCCATTATAAAAGCAGCACTTCAGAAACAGACGTTACTCGTCTGAAGCGGTGTTTAAGGACATGAACGTATTTGAGGTACGGCAGCTATACATACGGACACTATTGACTTACATGTACAAAAACTCAGGCAACATTTTCGACCGTACAGAACATGAACACAACACTAGAACGTCACGAAATCTGGGGATACGTATGCCAAGATTGTACAAGACATTTTCTACAACATGTTCATCTAGTACTTCTCACTATTTATTTCGAAATCTCTCTGTACCGCTTAGACAGTTTCATTTGTATAGTAAGACAAGTTTCAAACTGAAAATCAAGAAATGGATCAGAGACATACAGGGACAATACAGAACAACTGATAAGAACTGTTTACCGATAACGAGGCGGGAGTTCCGGCCAACACGCAAATAGAGCGAATGTGTGTAACCGGTTTAAATGAATGGGAGCGAGTTTGAATGTGTCAGGTTAAATCCAAATCTCCCAAGTGTCTCATATTAATATAATAGAATAGTATAGTTTTAGCGTATAGAATATTAGTATAATATTCAACTGTTTTTATAAAGTGTGTAATCAACTGTAATTTAAATGTAAGAAGAATTTCCTTTGTATTAAATTCGTACTTTTTACGTAGAGACTCATCCTCACGCACAGGAATATTCCTATGTGGGGATTATTTTATGTGTAAACTCTATTGTATAAATTTATATTTATTTTAAACTTGTGCAAACAAATAAAGATATTTTGAATTGAAAATTTGAATTGCTTGATCGTTACATTCGGAAATGTTGCTACTTTTAGTGGCTCATATGTGTATGAATTCTAGCTTTGAGCTGATCCTTACCACCTTACTACGTTGATCTACGACCGATACAAAATTAGTGCATGCAAGCGGTTCCCGTTTGTAAATAAAGTAAATAATCATGATAAAGTTGATCTGTGGAGGTGTATACAATTTGTTGTTTTTAACTGATCTTCAATGTACAATATGCTATTTTAAATGGATCCGGGATTATATAAAGGAACCGAGGCATTAAATATTAAAGGACATCATATTTTACCAATAGAAAACAAGTGGTCGCTGTAAGTGGATATTTTTCCAAACCAGCAGAAGTGCTCTACGAACTTCCTGATGTTCGAATCTTATGACTCAGACTGTTGAAAACAATGAGTTACCCTTGCTTACCAAATTTTCTAACTGGACTAAACTTCTTTATGTGATGGGATACGTTTTGCGCTTCATTTCCTGCCTAAAAAACAAATCCCAGATTACACATTCTTTTACTCGTGAAGAACTTAAGGAATCTGCTCAGCGCATCTGTTTTCTTATACAAAGAGAGCAGCTTCCAAGGTCATGACATAGAGCCTCACGTTGACAAAAATCCATTACTGTTCAGCATTTCACATTCAGCGTTCAAGCTCTGCTCCCTTTCTCGACAGACAGATCGAGCTGGCCATCTCTAAGAGTGCGGTCATGGTGGTGTGTGTGCGTCTTCCTGCTGGAGTAGAGCCCTCTGTATCAATCTCTAACTCCTCCAAAGTTGCAACATAATCTGAGTTCACGGTTACTGTGTTCCGATCATCAAAGAAGTAGGGTATTCTCTCGTCGAAAACACCAGACAGTCACTCTGTGTAAGGCAGGACTCTTTAGTTATCACACTACTCACTTCATCAGACATGATTAACAGGTCCGACAAATTTGGCGCTTGATTTTAATTGTCAATATTTCATCACAGAACATTACTCTTCGGTTGTAGTCATTCTTGCACAACTTGAATCAAGGATGGAAATGAAGATCCGTACAGATCTGTTGGAAATCTGAAGTGCCAATCGATTCTCTCAAACACATTGGCTTGTGTGCGTACAGTATTGGATAGTTCTAAATAATCTTACCCAGCTGCACGTGTCGACCAACGTTTTCTAAACAATCTCTGCACTATTCTTAAAAAAGTTTCCACAGCAAAAGCACGATGTTCAGGACTCCAAAGCGCCATGTTTACTAAAATGGCTAATGTAATTAGGTTATAAGAACAGCTGTTCATACATTGTTGAAGCTAACACAGATAAAACAAAATTGCAAACAGCTAAGTCTGACCTTAAAAATATTTGTTCAATCACATTCAGCGCCTTGCTCCTTTTCTCGACGAAGATCGAATCTTAAGGTTGGTGGTCGTCTTAGGCCCTCAATCTCCCCTTTGGCTAAACATCAGATTATTCTGTCAAAAATCATCCAACCGTTCAGATCACTATCACAAGACAAATCACACGCAGGACCGTAACTTCTACAATCGATTCTTCAAAACAATATTGGATTTTAGCTGCATCCGGGCCAAAGCTAAACCAAAATCAAACGGCTGACATCCCTCATACAAAGTTTTTCTCGGTTTGTGGAGCAGACTACGTAGGTCCTTTCAAAGTCACTATCTACAGGCTTCGTAAACTCCAGCCAATACATACGTTTACATACGTCTGTTTATATGTTTTACTACCAATGCAGTACATCTGGAGGTTGTAACTGATCTTTCCTCTGACGTTTTCATAGCTTGTTTAACCAGATTTATTTCCAGAAGAGGGCTTGTCTCTGAGTTGTATTCCGACTGCGGTACAAACTTCATCGGCTCGCTGGAAGAAAGAATACCTTCAGACTCTCCAAGCACGTTCAAAATGGAGCAAGCCTGGTAAAAACTAGATTGGTGACCTTGCCATGATTCATGAAGATAACTTTCCACCTTTATCTTGGAAGATGGGCAGAATAACCTATACTTGTCCAGGGAAGAACAACATTGTAAGAGTCATCCACGTGAACACCGGCTCCAAGACCCTAACTCGGCCAGCAGTTAAGGTGTCTCCGCTTCCCATCAACTAGTGTATAATCTTTCACATCCCCCATTTTCTCCCTCTAAAAGACATGAGGACCTCTCTACCAACCAAACTGTTAGATTTAACCATGGTAATGTGACGTTTGATCCTCGCTTTATGCATCAAATCAAACGTCTCCTTGATCGCTTCGTCTCCTACTACGTAGATGCGTGTGTGGATAATAAGGCATGCTCCTCTGAGGCCAGCGAGACCAGAAGTGCTGAAGCAGCTGCTGGACTCTCTGCCATCTAGAGAGACGTCCCTCCTGAAGTAGCAACAGCGATGGCTCGGGTATCGCTGTGAGTGGGCCATTGGTAAGGAAATGAGCTGGTGTAAGGAAAGTCAAGTCAGAGGGATCACTGGTTATAGGGGAAAGTGGGCGCGAATTTAACACTGCCTCAACCTGAGTCAACACTGTAAAAACTCTTCGTGAAGCATTTCCGATGGTCCGTTTTAGGTGTTGTTTTAGGGATTTCACGGCTGTTTCCCAAACGCCTCCCATGTGCGGAGAATGTGGAGGGTTGAATCTCCAAAGTATTCCTTCACTAGCGGCGGCCTTTTCAATGTTTGCAGATTCTGACTGAAAAAACCTTTGAAGTTTCTTTAGCTCACGACTTGCTCCTCTGAAGTTCGTTCCGTTATCCGAACGTACTTCGACACATATTCGTCGCCTCGAGATGAATCGCCTGAGAGCTGCGAGAAACGTGTTTGTACTCAAATCACTTACAAGTTCAAATCAAATCTTTATTGTGCCATAAATACATATTAACAGTACATGAGCACTCTTCATTTCAATAAATAGTTACAGCTTAAAATTGTTCACTAGTGTAACATCATTTTTAAAATAATCTAGGAATTCCTCCACACTGTAAAAACCATGTACCATCAATATTTTTTTAAATTCAGATCTGAAATTTTGACAAATTTGAATTTGTTTTAAAGAAGCTGGGAGAGTGTTGTATAAATTTACTATTTGACTCGTCAAGGACTTCTTGAAAAAAGCTGTCTTATGATGGGGTATTGGTAAATTTGATCGGGTTCTTGGGTCATAGGAGTTAGACGGATTTCTGGGGGAAAATTTCGGGTTTTCATAAGGAATGATAAGGATTCAAAGATGTAAATGCATGGGAATGTTAATATTCTATTTTCTAGGAAAGTGGATTTACAGGATGAACAATGTTTTAAATTAAAAATGGTACGAATAGTTTTTTAAAATTATAAATAACAATTTTGTCCTAGTGGATTCACTTCCCAAATTGGAACAGCGTAATTTAAAAAAGGGAAAATGAGGCCGTAATATATTCCTAATAAGGTGGGAGGTTGCAGAACATTTGAAAGACGTCTAAGTACGAATATTCCTGATGACAGTTTTTTTGCTACATGATCAATGTGTTCATGAAACTTAAGATGTTTGTCAATAATGACACCTAAAAACTTCATTGAAACAGATGAGCTAATTTCTACGTCACCTATGAATGATTGAAGACCACTCAGTTTGCTCTCACTAATAGAAAATTTAACAATGCAGGTTTTATGTATGTTTGTTTTTAGAAGATTATTGGAAAACCACTGACTTATGGAATTTATTTCCTGAAACATATCAATCTCAAGAGATTCCTTTTCTTTATTAATTGCTGAAGTGACATCAGCAAAAAGACATAATTCGGCTTTTTGGACAGAGCTGTTGATGCCATTGATAAAAATAAAAAACAAGAGAGGTCCTAATATGGAGCCTTGAGGAACTCCCGACTTGATTGTCACTGTGTGAGAACTCGATCTTTATCAACGAAAGGCAGCCTTACAACTTGTATTCGATTTTCCAAGTACGATCTAAACCACTCCCAGGCAGTTCCTCTTATGCCTAAGGCAAGCATTTTATCTTAAAAGAAGACAGTGGTTAACAGTGTCGCAAGCCTTACTTAGGTCGAAGAACATTCCAACAGCAAGGCAATTTTGTCTTAATATCCTTAATATCCTTTTGTCTTAATACCTTAATATCCTATCTGTCAAATGATAGATGGCTTCCAGTGTTGACCTTTCTTTCAGGAAACTGAACTGGTTGTCAATGAGAAGTTTGTAATAATTTAAAAATGAAATGAGACGAACAGAAATAGCCTTCTTTACTAGTTTGGAGAAGGTTGACAACAATGTGATAGGTCTAAAATCATTAATGTCACCTTTTGATCCCTTTTTATGAAGAGACTTGACAACTGAAAATTTGAAAGCTTTTGGGATTTTACCATGGAGAAATGAAGAATTTATCAAATGAACTAATTGATCAAGAACAACCTCGAAACATTCTTTCAAAAGCTTCGAAGAAATTTCATCGAATCCAGAAGAAGATTTAGATTTTAATTATTTAATCAAACCTTCCACTTGCCATTTAGTAACAGGGTGCAAGAACAGTGAATTCAAAGGTGGTTTCAAACATGAAGGGTCGGGATTCTTAGAACTATTTACTGGAAATACCTCATCAGCAATGTTAACAAAGAAATTATTAAATGCGTCAGATACCTCAAAAGGATTAGAGATCTCATTTCCCACTTCACTTTTCAAGACAACTCTGTCATCACTATTTTTATTAGAAGACTTTCTATTCTCATTGACTATTCTCCAAACTGACTGAGAAACATTAGAAGAATCTTTTTAGAAATTAAAGAGGACTTTCTATCCTTAATTTGTTTCCTTAATGAGCCTTTAACTCTGCGGAACTCTTTTTTCATCGGATGATCCTGTTGCAGATTGTTAGTAGCTAAGTACAATCGCCTTACATTATCTCGTAGGACCGACAATTTCTCGTCTAGATGAATCCTATTGTGCATGTTACAAATTTTCACTTTTACTTTTTTTAAGGGAAATGCAAGATTAAGGTTGGAAGACAGCAAGCAAGTGAAGATATCTGCCTTTTCATCAGGACTCTCAGCTGAAAACATCGCATCCCAAGATTGATTTTTCAGAAGACCTTTGAATGTAACAAGATTTTTGTCAGAAAAAAACGTTTCATTTTGAATTTAGGCGATTCACTATCCGTTTCCAATTGAATGCTAATTCTCAAACGCTGAGCATGATGGTTAGAAAGAGCTGATACAACCACAGAACTACTGCAACAGCTTACGTCTATATCGGTAAAGATATTATCAATGATTGATCTTGACCCACCAAATTCCCTCGTGAAGGACTTAATGGTAGGCGTAAGGCCCAGGCAAGCCATCAAGTTAAGAAACTTACGAGACACGAAATTATCACTAGAAATGTCAATGTTAAAATCTCCTGTTACAATGGTCATAGTATTAGAAACCATCAGATTTTCGAGGCATTCCATTAACGACTTAAAGAAAGGATCACAGTTTGACGAAGGGGGACGATACTCTGAGACAACTAAAACCAGTGCATACTGTGAAGAAAACTTCATGAAAGAAAATTCATGCAAGCCTCCCACATTAAACTGTGAGACGTCAAGAGAAGAACAGGCAATCTTTGATTTTGCAAAAATGCAAGAACCTCCGCTTCGCAAATTAGATCTACAAAAAGCCGAAATACCAAGATAGTTCGGAAATCTGAAATTTTCTAATTCACAGAGTCTAAGTCCATGTTCTGTGAAGCAGAAAATATCAGGGTTTTCACAATCAAGAAACATTTCCATCAGATCGAATTTACTTTTTAAGCCCCTTATATTTTGATGGATAATTGAGAAATATGTAGAATCCTGAGTGAGACGGTCAACTACTTCGTTTTTTTTCTGAAAGAGAAGACTGGCTAAAAAAGAATGTGAAGATATGACAAAAATTTAGGAACAAATTACGTCCTCACTAGGAGAGGTGACGGATGGGACAAATGGTTGAACTGGCGGATTAATAGGAAATGAATTTCTGTTTAAAATGGTTTTGTTTGGGGTGGAATTTTTAGCAGGACTTGGACTAGTAGGATTTGAAAGGTTGAGCAGCTCACTAGAAATTTGACGAGCCAAGACTTTCTTCCCAGCTATGTTTAAATGTAGACCATGGCTGGTAAATAGTTTTCTGCTGTAATGCGACAAAGATACAAAATTAACATGACAATAATAAGAGCAGATTTCATTAAGCTTATAGTTAATATACTTGATTCTTATAGAAAAACAAACATTGTCACGCCTTAGAGACAAACTAACAATAAAAATACGACATTTGGTAGAAGTTTTCAAAAAGTTCTTAAATTGGTCTAAAATTTACACTTAAAATCATTGATTGATCAAGGTCATTTGTACCAGACATTACAATTACAGCATCATTTTCACCCAACTCCTTTACCAGTGAGCAAGCCGTGCTGAGCACTTTATCAGTGGTACCATTAGGAATGATATCACCGTGAACTTTGGACTCAGGTAACTTACAGTCAATCAAAGCAGCCAGGCCACGACCATGGCTGTCAGAAAACAGACGAACATTCGTGATTTTGTTTTTTCTACCCACTACGGCCAGTTTACTAGTTTCAGGTTGAGTAGTGTTTTGAACCATTTTTTTACTTTTATTCTTATGATTTTTCCTCTTTAATTTGGTTTTTTAGACACATCTAAACGCTTATTTTCAACCAAGGGCACATCTGAAGTTTGAAGAAAAGAAAAACTATTCTTGGTGGGTAAAATGTTTGAAATGACATTTTTAATGTGCTGTTTTATTCTTGGGAACTTTGATCCAATGTTGGTTTTCATTACAGAGTGAAATGGTAAGGGGTGGGTTGTCAGTGATAAGAGCGGGTAGTGTTGTAGTTGGAGGGGTGTGAGGGAGGAGTAGGAAGTGCCGGTATCACCACAGACTCACACAGCTGACCGGCCAGCAATCGGGCAGTCCGCCCTGCTGAGGGGTTAAACCACTGCTGAGTCACTTTACCCTGATTCAGCGCCACGTCTCCTAGACCCATGTTAGTCAGGAGAGCTTCCGCCTGACGCAGGTTTAATCAAAATCAATATGTTTTTGGTAAATAAGCTTTTTATTCAGTAAATGACTTTTAAACAAACGATGGAAAGAAGAGGATTTCTTATAAGTTAAGCTATAGAAACCTTGTTTATTTTGACATGCCTATATATTTGTATGAAATATCTTGTGGCCAATAAATTATTCTATTCTGTTCTTGTGGGGCATCGTCGGCCCTCTTATTGTCCTTAACTAAAACATAATATGGTACACTATTTATTGTCCTATACAGACGGGTCAATACAAACGAACCGGGAAGGGGGAACGCGAACGCGGTGACTTCGTCCGGTGGCCGCCTACGATATATCGCGCACTGGGGATGAATGTGCGACTGACAGGTTAGAGGAGTGCTCGTGCTGGGCTGCGGGGGCTAGCCTGGGAAATCCCATGGCCGGTTTCTCTGCTTCTTGCCGTTAGTGTCCTACTTTCTAGCTGGCGCGCGAATTTAAAAATGACTGTGTTCTTCATATCTTCTCTTCTGTTTAGTAGTGAGTTGAATCCGTGAGTGTCACTGTGTTTAAAAATGGCATAACTTTCGTAAGATTTTGCTAAGTTCTTGTTATTCATGCGCTTGATAACTTCTAGTGATTGGGGGAACTGAATGCTATGTGATTGATTGTTTTTTAAATGTATGGCTACTAGAGATGTGGGCTTTTGGTGATGTTTGGCTGCGTGCTCCTTAAATTGGGTTGAAAATTGTCTATTGGTGTAATCTATAATATACTGCTTATCACACCGGGGGTTGTCGTTTGAACAGGTAATTTTGTAGACGCCTTTTTGAGTTGCTAGATCAAATTGGTTTTTTGAAATTGCTGTACGTTGCTATTAGTTCTCTGTTAACTTTGTATGCTGGGTGGTATCCTGGTAAATAGTGTACCATATTATATTTTAGTTAAGGACCATAAGAGTGCCGACGATGTCCCACAAGCGGGGCGAAATGCGCATACACTGTACTCTCAACTGTAGGATCTACAGACACAATACAAGGTAATTAATAATTTGAACTTTGGTCCTACTCTGGGGTTTGCTTCTAGTAATGACTGTTGATTGTAACCATATATATAGTAGAAGTGTTCAACATTATATAAGAACAAAACATTTCTTTAATATAAATAACAAAACGTGTATTAGTACGAATTGTAATGAATTAATGTACTAAAATGGGAAAAGAGTTTCACTGGAAACAGAATCTAGCCATTGAGGCTGCAGCATAACACGTTAAACTTCCTTGCCAAATAAAATATTAATTACGACTTTAGGTTCTATGTTCTTTTAGAAAAATAAGAGTGTTAATCAACCTAATCAACATTTTATTGTTTTTGTGTTTTTTTGTTCAGATCTATTTGCTTCTGCCAGACACTATTGCGAGAAGGGCGAAAGCACATCTCGGACGTCAACACCGAAAGTGAAGTAGAGACGAAAAGAAGAAGGAAGAGATTAGAATTACCAAAAGGTTCCAGCACAGAAACCAATTAGAGCAGTAAGCTTAGTCCTCATCCTTCACCTTTACCCGAGGAAATAACAAAACGTGTATTAGTACAAATTGTAATTAATTAATGTACTCAAATCGGAAAAGTGTTTCACTGGAAACAGAATATAGCCATTAAGGCTGCAGCATAACCCGTTTAACTTCCTTGCCAAATAAAATATTGATTACGACTTGAGGTTCTATGTTCTTTTAGGAAAGTAAGAGTGTTAATCAACCTAATCAACAAATAAGATATTCATCTACAAAAGCTTATTCAGCCGTATAACTGTTTGAATCTCAAAGATTCCAGGAGTTCCAACGCCAATTTCCTGTAAAGCTTCTTCAAGAAACTTTCGATGTCTATTCATTCCTGGACAAAAGCCGTCTTAAGACAGAACTAGAAATTATGTACAAGACAACAGATTTCCACAACTTTCATGGGGCTGTTAGCCTTCTTCAGTTTTTCATTGAAAACAACTTGGAGACGAGTTTTTCGGAAAGCTTCAAACTTTTTGATCATTGTGACCATCCCGATGACTTCGGCAGAGGCTGAGAGATGCTTCTCTACCCTGAAGAGGGTAAAAACGTTCTTGTGGTCATTGTGGACCAGGAGCGGCTTACAGCCGTGACAATGCTGGCAATAGAAAAGCATGTGATTACTTCGATAACTAATTTCAATAATAAAGTGATAGAAGTGTTTGTGTCCAGAAAAAGTAGGAGAATGGAATTTATTTACAAAAATTGTACATAATTTAACAAAATAAACAATAAATGTGTTTTAAACTGCTATAACTTTGTTCCTGCTGTTCATTCTTATTTGTAGTTTTCAGATTATGAATATGTTTAATATCGTGCATATTTTTGACATACAACGGGTGTTCACTCTAGCACAGAAATTATTTTTACTTGATCAAAGTTTCATTTATAAGGTATAAATTATATATAATATGTATACCCAATGGTAATATCAGAAAATTTTAAAACATTTCGTTTGATAAAAGAATAAATTTTACTTAATATTTACTACGGGTGTTCACTCTAGCACAGAAATTATTTTTACTTGATCAAAGTTTCATTTATGGTAGTTTAAAGTATAAATTATTATATATATATAATATGTTATACCCAATGGTAATATCAGAAAATTTGAAAACATTTCGTTTGATAAAAGAATAAATTTAACCTAATATTTAGCTAAAAAATCCATGTTTTAAGCTTTTGATCACCTTTCAATCTCGGATCTAATAACGTGGCAAAGGCATGGACATCAATTTCTTCTACATTGGAATATCTGTATTTCAGGGAATTTAGAAGATCGGTTGCAAATGACTTAAGGTCTGGGATTTCTTTTGACAATTCAATTTCTTTGATGGAACTATTGACAATAGGTATGACCTCGGAAATCGTTGTTTGAGAAGAACTTGACTAAAACGTAGCATCATCAAAATTTGTAACAGCTTTACAGTTTTTATTAATTTCAGTCATGAAGGCTCAACTCAGTAGGCAAATTTACCTCTGGAGCAGCAAGGGTTAGGGCACGTCTCTGTTCCAATAGCCTATCGAGCATGTGCTTGGTGGAGTTTCACCTTGTAGGTCCTGGATCATTTTGTGCCTAGACAGCCCTAATGTCTCCTGAGCAGCATTCAAAGCTTTTGTAGCTTTAGACTACCTAGTGTTTAAAGTGGCCTACAGTTCGTCTGCGCTCTGAGGTCACATTCTTTATTGATCTTTGGTGCAATAAGCCATCTTTAACAACCACCAGTAGTGTGAGCTAGGCAAGGTATTCCATTGAATTTTCCTATGTACATTGCTGCAACCACATTTTTCCCATTGTCCCGAACTACCACATGATTTTGTTTAAGGATCTCCCAATCCCGGAGAACATCAGTGAGGACGCTGCTAATTGCATCACCAGTGTGGTGAATTTCTGGGAATGGAATAACTTCCAAACACAGGTGATGCCATTGAAATTGTTCGTCCATAAAACGGCAAGTTAGTGCCATGTAGTCATCATTTGCAACCGAAGTCCACATGTCAGTTGTTACACTGACATGTTTTGCAGATTTTAGCCAGACAAGGGCTTTAGATTTGGTTACTTCGTAAAGTTTCGGTATTTCCACTGTGCTGAAATATTTTCTCTTTGGTATCTCAAATCTTGGGTCCATTTTTTGTTACCATTTTTGTGAACACTTTATGTGATTAATAAGCTTTTTGCTAGTTATTGTTTTTTATGTTTTTAAGCCTATTTCAGTTCAATTTGTTTATTTTCAATTTGATACATAATCAAAACTTGTCAGTGGGAACCACACGCAGACAATACAAAACATGGACACGTTCAATTTTAATAACTAATAATATGAGTTTATATTTCATGCTGTTGAAATATAAACAAAAATATAAACGCCCGGCAAGTGGGAGACCCGGGTTCAAGTCCCGGTTCGGTCCAATCATTTTTATTTTCAAATGTCTTTAGTAATGTATATATATTAAACAGAAAACGTGCACTTAGGGCTACTAATGTTATTAGCAAAGACAAGTAAAACTGAGTAGATACCTTTTTCATCTTTTAATAGACACACGACTAGTTTCGGTAGCTAAGCCCATATCGTCTCAGTGCTCTGTTGCAGTTCTTCAATACCACTTGCCACATCCTTCGCCAGATCAGGAAGGAACGCTTCACTCTTCTCCTTCCTCTCACAGTTCCCAATATCTGGCGTTATGGCGAATGGGCCGTAGTCTTGGTCGGCTTTAGGACATTTTATTTGAAACATGCCCCTGGGATCCTGTTGGCTAGTTTTCCCTACGGACTAAGATGCCACCCTGACCCTCTGGCGTGGGCAAGTCTAGCTCCAAAGCATTCCTCCAGTTGTTAAATTTATCATTTTACCCCTAGAAAACTTCGCTACCATTCCCATATATTTCTCTGCAATATTTGTGGTTTGATTAAAAACTAGACTGTCGGCCTTTCTCTCAACATTCCCCAAACATTTCCTAATTTTCAAAACCAATTCTTGGTCCATTGTCTCCAAAACATTTTCTTCGTGTTTTGAACGTCGTGTGCATAACTCTCTGCATCAAACATTAAAGGAACCTTCCCCAGTGCACCACGTTTTTCTCCTTCTCTTCATCAAAGAGCCGTGTCTGGCAGTATGGACATCTGTAAATGTCTTTACCCCGAAGACTGACTTTTCGTAGCTTGTAGGGAATAATGGCATATAGATCTCCTCCTGACCAATAAGCCATGAGGCAAATTCGGTAGTATATTTCACTCGTATGTAGTATATTCTTTTGGGCATTTAAATCTATGACTATTCCTGTCCAAAAGTGGTCGGCAATTTTATCTTCCACTGTGAATGATTTATAGCAACCCTCCATACTAGGTTTATCTAGCCTAATATTTACATGATCCAAACATGTTGATACCCATCTATTATTATACAATTCAACTCTTGTAGGATTTTCTATTGTATTTATTAAGCCATAATTAAATAAAATATTTAAATACATTTCAGAACCATACACCTTTGTAAGATAACATAAATTTATATCCCCTATTATAAGTAAATTTTTCTCTTCTTGAATCGTATCTAACTGTAAGAAGGTTTCTAGTTCGGTATTAAAAATATTGATATTTTGTGAAGGAGGTCTATAAATAGATAGCAAAGTAAAACATACAGCTGTATTTGTGCTGTAAATGAACTCACAGCTATATTTTATATTTAAAAGCTGTGCTTTATAATGGTTTCTATAATATACAATGATTCCACCCCCTCTATTATTCTTTCCACACTTATATATGCTGCTAAAATTTTCAATATTATACAGACTACATTCTTCATCCTTTAAGTTAATTTCTGTTAATACAATGATATCCACATGGCATAAAACTGAATTGATATTAACCACAAAGTTGTCCCAGTGTTTCTTTAAGCTCCTAATATTAGTACCAACTATTACTAAATTGTTTTGTATGTAGTCATTTACATTAAGGGTATACAAAACATCATCACACTCTGAAAAAGAATGAACATTTCCATCCAAATTCAAATTAATTTCATCTAAATCTATTTTTGAAATTTATGTTGATTTGTGTGTAAGATTGTTTGTTTGATTTGTGTGTGTTTGGACGAACTCGACCTCTTTGCTAAATTAACCTATTATGGCACAGTTACCTTTTGAAAATCACTGAACTTTTCTATTTTAATTGCCTTGCTTGTGTGGTCTTTCCTCATCATAATACGAGTTCCATTTAGCCAAACATACTTGAAACCAAAGTCATTCTTTACTCTCTTAGCCTCGACTATCAAGTTGGCAAAGTAGGTTGTTAAATGATCATTGAAATAAATAGCTTTGTCTTCAGCTACTTGACCAAGGATTGATAATCTAGGCTTAACTTTTCTAGCTTTATGAACTATAGAGTCTCTAGTACCTCTTGTAGAGCACTGAAGGATGATCGGGGCCTGGTTGTTCTTCCCTGGAAGTCGGTGAGCTGTAAATGCTTCTTTCTTGATGTCAATGTCCATTTTCTTCAACAGCATTAAATCAACAGTTGAAGGCAGATATTTATTGGTGGGATAATTTTGCAGTGTACAAGTACTTTGAAGGTAGAATTAAATTTTATGCTCAGCATGCTTTACTACATAAAATATGTACTACTGTATCAATAATGATTATTTAACTCACGCCATCAATGGTTGAAACCGTTGGTTCAGCCCATGGGTCTGAATGTAGTGTTTGATAACATTCAGACACATGGGGATTCTCTCAGCTAGCAGCAGTGCCAGGGACATCAACATTGACAGTGCCCAGGCAGCGTTGACATTAGTGTCCGTATAGTTTCGCAAGCCCAGTTGAACATGCATGCAATACACTGTCTGTGAAACAAATTGTGTAGCTTAGAAAAGGATAGATAACGACAGGTTGTGTCAAAAGATCATATTGTGTCAAAAGTCCCACTCCCTCATTAACCTTCAGTTCAAATTTGCAAAGAAAATTGTGATTTCTATACAGTAGAACCTGAAACAAACCACATAAATGGGATTACTTCAGGCTCCAATTATTGTACAATTTGATTAGGCCTATAGAAGCTTCCTTGAATGACATTCAGAGTTATGGAGATAAAAACCGTGTGAATGATAAAGAATATCAAGTTTTCAATGTGCGAGTTGCTAAAGCTCTACTATAAAACTATATCAGCAAGGCCTTACTTGCTGACTTACTTACTTCCTGACTTATTTGGTTGACTGACATGAATGTTAGATTACTTCCTAAAACTTGGGTGTAGAAACCTTAAATTTGACATTTAAAAAATTTGAGATGCCCATGTTTTTTGTGAATAAAATATGTCAGCACGCTTTTTTAATTATGAAAAAATTAAAATAACAGAAGAAGAAATCAACAAATGTGTCATTATCAGGAATTTTATATATGCACTTTAACTGGATTATCAGTTTTTTAAGGACTGAAACTGAAAAATAATAAAAATCACCTACATCTTGCTTACGGCCTACAGTGATCTTTACCATGAGAGTAACGAATTTCAATAGCAATGTAATGAAAATGTATACTAATTTTTAAAATGTGGGTAGTACGTGAGCAAAGTGGAAAATGAAGGGTTTTAAAAAGGGTTTTCCTTTGGGCGAAGTGGGCTTGAATAAACAAACAACAATTTATCTGACATTAACTTTAATTTCATTTAAACACTTTAACATTATTATTTTACTGAATTTACTTCTTCATATTACATTTCAAGGTTACATTACACCACCATCAGAGAAAGAAAGAAAAATTATCTTCGTACAACAAAAAAAAAAAACATGTTTTATTTTACATTATTGAAACACATAGATTAAACTCAGAATATAGATTATTGCTATAACAAATGTTAAAATTAAATAAAAAAAAAGAATATTATTTCAACACCATCCCCTAATTTAACATTTCTAAAAAAACACAAATTAGGCCCTTAAAATTAATACATTGGTTTGATTACATAACTTAGGCCTTTATAATTCATGTATTGAATAAAAACTTATATCTACTATTTACAAGCTATTACAAAAGAAAAAATGCTAGGCTAATTTCAGATAGGCTACTTGTTATGACTAGGTTGTGACCATTTCATTTTTGAAACCTTCAAACTTTGCTTTATACTCGCTAGAATAAAAGAAACACGACCAATGGCAATTAATGAAACCCCAGGGACAATGCCTGAGATTCATCTGTTACAAAGGCTTCAGAATAGAGGGTGTCGTTCTTCTCAGAAGACGTCATTGATAAATGCTGAGGTTTGGGGACTCCACTGATGACCTTTTCAGGGTCAGCTTTCCTAAAGGCGTTGTGGCCGCCACCTCGCTGCCGCGGGGTCCTCACATTAGGGGCGAAATAGTTGCGCCTGATCGAAACATGGCGGCTTGACTTCTCCAACTCTTCTTCTACGAGTATTAAAAATTCAAAAACGCAATAGCAAACACTTGCTTAATGTTATGTATTCGTCATATGACAGTTTTTTGCCAACATTTTCAAATTTCTTTTCGGTTTTTATTTGTACATGTTCAATTAGTGTTTGGACATCTGCCATTCAAGGAGTGAGTTGTTTTGTCTCAAAAGTCCTTCTGTCTGCTTGTTTTCGTTTAAGCGACGCAACTTGCTTGTCGAATTCCCTGTTCAAGGCAGCTTGCCATCCCTCTATATTTTCAATTGATTTCCCTAATTGTATTTGATTTGGGTCATCAATTCTTTGTGGATCTTTTTTCTAACAGTGCAGCTACTAAGTAGTCAGCCAACTCCTTTATTCTGGGTCCATACTGATGAGGAGTTGTTGGCTTCGACATTTCTCCTCCTTCAACTTGTCCAAAGCCACATATTTCGTGAACAGCTGAAACTAAATGATCATATTTGGTCGGTTGAAACTTGTCCTGTTGATGGTCCAACTCCTTGAACGACAATTGCTTCTAACATAATTTCTAAAATGTGGTGGCGACATGGTAACCACAACATATCTTTTTGCATTTTCTCTTCTAATAAAACACGTGCTCCATTGCAAGTTCCTGTGTTTACAGCAGTTGTATCAAAACTCATAGACTTAATTTGGTCCGCTATTCCCCATGAGGAAACCGTTTCATAAACAGCAGTAGCTGTTAGTTCACCCGAGCCTGACAATCTTTGGAACCCCTTAGAGTTGATCAACACTTTGTCCAGACAGCAGACACAAGTATTAGAAGCCGATCCACAACCTCTTGCCCACTTATATCCTCAAGCATGTTGCCATCCCAGTGCACAGTGAGAGGAACATTAGGGGAAAAGTACGTTTTAAAATTTTGTGCTAAGGCCTCTCGTTTTTCAATCTTGTTTCGACGAATTGATGAGTAGTTCACGTTGGATCACACCCTGCTTGTTTGAGGGTAGATGTTAACACTAGGGCAGCATTTCTGTCACTTAGTTTTGAGACATCAAGGCAAACAGCAAAGGTTGTCGTCAATTATTTCCTTTCTACCCCTCTTTTTTGCACACAGCAACAGCAAACAGGATCGAGTTCGCAGTTCAAGGGAACGGTTCGTTTTCTAGTAGCTATTCATCCGAAGAGAACTAGTCCTTCAAGAAGTTCTAGACCTAGTCAGAGTTCAGAGAGAGTGAGCTCACACATTCACAGCAACTGCATGCGATCCACGCACCCGGCACCCTGATTACCAAATCACCAGTCACCTACTTAGATTTATACAACAAATGATACTATAAATTAGTTTGTTTTATAATGGGTACAGTTGGAGTTGTTCATAAAAACTGTCCTCTGGTGCAAGTCTTTTATTCAGTGCGTACATACCAAATCAATATAATACTCGTAACTTCGTGTTTTGTCAATTTGTGTGTAATATAACACTATGTTTTGCAAATAATGGTTTTATATTGGTAACAAAAATGCCAATGGGTAAAATTGAAATGGATTTTTAAATAATACACCAAACTTTTTAAATAACCAGTTTATACAGTAATTATACATTTTTGTTTTGCCAGTTTCTTTTCTTTTGTTTCTTGTACTTTCAAAATAAATTCAGGATCTTTCACTCGCATTCCTCTCACGATCCTGCTATATATGATTTCCGGCCTCATACATTGACTGTCAGAAAAGGCAAGGTTCCCTCCCACCATGCTGCATCTCGAGAAATACAGCTCCTCTGCCTTTCTAAAAGCGACAAAGTGACACCGTTCTTATTATGTTACGTTTAACTAGCCTTGGACCTAGAACATATAGAATTATGATAGTTATCAATTAATGTCTTTTAATTAAATGTATAGTGACGAACACATCGGACGTGTAACAAAACGTGTGTAGCTTATAGTATAAAATAACGAATTTTAATAAAATGATGACAATTAGTTATTATAATTACCTTATTGCCTGTAGGTCCTAGCTGTGTTGATCTATTGCACGATGCATTTCGGGCACAAGTTGCCCATTTTCAAGTGCCTTCTTCTTTCTTCTTAAACACTAAAAAAGTCTATGATACATATTTACACTTCGCGGTTTATCACACGCGTGTCACCGTTCGCGAACTATTGAAGCCACGGGGGACGACGGCGAAACATCTTGGCGACGCGGGTGGAGAGGCGAACTGAACTGGGGTTGATGTGTACTAGTCGCTGTCACGATGGAATGCGGCTGGGTATGGTTGGAAGGGGCGGCTATTGTTTGCGAGATTTGATTTCCAACTACCGGTCACTTGACAACAACCCGTCAGGGCTAGCTCCTAAGAAGGGACGCTTTTCACAAACAAAAAGCCCACACTTATTCACTTCATTTTGAGTTTCTAAACTCAAAATTCAAAATTGTGTTTAAGGTTTTGTCTCTATTATACCCACAATAGGTTTGTATGCTGGCCTACTGTCCTCTGTTGCAGTTCTTCAATACCACTTGTCACATCCTTCGCCAGATCTGGAATGAACGCTTCACTCTTCTCCTTGATCTCACAATCCCCAATATCTGGCGTTATGGCGAATGGGCCGTAGTCTTGGTCGTAGCCTCCTCCTTCCTTTCGTTTCCTTTTTTCCGGCTTCTTGGAGGAGAATTGAAGTTTTCTTTTGAAATTTCTTCTTAAGGCCTTAGGACATTTTATTTGAAAATTGCCCCTGGGATCCTGTTGGCTAGTTTTCTCTACGGACTAATATGCCACCCTGACCCTCTGGCGTGGGCAAGTCTAGCTCCAAAGCATTCCTCCAGTTGTTAAATTTATCATTTTACCCCTAGAAAACTTGGCTACCATTCCCATATATCTCTCTGCAATATTTGTGGTTTGATTAAAAACTAGACTGTCGGCCTTTCTCTCAACATTCCCCAAACATTTCCTAATTTTCAAAACCAATTCTTGGTCCATTGTCTCCAAAACATTTTCTTCGTGTTTTGAACGTCGTGTGCATAACTCTCTGCATCAAACATTAAAGGAACCTTCCCCGGTGCACCACGTTTTTCTCCTTCTCTTCATCAAAGAGCCGTGTCTGGCAGTATAGATATCTGTAAATGTCTTCACCCCGAAGACTGACTTTTCTTAGCTTGTAGGGAATAATGACATAGATATCCCCCTGACCAATAAGCCATGAGGCCTTTGTTCACAACATAGCGAGCAAATTCGGTAGGCAAATACCTGAGTTCAGATAGTTTAGGATTTTGAACTCTAAATATCTGAACTATTTGCTTTACAGCACCAGGGTGTCTCTCGTTGTAACGTCTGACACAGCCTCGGTTGTCATTACCGCAGGGCGTGAATGGCTGTAACGTAAAACAGAACTCAATTTACCCCAGGATGTAATTAGCGGCTGAACGTCCCTGATGGACTTCAGGGTGTAATTGGCTGTAACGTTCGGTAACACGCCTATTGACATCCGGGTTTGATTGACTGTAACGTTTAGCGCTTTTTCTATGTGAGTCCGGGTGCTGTACATTGTATTTCCGTACTGCCTGCCTAATTTGACCATCCCAAGTGGTGTTCAGTAATTTTGGGGTTCCACGTTTCGCCTTCTTTGGTCGACCAGGGCCCGTCAAATAAATCTCGGGTACGTTGTTCTCGTGACGTGATTATACATAGAGACTATCACCAGTCATACGAATTTGATCTATACCACCGGTGGTAAAATCACATATAAAGAACTTCCAACCAATTGAACATACAGAATTTGCCATGCACTGTTTATTGTTGGAAAATGGTGTGAAACGCTGAAACGGGCATCGCCTTGGTTAAACGTTCCCTGACCCACGCAAACGATATCCATTAGAAACTTTAAATCTAACTAAGTAAAATTAAAAACTAAATTAAGTTACTAAACTGAAAGCATTGATTTACTAAAACTATACTAACAACTAATGATTTAAAGAGTAAATGAAACCTCAATAAATAACTAGTTTATAACTTAATGTACACATTTAAATGCTTCTGATGTTGACCACAATGCGTTTTGGGCCGAAGCTACTCCCCGGCGAAGAAGGCAGGTCTCACCGCATCAGCTACCTGAAAACACACACAGCATGTACTTTGATGTAAAACAAACTAATGTTAGTATATAGTCATGTTTATAATTGATTATAAGTTTTGATTCACTGAAAAAATAGTAATTTATAAATTTCTATAATTTATCAAAGATCGGTAATTACCTAAGATCTGCTTATTCTTGAACTATCGGTATCCTCTTCCTCTTCTCCTTCACCAGTGGCCTGAAGAAGTGTGTCAGTTTCACGTAACACTCAGGATGCACACTAGAGTTGCACCTCGAATACCAGTATAAGTTCCGAGACTTTTTCTGAGGAGTTGAGCAAACGCACACCAGTCGTTTGTCACCACCGAGTTTTGTCAAAGTGCGTTGAATATCCCCTCCTGGCCCAGGCTCAGGTCTTGGGAGGTTGACAGCCACTCCTTCCAAAGCTTCCAAGTTTTCCACCGTAAACTGATATCTGATGATGGGCCTGTCTGTGTTGTTCGTGTAAAGAGTATATGCATTTAGAAGCGACATGTCTAAAAGATTGTCAAAGATTTTCCTCCCAATACTTTTTGGTGGGTCTAGTGCATGTAATATGACAAGTACTATTATCTTTTACATCTACACCACCCATATTTAAATTGTAGTAATTTATAATTACCGGTTTTAGAGCTTCATGCGATACCGCTTTTGCGACTACGTATTATTCTGTCATCGGCTAAAAATGCCGTTGTTACTAAATACACGGATTTCCGATTTTTCTTTTGTTTTTATCCAACTAGGAGATTTTGGTTTTCCCTCAAATAAATGGATTCTTTTACACCCAATTTTGCTAAGATAAGTTTTGGATAGATCTTTTGATTTTTTATTGACAGTCCCGGTAAGCTAGGTTTTGTTGTCAATTAGGTTTTGGGCCAGCGGTAATTTAGTATACCAATTATCTGTAAATAAATGGTAATATTTATTCAGTAAATTGCACTGGTTCATGAGTAGCAAAACAACCTTCTCGGTAAAAGCCGTATCACTGCTATCTAATAAAAATCCTTTAGTACTGTATAGTTCAGAGTGCATGACATGACTAGATTTGCTATCGCAGAGTTCGACCTTATCAAACATTGTCGGAATAGAAATTCCGAAGCGGGTGTGCTTTTTGTTTGGCATATGAAATGAATTTGCAGCGGTTCTTCATGCCTACCATCTACTCATCCAAGGAAACATTTTGGTCTGGAATAAAATATCTTTCGAAACAAGCATTCATATAATCATAAGGCCTAATTTTATATGTGGGTAGCTTGGTTTTGTTTGTTCTACAACAGGGCTGACGCAGCATGCTTACGTTATTGACTAGGCTATGCTCGCTTGCTTACGTCCCTGATGACTTTATGCTTACAGCATGACGTCATTGTGTTCGTAATGCTTACATCGTGCTTTTAATTTGTGACGTTATGCTTACTCCAATTAAAGGAATGCTTAATACTGTGTTGTCACTGGCGTGTGGATGGCGTGTTCCCCACCCGACAGCTGTAGGCCACTACTTATCCCCACCCTTCCGCGTGGTAGACCTCCCTCCTCAGCTGATAGAAAAAAAGGACCCCATGATCAATAGCCACCCTTTGCGTTTTTTTTTCTATTCCGCTGTGAAGCCTAAGAGTTAACCCACGCCCTCCATATGTAACTCAACCCTAATGGGTGAGCCCACCCCCCGAGTACGGCACCCAATGTCTGTCGGCTTTTTTGTGGCCTCTATGTGTCACAACATCATCAACCCCTTGTAGTCGTATGAACCGACAAATGGTTTATGACATACATACAGAGGGATCAAACCTGAGACCTGGGCGGTCTGACTAAGTCACTATGTCGCATTTCGGTAAAGTTTTCACCTTATCTAGCGACGTGCAATTGGGTTCTTAGGCTGCCTTGATAAAGGCCTTTGGGTCTATATCTAAATGATAAAAGTTTAAGGTGGATATTAAATGGTATCTATTGCAAATTGTGTCTTTTTATTTAAACTAAATATTTTCCTCGTAATACTTTTTATTTTTTGTTTTGAAGAAAGTCTTTAACATCTCCGAGACGGAGTCTAGCAGTTGTTTTCTTCCACGATGTTATGAGGCGCATCGTCCTCCATGTTATGGATTTCCTCCAGACGCTGGAGGCTGTACTGAACCACTGCTTCACTTCCTGGTACCTAACAGGTTCCAGGCTTCGAGTGACTCATCGACCATCGCGTTAAAGCACTTCGCGTGATCTACTGCTTGTTGCAGTACCTCCTCATTCACATCACACTCCTCTAACATCTTCTTGTACCACGGGAACCGACTCCAAAATTCAGTTCAGCTCCTCACAAATGTTTGAGACATGGTTTAGACTGATGTTTGAGGGTTACTGGAACCAGACGCGCACATCCCCCACCACCATCTCGGGAAGTTTTTTTTCTGGTGCCCTATACTCTACACTTATGGTAAACAACTTTTTTCCCCAGAATAGAATGTCTAGGATGCTTTACCATATGGTGAGCGAGAAATGGGTTGGGGGCTGATGCAGAAGTCAGAGAATTTTTAGTTTATAGGTAACAATTATTTTTTACTCATTATTAATTCTTACTTCTTCATTTTTAAGTCTTCGATCTGAGATTGTAATGATTGTGATTCTCTTTCAGTTTCCTCTAGTAGTTGTCTTTTCTTGTCTTGTAGATCTTTTATTTTCTGTTTCTTTTCACGGGCTTCTTCTTCAAGTTTTCTTTTTGAAGCATTTTTCTTTTTTTCTTCTTCCAGAGATTCTTTGTACCGAGAATGGGCATTTTTGTAGTAGTGCATCATTGATTTTGTGACAGAAACTTGATCCACACCACAAGCATCTTTTATCGCATCAATTATGTGTCTCTGTGCTATCAGGGATTTTTATTGTTGATTGACAACCAACACTTCTTTATTTAGGGAGAAGCCCCTTTCAACCGTTGCGTTGCCATGGGATAGAATCAGCATTTTTTTACAAAGCTTTTCAAGTTGATAAACTCTGGGTCATTTTTTATGACTTTCGTCCAAAAACTAGCTAATGGTGTTTCTTTTCTGTTGTATTCTTGAAGAACTTCTTTGACATCAGGTCTGGAGCATAACGCTCTATACTCTCTGGAAACCTTTTCAGCCAAAAGAGCTCCAACTTGCCAAGCATGCCAAGAAGTCCAATCATGCTTTCATCTCTTTATCAAGGTTGAAGTGTTTCAATTTCACGTATTCTGGGTTAAGACAAGTCAAAGTTTTGTCAATCTGTACTTAAGAGGGGACCTTTCCAGTATTTTAATTGCAAATAATTTTAAACACTGATGGCATTCGTTACGAAACAGCAAAATTTCTTTGTCCGAGCATTTCCCACAATTTCTAATTGCATGTCTCGTTGCAAATCCATATCTTTAGCTGGGATAAGGTTTTCACTCTTGTTTAGATCAATTTTTATAACTGATAAGTCATCTTTCATGAAATCTGGTTTTACTATTAGTTTTAAAATGCTTGTGACCAAAGTTGTTAAATCCCCATATAAAAATGGTGCCATAGGGGCGTCGGATTGAAATTCTTTTAAAAATGGTGCAATTTCTTCCGCTAATGATTGGAAAAACGCAGTTTGTGCTGGCAAAAGTTTATTCTGAATGCATATTTCTATTGTCCGGAAGGTTGTGGTTTTGCTTTCTTTTTTCATTTCTTCAATTTCATTCATATATTTTTTTAAGTGAGGTAACAAAAGTGAAGCTCGTTCTGCTACAGCGGCGTTTTCCAACCATCTATTTTCACAGAACTTTTGAGGCATGAGATCGTTACTGGTGATTCTTATAAATTCACCTCTACGCGCAGGAAAATTTTTGAAATAATTATAAATTTCCCGCAGAAACTGTACAATGTTCCACCCTGTTTTATTTGTGCCTGTTTTGAAAGCTCCGTGTACAGTGTGTAGCCCACTAGAACCTATATCTAGAAGATGTGGGAGGCCCTGTTCTTTCATCTCCTCTTTCAACAGTGTCAATAATTAAAAATTTACATTAGAGCCATCCATTGAAATTTGCAATAGTTTAGCTAAGTCAATTTCAGAAATTCCATTTTTTAAACCATTTAAGAGGTTTCTTGCCGTAGTTTGGTGCAAAAAAACACTTGTTAGGTACCTTGACTCTACCCTGTCAATAGCTTCATCCCAAAACCTAACTGACACGTCCATTTGGCTAGTTTGTGAAATTTCATTTAGGCTTTCATCAAACCCAATAACCACATTAGGACAGTTGTACACTTTTTTTCTTGAGCTCATGATCAAAGAAGGGACCAAGTCCATGAGTTATTGCATATGATATTTTATTTTTGGCAACTGCAGTTTTGAAGCTACCTCACTGTCCGGAAACATAATCTTATACAACGAACAGCTGTCAGCAGCTGCTCTCAGGGACAGGTGGTGTTTAATTGTATGTTAACACCGAACAATTTCTGCAAATGTGCATCTGTCATAAAACAAAAATCTGTCCATAACACCTCGGGGGCTCAATTTCGTTCTAGATAAATGTTCACTTCCTATTGCAGTGGAGCCTTGTTGACAAGGGCCGGTTAAAAAAAGCTCTAACTTACTTTTGTAGTCTTTCACCTGGTTTTCATCATCTTCTTTATCGGGGTTTTCTGGTTTAGAAATTTTACCATTTACAACATCTTCTCCACCTGGAATGCTCCGTAACAGTATGAGAGATTTGTATTTCCATGTAGACCCATTGGACTTTCCTTCTAATAAACCAATGTTTACTTTTAAATCCATTTTGAAAATCTTCAACCTAATGAATTTAAAACAAACTCAGCCTTTAACTTTACTCAGTTAAATCGTGGTGTGCCCAAAACCTTTGAAAATTAGTCATTACTGAAATTAAGGCTGATATTAAAATGATAAAACAGTTAAACACTTCAAGACTTTCTATTTACTTTCTTTCTATTTACTTCACCATTATTCCATCAACAACAACATAAATTATACAAATGCAGCATATCAAAAAGCTACTGATTATAGCCACACTTGTAAATCAAATAATAAAAACAATTTTCAATGTTAAAATACTATACAGGGTGTCTCAGACCACCCGTATCATATGTATATCTCGAGAACGGGTTGACCGACTAGCCTGAAACGAAAAGTGTTAAGTATAAGCAGGTTCAAAGAATTCAGGAAAATTATTTTCTACTTTTTAGTATACAGGGTGTATCAAAAACCGTGGGTCATGGGTTCGAATCTCGAAATTGTCAAATGTAAAGGGGGGTCATGTTATACATCATTTTAAAGCTCTTTTAAAATAAAAACAATGATGAAAATAAAATTGTTTTTTATTGAGCCGTTACAAAATGGCGACTGAAAATCTAAAAATAACACGAAATTATGAAACGCCCTGTATCTTTTTTATTACTTTTCAAAACAAAAATCTAGTTATAGATTTTTACTGGTCATGACGTTCGCTTTCCAACGGTATACAACAACATGCTATTTCAAAAACTTTTGTACCCACCAAAAATCCCCACATTTTGAAAATGGTCTACTATGAATATCTAATTTTTTTCAAATACTAAACCCTATTGTGTTGTATATCGTTGTAAAGGTCTATGTACGCAGAAAACATTGGTGGTTTTAAAATGGCGACCTAAAACGTAATTCAAAGGGTGTAAACTAAAAAATCCTTTATAAAAAATATAGGCAATTTTAAAACAAATACTTAAAATGGTGAATCATGATCATTTTGGTTTGTATGAAATGCAACAGTACCATATTTTCATAAATTACTACATCATTGAAACATCTAATGTTTAAAATGGTGACAATATGCATGGAATAGTTGGGAATAATTAAATTGACGCTATTTTCTAGCGGAGATGGTCACCGATTCAGGCGGAGGTAATAAGGTAATGGAAAGCATTCGTATTTTAACCCTTAAAACTGCTAAGATAAACCTTTGATAAATTCAACTACACATTTATACTGAATAAATCATAAACTTTTATTTGCTCGATTATTTAGACGCCTAAATTATATGCTCAAAATGCTGGGCTTCAGCTTCCAAACACTTTTCAACTCGGCTTTTAAAGCTTGATGTTGCAATTTTGATTTCTTCAGCGGATAGCTTGCCGACATGCCTGGCGAATTCGTTCTTTCATGTCTTCTCTTGTGGTCGGCTTTTCAAAATAAACAAGCTCCTTTAATCTTCCCCACAAGTAGAAGTCAACGACGGTAAGATCTGGCGATCTGGCCGGCCAAGCAATGGGACCTAGAAGACCAAGAGAAAAATGTATAAAAATAGTACAGATACTATAATTACAAATACAAACCGTAGACTTCAATGGTATTATACTTTTTTTAATATATTGTGCAATAGATATAATCTACCTTCTTGTCCAATCCATTTGTTTCCAAAGAGTTCAGTCAAGGTGTTTCTCACTCTAATGTCATAGTGAGCTGGGCAACCATCGTGCATGAACCACATTTTTTCCTTTTTCTCCTGACTGATATCTTGCGTCAATTCCGGTAAACTATTTCTTATGAAGTTGTTGTAAATCTGTCCGTTCAGGTTCCCTTCGAAGAAATAAGGACCAATTATTTTGTCATCCAAAATTCCACAGCAGGTGTTCAGGGTCCAATACCTTTGTCTATCGATCGTACGCATCCAGTGAGGGTTTTCATGGGACCAATAGTGCAAATTATGTTTAAAAGGCCATTGCTTTTAAAAGTAGCTTCATCTGACCACAATACATTTTCAAAATAATGTTCGTTTCTTTCAGTTTTTAGACTTGCCCATGTACAGAACCTCATTCTCGTCAGAAAGTCCCAATCTGACAACTCCTGATGAAGTGAAATGTGATAAGGACGTAGTTTGTTGGTCTTTAGAATTCTTCCTACGCTCGCACGGCTGACTCCAGATACTCCGGCTACTATTCTAGTGGATGTGTGAGGATCTTGAAGAACGGCAGAGACGATGTCTGGTGCTCTTTCGGTCGTAACGGGCCGAGCGATGTTTTTGTTTGTATTGTGGTTTGGCTGTACACAACCAAATGAAATCACACGGGTTTGAAGTCTCTCAAACACGTTGTATGAATGATGAAACCGTAAGGGGTAACGTTCAGCATAGACACGAGCTGCTCTTCTTGAACATCTGTAACACTCCCCTAAAACCATTAGCATGTCAAACGCCTCCTGATTTGAAAACACCATATTTATAGTTAAAAAAAAACGATTGTTGTATTGTAAAATATTAACTAAAAATCTTAAACATCTAACATCAAACTACATTGACAATGAATTTAAAAAAAAAAAAAAAACAAGGAAATAAGCTTAAAGTAACAACGGCTAAAACAACACGGCTAAAAACAAATTAAATGTTTACAAAATAATCTTTAACAATGAAACAAACAGCTGTAAAATGATCAAATCAGCTGGTTACTTAGGTTTCAAGTAAAGAAAGTAGAGTTACACAGATTAAAAGCAATGTTACACATACTATCTGTTTTATGATCATTATTTGTAACACACGTTTTAACTACAATTCGAAAGCACAGTTGGTGCAAAATAAACACTAGTAAATGGAAAATAGTTCAATAAACTGTGCATATTGTATACAATAAAGTTAATCGTAAAAGAAATACATTACGATGCCTTACATTTTTAACGCACATAGTTTGTTAGGACTCGGAATAATGATTATTGGTAATCGTGACAATGATGTTGTAATTTATGAAAATATGGTACTGTTGCATATTATACAAACCAAAATGATCATGATTCACCATTTTAAGTATTTTTTTAATTTCCCTTTTTTTTATAAAGGATTTTTTAGTTTACACCCTTTGAATTACGTTTTAGGTCGCCATTCTGAAACGGATGAATATTTTTCCAAAAGACCTTCACCAATGTTTTTTACGTACATAGACCTTTACAACGATATACAACACAATAGGGTTTAGTATTTGAAAAAATTAGATATTCATAGTAGACCATTTTCAAAATTTGGGGATTTTTAATGGGTACAAAAGTTTTTGAAATAACATGTTGTTGTATACCGTTGGAAAGCGAACGTCATGACCAGTAAAAGTCTATAACTAGATAATTGTTTTGAAAAGTAATAAAAAAGATACAGGGCGTTTCATAATTTCATGTTATTTTTAGATTTTCAGTCGCCATTTTGTAACGGCTCAACAAAAACAATTTTATTTTCGTCATTGTTTTTATTTAAAAGAGCTTTAAAATGATGTCTAACATGACCCCTTTACATTTGAACATTTCGAGATTCGAACCCATGACCCTCGGTTTTGATACGCCCTGTATACTAAAAGTAGAAAATAATTTTCCTGAATTCTTTGAACCTGCTTTTACTTAAAATTTTTCGTTTCAGGCTAGTTGGTCAACCCGTTCTCGAGATATACATATGATACGGGTGGTTTGAGACACCCTGTATACTGTAACATGTTTTACGTCTAAATACACCTTTTCTTTCTTGCTCCACCTTTTACTGTACATTCTGGTTATTGGCTTTCGTGAGTTGAAAGCATGACAACTGGTTTGTTATCTAACCACTTGGTGCACGCGACCAATCCATCTTCACTAACAGAAACACTACTCGTGCCCTTGCCTGCTTTTAAACAGCTTGTCATCTACAAGATCATTATTTTTTGGTATCTGCTGTTTCATCAATGTACCAGTGCATTTTATCCCTCTGTTAAGTAGCTCATCTGCCAGATTAACAGAAAGGAGGTACTTATCATCTACATAGTGTGACCAGGAACCAATGACCGCGATAACTGCAACACAGCGGATTCGCCAAGTGAAAACCCCTGGTTACTCTCTATGGGAAATGCCGTTTTCCCCTGTGAGACCCAGCCGCCCTCGGGAAGCGTGAACGGCTGAAATCCCAAAAATAGAACGGTGGACCCGGGCATAAAAAGAACCACACAAAACTAGAGAACAAGGTTTATTAAATATAACCTCATATCACAATCCATTGATCAATAACCATAAATCCAGACAAAGTCAAAATACATTAGCATGAATCACAAAATAACAATTACCAAAATACAGCGTGCACATCATAATAAATCAGCAAGGGTACAGCTTCAACAAAATTACAAAAGAGAATTACAAACTTTAAATGTTCAATATAAATTTAAAAGGACTAGTAAATTAGTTTTTACAAGTTAAAATTTAATAGAAAAATGTATAAATATTTATGTCACACAAATTACTAAGAAAGCCCTTTAACAATAACGGTAACAATATTCCCTCAAAAGTTCCCTTTAGAGTTGGGCAAAATTGACAAGTACATTTAGTACTCTAGCTCTCTTTAGTCCTATCATTATTTTTAAATACTTTTGAATTTGTAAAAAGAATGCCTTTAAATAAATTAGTATGAAACTCTTACACAAGAACAATTTTACATAACACACATTTAACTTACATGACACAGAAACACAAAACGAGAAAATTTTGGCGTGACGTCAATTTGGAAAAGAATAAAAGAGTAACCAGAAATTAGAAATTTAATAATGGTAACGCTCTAGGACTGACCAGGTCCGGAGTTCCGAATTAGGAAAAAGTTCTCAACTAGATTTAAGCAAATTTACATTTCAAAAATACAAAAGCAACTGAGTTACGGGAGCTACGCGCAAGTCACTGGGTCACTAGGTCGCAGGGGACGAAGTAGAAATTCCTTTGGTGAAACCTTTCTAGTCCAGAGCATATTCACTATGACACTTATCTGGCAATTTAGCTGAACAGAAGTAGTAGCAGTTCAGCGTAGTGAGCTGCGTGGGCTAGTCCTCGATACATCCAAGCGATGGTCGGTCAGTCTTTCCGCTAGTATCCAGCACTTCAGCATCTCTGCGTAGCTGCTGTCCAATTTAGTCCAAAGATGACATTAGGACTCGTACATGTGGTCTCGGCCTAAGCCGTGAGCCTCTGGAAAGCAGAACGAAACCCATTACAAACTGTAGTCTATGCCTTATAAGTGCGAAATCAGAGTTGTGACAGTTTGAGAGCCGAACACGCGTAAGGGTTTAAAACGAAAGAATAGCCTTCATAACTCAGCCGTTACAGAGAATCATATTTACATTTAAGTTACATTCAGGCTAGGCTTATGGCCTTATTCTTACACAACATTCTTTACTACCAGTCTAGTCTAAGTCTATCAGAATTTGGAAACTAACAAGGATTCAGCTTTCTTCGCAGCTTTTCTGTGGCCTCCAAAGCGGTCATCTTCTTGAGCTGAATGGCTTGCATAGTGTCTGATACATCTCGTCCTGAGAGTGCAAAGATTTCTGCATCTGTGAATTTCTTTATTTCCCTGCACATATCTATGAATGTATCACTAGAATAAGAGGTCTCCTGTCTGTTAGTTGCGGTTGCAGACCAATCACATGCTCCCTTTACCAGCTTAATTGTCGCTCGTCCAGCCCTGAAACTGACACAAGGAGCAGGAGCAGATGATCCTCCTGCGTACGAGAGGGCTCCTGTAATCTTTGGCTGATGTGCTGCCTTGGCTTCTTTTTCTTTGTTAGTAGTCAAGCTAGAGAGCACCTTTATGGACTGATCTACTTGTGTCTTAAATCGTTGATTATTATCCACGATTGTCTCCTGAACCTTAATGATGACGCTTTGGTGCTCTTTTAACAAAGCTCTCGTGTCCGCCAATTCACGTCTCATCAATGACATAGAGTCTTTTTGAGCCATCTCCCACCCTAATCGGTATGCTCGCACTTGAATGTTGACCATCTCTATGAAAAGCCATATCATTTCTCCGGGAAAGGGCTGCTTCAGAGGCAGCAAAAATGAGTCAATGATCTCATCTGTCAGACAGGGAGGTGCCGGAGAAAGATCACTAACTATCTGTTCTCCACCAGGAAAACTTAGCAATTCATCTTTACAATCAGGCCAGGATTTCGTCAAAGCGTATATGTAGTACCCCCCTGCATATGCCTTTCTAAAGTCAATCTTCGAGTCAGTGCACATACAAGAAGGCACCTCAGACACTCTTTTCTCACCCTCTCCATCTGATGAGCTCTTATAAATTGCATCATCTTCCTCTCCCTCGAGATCCTCCTGGCTTCGCCCGGTACAGAGTAGGAGATTCTGTGCTTTGGGAGATCCTGCGGGAACAGGACTTAAAGGTCTCGTGACCTCTCCATATCTGTCAAAACAGATGTCCCCCAATCGCTGCTTTCCTCCCACATCCATGAAGGCAGTGTGATCAGGATCCGCAAAGGCTTTGTCAATCTGAGATAGACCTTGCTTGTGCTTGGCTGCTAGTGGTTTTCGATCCTTGAAAGTCTGATTATTCATCTTGAATGTCACTCCATTCTTTACTACCAATTTTAGCACAGAATGGCTTGACAAATTAACTTGGGTGTTTACACAAAAATTCCAGACACAGACATAATAACAAATGGCAAATTAACTCATGCTTTGTAGGTTACAGTATTCAGTATGGACTTGGACTAACAGTCTAAGAGCTATCTCTGAGAGCAAACAAAGAAAAGGTGAAAATTACTAAACAGTACCCTTGTAAAATTACTTAGAAAATAATCGCACGAATTAATATATAAGACTCGACACTGGATTGAGATTATAAGGACACTAACCTACAAAATAGCCTAGTCACCAACGTGGTTTGGCCATTTAGTAAAACACAAAGAAAACTTACCCCTTTGGCTGGTGAGTGTAAATTTAGTCCATATTACTTGAGAAAAAACAGTAGAGAAACAATAAACTGACAAATTTAAACATAGAAAACAGATTCAAACGGACACAAATTATTAATACGCCATCATGGCACAGTGACAGAACAGAGAGAACGAAGAAGTCGTTGTCGACGGAATAACGCTACCAACCTCGCAGGCAGGTAGCACAAAAAACAGTAACACGAAATAACACAGAGCCAAATTCGGCACTATATTGGCTCACCTGGTACACAGTAAAGTCGCAAACAATTCCATTTGGATTGGCCAAAACAAACATTTTGACACCTACTGGCTTTGGTTTGTTTGGTACGTACCGTTTGAGGCCACAAGTTCCTGAAAAAGGAATCATCATCTCATCAACACAAATATCTTGATCTCGAGGTTGGGTCATGCAGCCCTTCAGTACCCGGTCAACTAGCAGACGTACTTTCCAAATTCGGTCGGTTTCTCGCACCTCATTTGGTACATCATTGTCAAAAACCACTTTCAATGATTTTCTTATTAAAAAATCTGTCTCTAGACATAGCGTTGCTAACTATTGGAATTCTGTAATCTTTAACCCGAAAAATCCTTATTTTGGGAAAACCGAGACCAGACATTACGCATACCATTCCAAACCAAATTTTAAGCTCTTCTTGTGTAAGTTGCATCCTAGACATTCTATTCCTGGGAAAGAAGTTGTTAACCATAAGTGTAGAGTATAGGGCACTAGAAAAAAAACTTCCCGAGGTGGTGGTGGGGGATGTGAGTGTCGGGTTTCAGTAATCCTCAAACCTCAGTCTAAACCATGTCTCAACTCTGGTCAGAGGACATTTGTGAGGAGGAGCTGAACCGAATTTTGGAGTCGGTTCCCGTGGAAACAATCAGTTTAAATAAAAACACACAATCGGCAATAGGTACCATTTAATATCCACCTTACATTTTTATCATTTAGAAATAGACCCAAAGGCCTTTATCAAGGCTGCCTAAGAACCCAATTGCACGTCGCTAGGTAATGTGAAAACATTACTGAAATGCGACATAGTGACTTAGGTCATCCATGGAACAATAGGGCCTTGGGGCCTTGTGAAATACTGACAATTACGACTTCATTGACAATTTATACTGACAATGATATAAAATCATTAAGGGTTATAGCCCTAAGGCCCCATTGTTGCATGGTTTACCCAAGGTACATAAGGACAATACATCAAATAGACCACTTTTAGATTACACCACCTCCCCCACACTCAAAAATTTATACGATTTATATTTTCTTGTTAAGTTATAGTGAATGATATAATTTTAATGTGCCGCTTCTCCCGTGAAAACATCAACCCACCCTCCCGTCGGCTGTATACCTCTCCCTTCCCCGGCCCACTCCCCCACCACTCACCTACAGACCGGGCTGTCAAGCTATTGGCCTACCGGGAGGTTAGTTAGTGCGTGCCCCTCGTAGTGCGCGGTTCGTCGTCCGAGTCTGGGTGAGATCCTTTCAATTAATAATTGCCTACCACATTTCTGTGTGTTTTTTTTCAGCTATTTGTTTTTTGCAGCTATTTCTTTTATGTTAAGGCTAACTTGTAGTTTTTATTCCTATAACGTGTCCTCATTTTGCTTGGTTGTATATGTAATTGTAATTTGACAAGCCATCAATTTTTATTATGTAGCGGTGTTTTCAAATATTGGTTGGAATAGTCTTAGGTTAGATTTTAAGTTAAGATATTAATTAAATGTAGTTCCTAGATTAGTGTAGTCCTCTGAAGACGGGTGGAGTTTTTAACCACCCGAAACGTTAGGAGTAGTTTTTCTCCGGAAGTGGCAGGTAAAGTCCGTTTCTTTCCTTTTACTAAAAAAATATGTGTGTCATTATATTTTTAAATTAGCTGTTTCGATTGTTTTTAGCAATGTCGGTTGGAGTACCCTCTACCAGTCGCGCTACCGGTGTCTACCCACCTCCCCAACCTAACATCGTGGAGACAATTACACTGTCTAGCGACGTCGAAGAGGAAGCCAACGACCAGCAACCATCCCTCCCAGTCTGGACCGAGAGGTGAGAATCAACCCGCTAAACATTCCCCTCATGCACGAGCTGCAACATATCTTTCCCTACCAGAATAGTAGTGTTTGCATCATATAAAAAATCATTTAGCGGAAGTGGGCCTTTCGTCGGTTAGAGATGATAAGGAGATGGACTGGGAGGAGTTAATCCCGAGCGCGGTGATTTGGGTGTAGGAGACCGACTGAATTTGTTTTTTTTTTCTAATTTCCGGTCGGCCGCGTGGTTCCGAGCGCTAGAGCTCCAAGTACCTTCCTCTTGTGGCTCAGTCTACGGGGTGCTCTCGCGTTAATTGTTTGAGGTTATGTTGTAGCTCTCTGCAGCTAGTTTCGGACTCACAGACCGAAGTCACTTATCTTGTTATTAGTGTCTCAAACCGAAGTCACTTGTTGTGTACCTTTTGCTACCAAGTAAGCATACATTTATCTTTGAATAGAGTTTAAAACTAACACTAAATATGCAATAAACCTTTTAAAATTCACCTTTCTCAATGTTTTTACTAATACATTATTATAATAAACTAATTTAAAAGTGTAGGAAACTTTTATGACTAAGTAGAGCATTTTTTTAAATTATAATTGAGGTACATTCTCAGTATATACATATATGGGTGTATAATACGTTTATACTTAAACAATTTTGATTTACTAATATAAAATTAAACTAATTTTAACATGAAGTTACCAGTTTGTAAACCTTACAAAAGCTTATGACGATTATTTCTATACAGCTTTAATTTTAAACTTAACATTTTAAGCATTTTGAGATATATTTTATGACTTAAACAGCTAAAAGTTCTTTTTCGTTACGGGCCATGGACTATGATAAACACGAACAACACATTCAGCAACTCCTGGAGTCAGTACCGTCCAAGCCAGATCTTATCAAGGACTTATCTGAAGATGGAAGGCAAAGCAGACAATGAAGTTGATCCTGGTGAAGAAGAGGACCACGTTGAAGAAAGGCAGCAAGACTCATAGAGTGAGCAGTCTTTGGACTCGGATGTTGAGGACGACCCAACACAAAACGGAACAGGTACAAACCCTTCCATACCAAAGTCTGAATCTAGGATGCGACCATGGATGAGTGAATCTTTAGGAAGCCCACCAATATGTTCTAAAAAAAGAAGCGTCGTGGCCTAAAATTAAACCTAAAACGACCAATACAAGCATTTTGCAGATTCCTAGCAACAATTATAATAGTGAATGAAAATACTAACACACTCACCCATTCCAGTACTAGTAAAGACACTGCATGACCTAAAGGGAAGCCGAAATCAACTAACACAAGTTCTTTGAAGGCCTGAACAATTATTGCAATAGTAATCAAACCTTGTAACTGCCAGGTCTAATGAAACTACTGGTAACAAAAGATCCTGTCCTAAAATCAAACCAACTAAAACGATAGCTCTGCCAGGCCTCAACATTGATCCTAATGGTGAGCCCAAGCAACATAACTCGAGTGAAACGCAGCTGCCAAAAAACGCAATTAATTGCAGGCTCCCACAAAAGCAAAGCGAGGTAAGGGCGTCCATCCAGAATATGATAAAAATTATTCATTTGTCAATGGAAAATTGTGTTACTATGGCAAAGAAGAACCAAATGGAATGACTCAGCTTATGCAGTAGTTAATACTAGAGCTCGCAAAAGAATATTGTCTCACAAATACCAAAAGTAAGAGCTCCTTTGAGTTCAGTTACAAACATAATAGATATTTGGAAAGGGTTTTTACCAATGATGTGGTCGATCTTATTGTGAATCACACAAATAAAGAAATAGATCGTGTAAGAAACAATTATATTAGGGCTACTTATGCTCGTCAGACAAATGAGAACGAAGCTTACGCGGTAATTGGCATACTTTTGTTGTCAGGAGTTCAAAAATCAAATAAGTTGAATATCACCGTTTTTTACTCCAATGGAACTTCCTCTGAATTTTTTAGACTAGCTATGTCCGATCAAAGGTTCAGATTTTTGCTGAAGCACATGTCATTTGATAATAAAGAGACCCGACCAAAGAGGAAACAGTGTGATAAACTAGCTCCAATCCGTGAGCTGTTTGACTTGTTTGTTACCAACTACAAAAACAACTTCAGCATGTCACAATTTGAGACTGTTGATGAGAAATTGGAGGGGTTTCGAGGCCGTTGTGCATTTAGACAGTATATACCTTCTAAACCTGCACGCTATGGCATCAAAATATTTGCCTTATGTGATGCGAAATTGTTCTACACTGCCAACATGGAAGTTTACGTAGGAAAGCAGCCTCCTGGATCATATCAAAACTTAGAAAACACCGGAATGGGATGGGTTAGAAAACTCAAAGGGTATGGTGTTGTGGGCGCTTTGTTGGATTGGTTCCGCTCGTACCTATGTAAAAGAATGATTGTTGTTAAGTATGCTGAAAGTACATCAGAACCATTTGAGGCATTATCGGGGGTGCCACAGGGTTCTCCTCTTGGACCCACACTATTTGACATATTTATTAATGACATTGTGCACACTATCAATTCAAACTGCCTGCTCTTTGCCGATGACATAAAAGTATTTAGGACTATTAGATCCTTGGAGGATAGTCTTGTGCTACAAAATTGTTTGATAAAGATTGAAAGTTGGTGTGTCGTAAATGATATGAGCCTCAATGTTAAAAAGTGCGCTGTAACGTCTTTCTCTAGATCAAATTTTCCCATCAGATTTCCATACATATTGAACAGTGATGTGGTGAAGAGGGAGAAGAGTGTTAAAGATCTTGGGGTTATACTCTTGGATGGCTTTCTGCACATATTGATAGCATTTGTAAAAAGGCCTCCAAAGTTCTTGGTTTTATCCATAGAGAGTCAAGAAGCGGATTGAATGTTGATTCTCTTAGTGCACTTTATGTTTCGTTGGTCAGGCCGATCCTTGAGTATGCCAGTACAATCTGGGCTCCCTACCAGAAGAACCACATAGAGAGGATTGAGAGGCTCCAGTCCCGCTTTCTCCGCCTGGTTGGTCTTAAAATTGGCTTCGACTACTTCATCGTCCCTATTGATGCAGTTGCCGTGGCCTTGAAACTGGACCCTCTTGAAAACCGAAGAAGGTTGGCCGACGCTGTCTTCCTATTCAAGGTGATCAGAGGTGATATTGATTGTCTTACCCTACTAGCCAACATTGACTTTCTGACAACTAGAACTAGTCGTCGTCAACAATTTTTTGGTAGACAGCATTGCAGCACGAACTATGAGTACTATAGCATTTTTCCAAGGCTGCATAGACTGGGGAACGTTATTGGAGAAGATGTGGACTTTTTTAGCTGCTCTATAGCTCAACTAAAGAAATCCTTTCACTCAATCATCCTAGAAACTGCCTAGTATAATCGCTTTTCATTCATGTGTTTTTTCCATATTATTGTTTGTACAGTACCTATTTAAATTGCATCACCACATAATTTAGTCACTACGTTAGCATCATAATTTATCATCATTACAAGATTGCATTGTTATTGGTTATCTATATAGTTTATTATTGTTATCGCTTAGATCATTATCATTGTTGTTAATATTATTATAGTTTATAAGTCGTTATTATATTTCAATTCATATTATTAGCACGTCTTGTTACAAGTAATCTACACAGTTGTTCATGTTGTACCTTAGAGATATTATTATTGTGCTTTCGCTTATTATTGTAGTGCACTCAAGCATTGCCTGCTGTTCCATCTAGAATCATATCAACTATTGTGTCATATTTTGTAAAATGGTGTATCCGCAAATAAATAAATAAACACAGAACTCACCCGGGCTACAAGAGATCATGTCTCTACTTGTGCGCCAGCTTACGGAAATTACCCGGCTGATCGGAGTCCTGCAGTCACTAGTACCTGTGCGACATGAATAGACGCCTGCACATTCTAACATGGAACGCAGACGGACTTCGGTCAAAAACCCTCGAGTTAGCTCAGTTTCTCCAAGAACACGATGTGGATGTGGCGTTAATCCAGGAAACGCACCTAAGGCCGGGTGACAGAGTATCTGTCAGGAATTACTCTGCATACCGGGCTGACAGGCCAACCCAACCCCGGGGGGCCCAAGCGGTGGTGCTATGGTACTTGTTCACCGCAGATTCCCCACCGTCACATACCACACGCTCCGCCCCCAGGCCTGAGATCTGAAGCGGTCACCGTCGCCGTCTCGTACCGTGGCTCCGAGATGCTTCTCAGTTCATTTTACCATCCACCGAAACACCCAGCGGTGGTGCTATGGTACTTGTTCACCGCAGATTACCCCACCGCCACATACCACACGCTCCGCCCCCAGGCCTGAGATCTGAAGCGGTCACCGTCGCCGTCTCGTACCGTGGCTCCGAGATGCTTCTCAGTTCATTTTACCATCCACCGAAACACCCAGCGGTGGTGCTATGGTACTTGTTCATCGCAGATTACCCCACCGCCACATACCACACGCTCCGCCCCCAGGCCTGAGATCTGAAGCGGTCACCGTCGCCGTCTCGGACCGTGGCTCCGAGATGCTTCACAGTTCATTTTACCATCCACCGAAACACCACATTCGCCTAGCGGAATTGGACCGTCTATTACAGCAGGGTTCCAAATCAATCGTCGCCGGCGACTTTAACTACAAGAGCCCGACCTGGGGTAGTAGAGTACACAACAGGAACGGTCGAAGCCTGGAAACTTACTTGGAAGCGAGGCCGCACATTGACTTCAATAAGTCAATAAGTTTTTTATTCAGCCAAATTAACATTTTACATGCATTAGCTAAGTCAAAAAGAATTAATTATTTACAATCATATAAATAATTAAGGACTTCGCCGTAAATCAAGTAAATAATTAAGGACTTCGCCGCTCCTGACGGCCCCACCTTTTACCACCGCTGCAGGCGTTACCCACCCGACGTGCTCGACTCCGCCCTACACTGCGGTCTCACAGCACCTCTGCTAGCGACCGTCGTCCATGACCTGTCTTCTGACCACTCGCCTGTGCTGCTTACGCTCGGTGCAACCGCGGAGGCTGCCCTCCCGCCCACGAGAGCTCTCAGGGTCGACTGGACAGCATACAACAACCACCTGGATGACCGCCCCCGCGGTATCAGAATGTGAGTCTGATACGGCCAGAATGTATTTAAACTTGTTGCTGGGTGTTAGAGGTCCACAGACGACAACTTGACTTCTTTGTTAATTATTACACTTAGCACACGTTAGTAACGCGAAATTCCTAGTACTTTTGAAACCCTACAATATTAATCAACCTACTATCGACATTATTATGAAAAATATACTAAATTTCTAATTGGAACCCTTATAAATAGCGTACATATTTTCTACGCTCAAAATATTGATTCTCATCTAAATGTCATGTAAATACTATTCACCTGTTTGACAGATGCAATTTGTACGCCTAAGATGTGAACATCATAGATCAACAGCTGGTAATGTACCAGTTGTAAAAGGACGTAAAACATGAAAATATTAATGTAAAATTCGGATAAATGAGTTTGTATCTTTCTGTCAAATTACAAAATACACCTTTTTTATTCTTTTAAGCTTTTTGTATTATGCGCCATTTTCATGATATTTTAATTTGAAAAATTTAAACAGCCGCCATTTTTTTCTGTAGAATTTTATGAAATAATTTGTTTTCTAAAATTGACTTTATTACACATAAACACCATACCAAGTTTAAATGTGTAATGCACTAATTTTCCCTAGGGTATAAATTCGCCTAGACCTAGGGTAAAAGGTGTGATTACATACCTGAGAGGCTTAGGCCTAAGCCCAATCCAGCTATAGGACGCCTAACCATACTTTGGGACACTGTATGGTAGGCTTGTTAGCATCTTGCTGGTCCTAGGGCTCAGAGTTTCACTCATTGGCCATAGCCTAGACTAGTCACTGGGTAACTGAAGACCAGTGACTGTCCACTACTCTTATTAATTCTCACAACACTTCCTGTAGTTGTGATCGACACCTCCTCCGTAGGTTTGAATAAATAAGACGTCTAGTGACTAGACGACGTCAGACCTAGCTCTCATCACTTACACTGCAGCCTAAATTCTCACTAATACTCACACAACTCGTTGCACAACAAACTTAGCACTTTCATCTCACGGGAACACCTTTCCTACACCACATATATCTTTGTGGTTCTTCTACATTTTGATATTGAGGGGAAAACTGTAAAACTGGACATCGGTTGTAACATCTTGTGCGAGTAAACAAAGTCGGCCATGTTGTCATCTTGACATCACCAACTGCGACGCATAGTTCCAGTCTTCTCCGCTTGGAGGGCACAGTAACGAGAGGCGCTCTAAAGACGGCAAATTTCATTCTGTTGCCTGTTAGTGACGAAAGTAGAGTGAGCGATTTTAGCTTGTGTGATCCCCTCCGACTAAAACCTACCTGGATCTCCTTCTACTCTGTTACAGAGGTACGGTCACCGCCTATACTGTAGTTTAAACTGTATATTGCTTAGTCAATAATATTTTTTGCCTTTTGCCTGCATTTTTAATTATTGCTATTGTGCTAATAACTTTGTGCTTTTAGCTTGTGATTTTGCACTTGTAGTGAACTTGCACCTGAACTATTGAAAATTGCTTGTAGTGTATTTGTACCTGTATTTGAACTTGTTTTGCCTGCTAGAAAATTGTAGTTAGGAATTGGGACAATTCCGTCGCTAGCATACTAGCCTACTAGCCCTTCAGGCCAAGTTTTACTCCGGCAAGTTTCAGGTCATTTAATTTTGACTAAGCTTACGCTGTGTGGAATCGTTTGAGCGATCCTTGAGCGCACCCTTTATTTTAAATCAAGTTAGCCCTTTTTTACGTGGATTTAGCTTGATCGTGATGCTTACCTAGCTCTCGATTATTTTGGCCAGGCTCCGTCTTGTGTCCTCTAGATAGCTAGAGTCTAGCTATCTAGTACGACTAATAGCTTTGCTATACTGGGCCCCGTGCTTTTAGGGATTCACCCTACACGTAAGTGCCCCCTTAGCCTGCGCCAGCCACCAGCCCGTTAGAGACGCGAGTCACTCGCGTTCCCTTGGCCAAGTTTACGTCACGCTCGCGTAGTTATAGCGTGGATACTCCGCAGCTCTTTTCCAAAAAAACTTTTCCAAATTATCGCTGCGGAGAAACATTAACTTATCTTTTCCAAATTCGCCCAACCCAACACTAATCTGAGGGACGGTGATGAGAGTTTGAGGGCTTGACCTCTATTGAACTGAGTCCCTTTAAATTTTAATAACACCAAACCAAAAGAATTAGACACTTAGTTCTAACTAAAATCCTAGGCAAACCCGGCTCGACTGAGACCTTCCGAGTATAGTGACGAATTCCCTGGCCACTAGGCCCCGCTGGAGAAATATTTTCTCACCGGGGAAAATTCCTCACAAATGCAATCGGTCAAACCGTTCTGGAGATATAAATTTTTAAGTAAAAATACAAAATGGTGGCTACCGGGCTAATAAAGAATTTTAGGACCCATGTTTAGAAAAACTTTTATTGTTTTTCCATATGGAACTTGGCCCTGAAATTTGGCGCCCTATTTTAGAATCACCCTGTATATAAATAATATGTAAAAAGAATACATCGAGTACCCTGTAAAGTATAACTGTCACGACCGCGGTTTCGGTTCTAGCCCATCATCCGGTGAGTGGTACAATACAAAATATAAGGTTATCTAGAATAAAATATGTAAATAAATAATGGTTTAAACTATCAAAAAACAAATGTTATATGTTCAATACCACAAATTAATTAAGGTAAAATAATAATTTTGGAAAAAGTTGTGCATGTTGTATCTAGTGGGGTTTCTTAACCCATAATTGGTGGCGCGGGGTGAATGTAGACCCCTACGTGGGTAAATTTTGTGTTGGTGACTAAAGTATGTTCCTCCCTCTACTGTGGCGGACAGGTGTTGCAATTTCGGAATTTCCCCATTGTTTTAATTAGCACTGAAAAGTGTTTTTCTGAGTTTATGTATTTATTAAAGTTTATATGCTGGTTACTATCATCATGGATTTGGAAGACCGTAGTGTAGCAAGAATTAGACAATACCTTCTTGAAGATTCGAGTGACGACGAAGACTCAATTTTAGAGGATACTTCAGATATTGATGAAGTTGACCATATCAGTGCTTCGGATCGTGACACCGATACCGTGGACGATTCTGACGCTGATCCCAATTGTGTGCCGAGTGACGATGAACTTTTAGACATTGAAAATTAAATGGATACTGAAGACGAGGACGAAGTTCGTGATGTTCAAGAGGAAACAACTATTCCCATTCCTACCAATGGCATCGAAATTAGTACGATTGACAGAACAATAGAAGCAGTGGTTGGAGGCCAAGGTGGATCAGAAAACATTATTGTACGTGCTGTGTGTAAGAGCCATACAGAAGTACTTTTGGATTTGCAGAAAACGTAACAATAGTATCGTATGCGCCTAAGGAAAATTGGAGTGTGGTTCTGATATCTAGTATGCACAACGACAGCAAAATCGACCCAGAGAGTGGAAACCAACGCAAGCCGGAAATAGTTACCTTCTACAACAGCACGAAGTCAGGAGTCGACGTGGTCGATGAGAAGTGCGGTAACTATTCCACTTCAAGACGTTGCAGTAGATGGCCGTTGACGCTGTTTTATAGGCTTTTGGATATTGTTTAAATAGCCAAGATGTTGTTTAAATAGGATATTGGGATAAACTCTCAAGTGGTTTTCACATGTAACGACTTGGAAACAAACCACAAAAGAAGATTATTTTTGAACGAAATAGGATTGGCAATGGCAAAGCCCCAGGCTGCAAAGCGAAGTACTCTTGCATTCCAAAAGGCATCCGTGAGTCAGCGAGAAAAATTGCACATGTTCCGGTGGAAGAAGATGCAAACAGGCCTATAAGGGGAAGATAAGTCCGATGCATTATCTACCCACGGAATAAGGATATAAAAACCAGTACTTTCTGCGTTCGGTGTGAGAAAATTATGCGTGTGAAGCACATAATTGTGAAATGTTTTTGCAATAAAAATTTATTTATTTATTTTATTTATTTATTTATTTACATGAAAACAATCTGTCAGAACTTCTTGGAGCCTCAAAGCGAATGAGCTGCAGAGCTCCTGAAGTGAGATGAACGATAGCGACAAAGACCCTGAGTATAAACCTTCTGGTTCTGAAAGTGAATGTGAACAGTTTTTTGACAGTGATAATGAATTTGATCTATCTGATACTTTCAAAGAAAATGATCACTCCTCTGAAGAAACCCACCGAACTTAACCAACAACAGTCAAAAGGTCCCTGCAGGTTTTAGTGAAAGTACAAGTACCCAACCAAGAACGAACAAAAAGAACCAAAAGGAACAAGGTAAAAATAAGAAGGTTGGGAAAGAGAGACAAAAAATCGTTTGGAAAAAGTAAAAGAAACTTACAAACCTAGAAAAACTTTACCAAACAAAGTTAGGACTCTAATTTTAGCCAAAATCAACAGAGGCTCAAATGAATTAACAGTATTTTTAAATGTTTTTCTTAAAAGTCTTTTTATGTTCATTTCGCACTCAAATCAAAGATGTTCAATGTACAAATCAAAGATTAGACATACTACAAAAGCAAAAGAAAATAAATGTAGCCAATACTATCATGCAATAATATGGTGGTAATAGGTTGTATTCTCATCATGTGCTACAATCGCTTACCAAACATGTCTGATTACTGGTCAATGCAAGAATCCATGAGAAAAAAGAGTTATTTCCCATGCTATAGAGTCGTAGCTATAAAGAGCTATTTCAAGGACAGGTTTCAAATGTTGATGTCTAAATAATTATACTTCAACCTATTTAACAAACCTAAAACTGCTACCAAGACTTACTATGTGGATGAGTTAGTTTCTTGTTTGAAATCTACTTTTCCTAAAGCTAGAACTGAAGCAACTTTCCAAAGCATTGATAAATCAATGGCTAAGTTCAAGGGAAGATCGACTCTAAAACAATATGTTCCACTGAAACCCATAAAGAGAGGTATAAAAAATGGAAAAGGTGTGATTCTGACAACGGCTATTGTTATGACTTCAATAATTATGCTGGTAAAGATCTCGAAAATGTAGTTCTTTAGGTGAAATAGTTGTGGGGAAGCTTTCATCAACTGTAAGAGGTGGCAAGAAAGACGTTGTGCTATCTTTTGATAGTTGTTTTACATCTGTCAAACTGTTGTGTGAAACAAGTCATCCTAGTGTCGCAACATGCATCGGAAACAGGACAATTGTGCCAAAGTTTGAAAATAAACTTCACAAGTATGATAGTGAATTTTCATGTTGTAAAGAAGATGTACTTGCAGTATCATGGAAGGATTCCAAGCAGTTTGTTGTCCTGAGTAACTTTCACTCTGACACTGTGACAACGGTGAAAAGACAGAATGGAGAGGAAAAGAATGTTACATACCCTGAAGCAATTGCGTTGTACAATGAGATAATGGGAGAGTTGACATTTCAAATCAAAAAGTCGGTGTCTACGATTTTGACAGAAAGTAAAAAAATGGTGAAAAAGGGTGTTCTATAAACTTCTCCTGGCGTCTGTTGTCGATGCATGGATTTTGCCCCAAGAGTTTAACAAAAGATAAGTCTCTTTTGACGTTCATGGGGCCTCTAGCTGAACAGCTGCTTGCCGAGGGATCAACACATAGTTACTTCTGTCAAAAGAAGGTCTAGCGTAGGAAGGACGTCAAAAAGAGTAAAAACAATGTCAAACGTCGGTACCCATTTGCCTGTGGATGGACAAATCAGAAGAAGATGCAAGTGCTGCTCAGATCGCCAGGTAGAAAAACAAACAAAAACCATGTGCCAAGAATGTGACCTACCACTTTGTAAAAACCGTTTTGCAATATGTCACTCATACTTGATTATGTAAAAGTGTTTACTTCATGTAATTGTGTAATTATTGTATTGAATTTATTGTTATTTTTTCGTTGTAATAAACATCAGTTAGAATAAATTATTCATTCTTATTCACCTTCTTTTTACTAATAACATATTTTTTAAACTACTAGTGAGACATATATGTCCTATGGTCACCTACCACTGGGACATATATGTCCCGGCAAAAGAAAAAAAAACGTCTGTAAAAAATAGTAAACATTATTAAACGTCCTAGTATATTTTGATACAACCATTTGATTTATATCGAAATTTCAAAAATTTAAAATCGGTAGTCAAAGGGTTAAGGGACTATTTCAGGACGGAATGTGCACAAAACAAACTAAGCCAAAGTCTGGAGATCCTGGTTCCGTAGAGTTTACCTCGTCATGGCCGCACTATGAACGTCTGAAATTTGTATTGGACCAGATGACTAATAGGAAATCTACTGGGAACCTCTCAACGTCTAGTCATGCGAACTCCCAGTGCACATCAAATACACCCGTTATTGTTGAGTCTTCCTCTCTTCTTTGTGACCTGGAAGAAAATAGTGACGACTATTTTACCGAGATTGTTGAACAATCCAATGATTCTTTGCTTCTGCTAATGCTACGAACTTATCTGATAAACTGTGATGCAAGAACCTCGCTGCGTTTTGCCTAATACGACGTAGAAGAGAAAAAAGCCAATCAGAGGCCATAGGAATCGCTCTTATGAGCTTAAAAGCAGAAACTGCAATACCTCAATTAAAAAGTTCAAGAACTTCAGAATCGACATTATTTGATGAGGACCGGCATTTTTTGATAGCCTGCAGTCACATGTAAAAATAATAAAACCAGAAAATAAGCTCCTTTTCCGAAATTAAATTCAGCAGCTTGTTCAGCGTTATGCTTACCATGACTTCATCAATCCGGGAACACCGATTGGAAGTGATTTTTCTCGAGACGTTGAAACGCCAGATCTATACAACTTTACCCATTTGAAACCTTTATAATAAGGAAATAAATGTTCAGGAATCAATAATAAACACATCGTCAATTCACAGAGAACAATATTAATTTACCTTTTCCTAACTAAAATTAAGTAACAATACAAGGTTTATCAATACATTTATACTAAAAATAAGTATTTTTAAAAATAAAATTGTAATTACAAAAGAAATGAAAATGCATCCTTTACAAATTATGAACTGCAGTTAAGACTGAAATGTTACATAGGCAAAAATACATTAGAAAAATTATACTACGAGTAAAATACAATTTCAATTAAAAATAAAACTAAAACTTCAAGATTTGTAAATTACAGATATTTACAAAATCAATGATACTAATCACAAATTAAAATATTATCCTACATACTCAAACTAAAAATATTAGTTCATACTAAAATATTAGCCTACATAATAATAAAAGGTACAAGTACATAGGAAATTAATGGATTTAAATTCCAATCAAAGAGAAAAATAAAATAGCTGCTGACTAATTTTAACCGGTTGGATTCCGTTTTGTTTCTTTCTGTTATGGGCTAGTAATGCATTTTTTGTTGTAATGCCAGTTCCTCCATATTTCTTCAGAATTTCATTAGAATATTAGTCAGTGTAAATAATAGGATTAGCTTAGAAGTACATTTTGAAAATGTCTCTTACTTGTAGCGCACACATGGAATGTCGTCCTCTTGCACTGTTTGCAGACAATAAGGTCATTTTACTGGGAAAAACTTGAATGTTCTTTAGATGATGCTGAATGCATTCGTTGTCAATGATGGCACTTTGCAAAACACAGTAATATTGAATTATACCATCTGCGGTCGTTTCTTTGGTACGCTATTTGGAATACAAAATGCCAAGTGCACATTCAATCGATTTTCTCGCTCTGGAGTGACGTTTTTGTAAACTTCTTCGTCAGGTAAAATATTTTCATTGTTGTAGGGTATCATGACATTTTTAACAGTGGGTAGGCGTCGTCACCCAAAACACAAAAGGCACTTCTTTGTTCGTCAATAGTAAGCATTGGTCTTTGGAATTTGTAGGGTTCCATCTTGAAGCATCTGGTAAACACCAGAAGTGCAAAATGTTCCTCCATCACCCTGTTTTCCATGGCCCCTACATCAACAGTAACAAAGCGGTAGTTACTGTCCGCAACACCCTGCAATACCACTGAGTAGAAGTGTTAGTAGTTGTAAAACATGGTGCCAGAGTTAGGTGGGCAAATTATCCTGACATGTTTACCATCAATACAACCTACCGTACGCAATTTGGAAAGTTGCACTTGTCATTGAAGTCCTTTGCAATGATTAAAAATCATTCTCCGTCGGTGTTGGCATGTGTATCGGTTGTAATAAATCCCACAAAGCTGCAATAGTTTCTTTTATTATTTTACCTACTGTGGAAGCTCCCATTCTAAATTCAAAAGACAAATGATTGAAAGATGCACCTGTGGCTAAATAGCGAAGATTTAGCCCCAGTCTTTGAAGTTTGGGTGAAACTAGTTCTTTGATATAATCAAAGGTTGTAATGTTCATTCGTAAATACTCAAAGAATCTTTCTGGATGATCCCTCAGTTTAGTGTACAAATGTTGATACTCATCGAAGTCCTTCCATTCCTGGTTCACAGGATGCACTTGAGACTCACATGCACCTACTTGAGAAAATAAAACCACTTATTTACAAAGAGTCTAAAATAATGTCTTCATCACTACTTGAGTCCGCCATTTCGTGCTGCTGTCAATAAGCGAATGACCGAGCGTCACCGTGTGTATGTCCAACTTCCTGCTAGGTAACCAGTCAGCAAGCAACAAGCGACCAGCTAGGCTACCAGATACCTGCCATGCTCCATTGTTCTTCGACCCTAATGCAAGTAAACGCGCTCGAAGTCCACGATTTTGAACTACGCTCTTCGTCCACTGCGCTATTCGTGCACGACACCGATACTACTTGGGGCGTCTGGGGGTTTGGCGCCGTCCATGTAACGTAGCATGACGCGTGGAGGGGAAGGAGGAGTTCAGCGCAGCGTTACTTTACGTTGAGTAAGGGGTTAGGGGATATTAAAATCTTTATTCGTTACATAATACTTTTGACACTCGTGCGTACTTGGATTACAATCGAAGCGATATTTTTCAGCGTACCTCAGGCTATTTACCAGCACTAATTGTTATGTTAATTAAAATAGGGACAAACTATACAGATCTGCATCGTCGGCTCCACTAAGGTGACCTACGACCGTGAAATTGGCGCCAACTGTTATATTGGCCTTGGCTTTATTTTTATAATTGACGATGCTCACAGAGCCATAATTAATTTACAATTAGCACAATATATTAAGACTATAATGAGAGAATATTCTTAAAGCATACAAAGGAATAGTGTACAATGCGACATTTAACTACAAACATACAAGATAATCATTAAAAACATGTTTAAAAGCTAATAAGAAACAAAGCTAAAAACTAAATATAAGTGCATGAGGCAGATGTGACGGCTCAGCCAGCACGCTGCAGGACGCCGGTGATGTGCTCCACGTAGATGACCCTGCTCCTGCGGAACGCCTCGGAGATACACCGCCGAGTGATGACCTCTGACCGCTGCCGACCGAAGCCCAGATGACGGAGGGTGGTCCAGTTCGCAGAGTCCCAGGCATCCAGACTACCCACCACCAGGGCATCCACGGACACCGAGAAGCCGGAAGCAGCCAAGAGACGTCCCAGCGGGCAGTACTTCTGAAGCTTCCTGGTCCTCGCCGCAGCCACCGGACCCCAGCCATCCTCGTACGGGACTGTGACATCTACAATCCGGACGACTCTCCTCGCAGCGTAGACGGTTACCAGGTCCGGGCGCAAGCGCCGCATCTCAGCAGTGACAGGGATCTCCGCCGGAAGAAGAGCGGCGAGTGGCAGCTGAAGGTCGACCCGAACCTCCACACCCTCGGCAGGGGAAGCTCACCAACGATGACCCCAAGATGTCATTGTGCCGACGAGTGACTGCAGGCATAGAAGGCAAACAGTGGCAAGGACGTGGGCCGTCGTCTCACGTACGTATCCACATCTCCTGCCCGCCGATCCTCCTCTCCCCACCGGCGGTACCCGTTGAGCGGCAGGGTGTCGAGGTGAGCTTGGAAGAATCTCCAGTCGGCGAAACGGCAGAAGCGCCCAGCGGTCATCATGTGGTTCGCCAGGGGACGGGTCGTTGTAACCCGCGCAACCCTGCCCTGGTCCGGCTTCGCCGCAAGAGTCGCCCGGTGGAAGGCCTGCATCGCAGACCGAAGAGCGACCCCTGGAGCCCCGTCGACCTCGGAGGCCGACTCGCCCGTACCGTCAGCTGGAAGGACCCCTTGCTCACACCAGCCCCGAATAAATAAATATAAATAAATATTTTATTGCAGAACATTATAAAAATGTATAGCAATCGTCAGGAGTTATCTACAAGCTAAAATTTTCCATTCATACACATCGAGAACCTTTCAGACTTACAGTTTATACATGCACTCTCCATTCATTCGAATTATCCCTCTGCACCCGTCATAATCAATTAATGTATGGTCTCCCAAATGTGTGCCATAAACTCGTTTTGCTGTAAATGCTTCTGCGACCAAAACGTTTTTGAGGCGAGTTTTAAATGCCTTGGGCATTAGGGCACTTAATCGAATTTGGTAGTCTGTTGACAAGTTGAGCTCCAGCCTGGGATGTAAACGCTCGTGAACTACCGTTCTGTGTTGGGCAGTCCGGTAGTTCTCCTGCCTCTCGTTTCATACAGTGAATATCCTCCCTCTTAGCTGGTCGCATTTTTCTTTGAAGAAAGACAGGTTTGTAGGATGTAGAGAGCAGGGTAGTGTCAACAGTTTCAGATTTTTGAATGCTGGTCTACACGACTCTCTTCTTTGTAACTTTGCAATTGTTCGAACGGCTCGTTTTTGCAAAATGAAAACTCTTGAAATGTTTGCGTTTGAACAACTTCCCCATAGCACCAATCCGTAAGAGAGGTGCGGGAAGATGAGTCCATAATATGCCGTCATCAGTACCTGAGTTGGGCAGTATTCGGACAATTTCCTCAAGGCATAAATACCTGAAGATAACTTGGAACAGACATGGTCTATATGATTATCCCATGTCAACCCTCTATCTAGAAGTATTCCAAGGAATTTCATTGAGTAGACCTCTGTGATCTCAGTTTCATCCAACATGACAGTTGGACTATAATCTGAGTCTGTCTGTCGCAAACTGAAGTGAATGAACGTTGATTTTGTTGGGTTCGCTTTAAGATTGAGCTCATTGAAGTACTGGATTGTACAGTTGAGCCCCATGAATGAACTCTTTCGAGCTCCACTTTGAATCCGCACTGAAGCAGAAGTCGTGTCGTCTGCGTACTGGACGAGTCGCCCTTCTTGTACAGACGCACCAACGTCGTTGACGTAGATTAAAAATAGCAATGGACTAGAATGGATCCTGTGGTACCCCATAGCTTAGTTGTTCTGTCTTTGATCGGATTCCGGAAATATCTACGAATTGTGTTCTATGACTAAGATACGATTTCAGCCACTCTAGTGCCTTCCCTCGTACCCATAATATTCCAATTTTTGAATTAGGACTTGGTGGTCAACACAGTCGAAGGCTTTCGACAAGTCAAGGAAGACACTTAGAGTGTTCCTTCGGCTCTCTATTTCTTCCACTATCATGTCAACCAGACTCACGACAGCGTCAATAGTTGATTTGCCTTCGGAATCGGAATTGACTTGGTGACAGTAGATTGTGCCTTTCAGGAAGCACGCAGCGCGAGAAAAAGCTTTTCGAAAATTTTGCTGAATACCGGCAGCATTGATAGGGCGATAATTTTGAACGGAATAGGGGTCGCCTTTTTGAAAATTGGGGTAACCCTTGCGATTTTAGTGAGGAGGAAAGATCCCGAATGAAGGAGGTTCACCAAGTGTTCAAGTGGCTTTAACATATGCTTTGAGCATTGTTTTATAAGCCACGTTGATATGTAGTTTGAGTCATTGGATTTTTTGCATGAAAACCCTCTTATCACTCTCTCAATCTCCTCCTCTGTTACTGGGGATAAGGCCATTGAGGCCACTGGGCTCGGCGTTGCTAAGGGTCGTGACCGATTCTGTGGTGGACGGAGATCAGGAGATCAGGAAGCCGCCCAGCGAGACGATTGCGGGCAGTCCTGGCGGGCAGTCCCACATAACTAAAATGTCAAATAATAATCATTAATACTAATATTCTGATAGTAGCTTTGTTTAAAATGATATTAAAATTCAACCAACACAATAATTGTGAGGGTTAGGACCAAGGCTGAGCTCCTGCTCTATCTAGGCACCCTCACAATTATTGTGTTGGACAGGACTGAGCCAGTAAATCAGGATTGAACAAATACCGGTAGTTATACAGTACTTTTGAAGCTTACTTTAGTTATTTTATGGCTAACATTATGGTTTTCTATGTCCAACTGCTAGACCCGTTTTAATTTGAAACAAAAAATTCAGGCTTAACAAAAATTATTCCCCTTGTTCCTTTACTTAATTTTTATTTCAGATATGCCATGTTGTGTTTAAGGGTACTATTAAAATTATTATGCTCTTGTTTTTCTTGTTCAGCATCCCCTGGCCGTGAGCACGATTTGATTTTGGAAGAACTCCTCCGAGATGGCGACGACTCTGAGTTGGACGAGTTATCTGAAGAAGATGAGGAGATCAATCTAACTCGAAAGAGTGATTCTCTGAAAGATCCTGTTACGCACTTGTTTAACATTATTGGAGAAGAACAATATGATCATAATTTTGGCAACATTCCATACGACGATGAAGAAAATGAAGTTGTAACTGTGGACCTCGTGTTCTTTTTAAACCATTGAAGTTATTCCTGTAGTACCTATTATAATTGTCAGTATTGTTTAAATATTTCAATTGTATATATATTCCGATTATATGTTTATTACTACTTGTCCTTTGCTTTGTTATTTATTTACTCGTCAGTTAACTGATTTAAAATTACTACTATAGCATTGTAGCATCAAAATGCTTCTGATATCGTGGTTTTTTCGTCACGCTATTCGGAAGTAGTGCTTGATCTAAATTGCTCACGTAAACACGATCTCGCATTGGCAAATATTGAAATATTATATTTTATTACTAGTCCGGAAATACGCTCTTTGCTAGTGTCAGATCGTGTTTACGTGCGAGACAAAAGTCGAGCGCGGAATTTAGATCAAACATGGGCAAAGCTTTTCGGACGAGTATCTTCTATTATATAAAAATGAATCGCAAAATGTGTTTCTAAGCGCATAACTCAACGACGCCTGGACCAATTTGGCCAAATCTTTTTTAAAATGTTCGTTAGAGTTCAAGGATGGTTTTACGGCGAGAAAATTCGAATAATTGCCGGGAACCCCTTTAAACAGCCCTTTTCTTTTCCCATACAAACGTGTTGTAACTAAAACGTAAACAATTTGAGCTTTATTGCTATTCGTTGCCAGCTGATACCCTATTTTTATAAAACATATGTACAGTAAAAAAACCAAAACAAACGGCCACATTACAAATCTTTTTGACAGGACGAAGTCTGTCGGGTCAGCTAGTTGAACGATAATTTCGTCATTCTACAAAACAAACACACAATTTCGTAATATGGTTAAACGTGTAAAATCAATAAGAGGTTAACCCATTCAATTTCAAATTTTTTTTTCTTTCTTTTTCTGTTAATATTGTTGGAAGTACTTCATAAAAACAATATATAGCATATAAATAGCCAGTTCATTCCAAATGTCACTAATAACTAATTTTTTTTCAAAGTCCCAATTGGGGATCGTGGCAGTTTGAGGTAGAAATAATAACAGGCTACAACACTAAGCAAAAAATTCTGTGTATTTACATGTTTTAGAAATTAATCACTTGAATAGGCTACAACATGTAGCTAAGATTTTAGTTGATTAACACTTTTAGAAGTTAACATTTTCTCTTATGCCAGTCGGCGAAACAATGAACGTGAAGACCTACATGGCATTTTGAACATTGTTTTCTTGCGTTTCTTTTGCAGACTCCACACTTTCTTTGTTTTCCTTCATGTGTACGCTCTAGCATGTGCCCCACAGGGTCCAACCTCACTGCCTCCTCAACACGTTTTATTGCTGCTTTAGGCAAAGATGGCCTTCCTGCATTTCTAGGGTCTGAGATTGATGACCGAGCCAGATAGGCCCTTGTTACACTCCTTTTGAAGTCAAGCAAAGGCACTCTTGGGTTCGCCATGCAATACAGAATGTATGCATTTACAAGTGTTGTGTCAACTAAAAACGTAAAAATTGGGAAGTACCACTTTTTGCCTTTTATTTTGATGCGGTATCTATTTACATACCAATCCATTCTATCCACACCGCCCATACTTTTGTTGTAACTTGAAATGCAGTAGGGCTGGTCAACCTTTACATACTTTTTCATTTCTTGACCACCTGTTCACTTTCTGTATGGGTTCTAGTCCTTCATTGTTCGACATAACTTTGACGGACGAATTATCTTTCCATGAAACTGCAAATACATGACTTTCACGGTCATGTACAAAGTCATAGGTACCTCTTTCTTCTTTTGCCATTTCCTTCTTATCTTTCAATGGACATTTGTTCATCATTTTCAACTGTGCTGTACCTGTAGCACAGACCTTCATTCAGTCAATTTTGCATTAGCTGATATCACGGGAAGAAATTGTCAAAGAAAAATGCATTGATGGGTTATCTACTAAAGCGACCTTTTTCATTACAACGGAAGCTCTAGCGATGTCATTTCTCTTAGTTCATTTTTCTTTTTTCCCTTCATACAGTTCAGTGTGAAACAAATATCCAGTTTCACCACAACACATAGCCCATTGCTTGAACCCGAACCTGATTGGTTTACCTCGTATGAACTGTTTCAAGAAATGGTGTCCGTAATAACGTACCATTTGTTCATCTATGCTAAGATTTTGTGAAAATACCCCAAACTGCATAAAGCTTTTATTCAACATGTCGTACAAAGGGGCAATTTTGAAACACTTCTTGTTCGATCCATCAGGAAGTATATTGTTGTTGTCATTGAAATGCAAATTTCTTTTGATTTCAACCCATCTATGTTTGGACAAACATTTCCTTACACATACCGTCGACATATCTTCATCTTCACACCAGTATAGGTGTTCCTGCGGGAGAATGATAACTTGAAAATAGCAGGATGCCAAGGAATTTCCTTAGGCAATCAGTCGTAAATGCAAAGTCATGGCGATTTTGTTGAACTGCGTAACTAACACTTTCTCTAACAATGTGCTGCATAATATTCTCATCGAATAATGTTTCAAACACTTCAACGGGTGTTTTGTCTTTCAATTCTTCTTTGATTTTATCTCTGTGCTCTGAAATAAAGTAGTCGGGAGGTAAATCCAACACAAAGTTCGGTTGTTCCTTTTGCCAATCAGTATCGGGCTTAGTTTTTTGTTACTTTTTATATTAGTTGTTCTTGTCTTTGTTTTTAGATTTTTAACTTTATTGATTTTAGAAGTTTTTTGAAAGAAGTTTCTCATTTGTTTGGGAAGTACTGGGAGCATGAATGTCACTTGATACAAGCTTAGGCTTCTTTTTGCCATAGATATTATCAATAGAAGTACGCTTTCTAGGCCTACTGCTAGGTTCAAACTTATGTTCGTCTATTATGTCAGCTGAATTATCCAGGTCCCTTTCCGTGAAATGTATTTCAATTCTTCCCGGAACGTCTTTCGCCACACAATCATTGCCCAAATCGTCCTCATCTATATCCTCTAAATCCGAAACTGCGTCAACCTTTTCTGGGGGAAGCTGTATTACGTTGATTTCTGAATCATTTTCTATAGAGTCCAAAAACTCTGAGTCGTTTAGTAATGATTCAATTTCATCCAGTTTCAAACATTCCAAGTTAGCCATACCTAAAATAACAAAAAAGGAAATCAATAATAATATTGGTTTTTTATGTGAGCTAAAATGATACTGTCATGATCCCCAAATGGGTATCGGAGTTTTCATACATATGTTTCCTAACCTAAAAATTCCAGAAGGAAAAAGTCTTATTTTTTAGGTTAGTTGGAAGGTGGTGAAACTAGGTTACGAGTTGTATCGGTTTATATTGAAAGTTAGTAGTATTACAGCTATTTGAAGCAGGTAATGTCATAAAGATATCTACTTACTGGTTGTTATGGAGATCAAATGAATTCACACAACAAAAAAGATGAGACAAACATGATTCTATTATGTCATATGACAGAACACAGACCAAAGACTAAGGAAAAAACAAAGCCTGGCGCCAAAACGCCAGTACTGCCAACCTAAAAATGTTAGAACAAAATATCCCCATTTGGGGATCATAAAATTGATTAATCAATGATTTTACAACAAAGAAAGTCAGCTGTTGCGTCGCGTTTGACGCAAAAGTAGGCTTTTGCGGTAAGATTAACATGAAGCTAATTTAAGTGCTCGGAAAAGAAGTGATAGCAAAAGACAACACAGATACGTGTGTAATTATTAATGAAAACGACAAGTTTCAAGCAGCATTTTAGTATTGAAAGTCATACGTTTTCGAATAGTATGACGAAAATGTACAGTCACTTAGAGACAAAACTAATAGTCTCTAACTATAAACAACAGTGTATAGTGTTAAGTGTTTTTATGAGCCGTGCAATTGCTACGTGCTAATTTAACAATTGTAGTTAATAACATTTAAAGAAATAATGTCTTTACATCAGATCCATAAGTGACCCAGTGACACTTCGGTGGGGATTAGTTATGTAAAAATTTTTAAAATGTGTAACTAACAACCATTGACTCATTTGTTTGAAGTTCCCTAGTTGATAACTTTCCGGCAAAATAGTTAATAGTATACAAATTAATGATATGTTAAAACCAATAAAACTATCTAAACCCAGGGCCTAAATTATCTAAATTGACAAAATACAAGGCCTATGTATAACTCATCATAGTGCACAGGAAAATACACATTTCCTGCGGACGATTTTACTTCAAAATACTCTGATATCTTAGTAACTTAGCTCACTGCGCGGAATATAACTATTTATGGTTTTAATTTCAACTAAATAAATTACGGTGTCCTTAAACGAATATAAGTTTAGTATTATGTACTTTTCAAGTGTAAATTCAAAATTCACTCTTGCCTTACCGACTTTAATCTGTGATATGTACTATGTAGCCCTGTATTATAACAACAACGAACAAGTTTACGTTATATTATGTGTGAGTTTGTTTTTAATAAACCTCAGCAATCAATATTTTACATTTAAATTTTAGTTAAAACAGTGAGTATTGTTAGAACTTAAAAGCCCTTTAATAAGTTTAATTTAAGAAACAATTCTAACTCTCCAAAAGATGTTAGTTTTTGTAGTTAAATTTAACTCAGAGAAGCAACAATTATATTTGTAAAATTACTCGTAACTTACCAGGACTGAGCAAGATGAAATCGACAGCTGACGACTTGAGCTTGAGGAAATGCTGAACGTAGGCTTCCATGAATAGACACTTCGAAATCAACGACAACAGTCTTTGGATTCAAGTGTTCACTAATTCTGCACATTTTCTTTTATTACTTCCAGAGCGTATGTGTACGTATGTTTTATTTTGTTTTAAAGAGGCAGAAGACCAACGGCGTGTACAGTTCATTTGGTATCCGTGAACAGTAAAGAGTTGAGTGAAGAATCTTGCCGAGTACTCAAAAGTACCATCCATTTAATAGTGTATCTTGTTTACACAAAATTTCAGATTCGTTTCACAAGAAAAACTACAATTCCGTGCTCTCTATCATTGTGCATCAAGAATGGTTCACCTTTTATCGTTAACACATTCATATTGTCTAAAGCAGCATGAACTTCAATGTCACATTTTGGTAGCTCTGGTAATAAATTTCTCCTCGCTTTTAAAATATTGTTACTTATTTAACAACAAATCCACGACATCTTTGTTTTGTTCCAATTCTGTGTGAATTTGTTTTAATGGTCTTTCATCTAAATCGTCACGGCTTCTCGTTTGATACTATTAGATATCAACTTACGTGCATCAACTTCTTCATTGGGTTGTGCATGTTGATGCTCGCCGTCAATCCGTGAGAAAGTATTGTCAATCGTGTACACTTTAACACTACATTTCGCCAAAGCACATCTCAAACCCGTTCATCACTTTTTTACTCACGCGATAAAATTATATTTGTAATTGTTTAAAACAGTTGCTCCGTACCCCTCTCACTAAACCCTATTTTTAGTGTTATGCACTCTATCACATGTCCAAACACAGTTCCATTCACACAAAATCCCTATACACCCACGTATTCACTATTGACTCTGTGCGGTCGCTGCTAATCACAAACTGTGATGAGCAAAGAAACTAACTTCTTACTTTGGCAGTTTACTGTTATGCGTAGTGCCATTTGGTTGGTTGAATGGGCGTCTTTTGTGTACAAGGGGGCGCAGTGTCGGTCGCTGCCTTTGCGGTCACATACCGTTCACGCCTGGTCGCTTGCATCCCCCATCCTCCGCTGCCTACCAGAGTTCAAAAGTTGGTGAGTTCGTAGTCAGGATTAAGGTACCTTTTCCTGACTCTCTAATTATGGGATTAAAATTTGGTGAGTTCGAGGTCAACCGTTTATAGCGCTTGCATTAAATCGTAACAAACATCGAAGACAATATACCTGTCAGTCAATTGGGTCCCCGAATTCACGCAGGTGCATTACCGCTCTGCCTATTGTCTCGAGGGTAGGCCCCGGCGTCCGCCACATTATAAAGGAACAAATATACACTGCCAGATAAGTCACTTTCATCGTGATAAGCCCATGGGAAAGAGATGCAGTTGCAGCTCTATTACGCGAGGTGCGAATAGGTTTGCCCCACTGCCAAAATATTTAAAGCGAATGAACACGTTGACGATAGTCATACAAACCATTGCAATCAAAAATAGTAAAGTATACGATGAACGGGACCGCAACCAGAAACGAACTAAACAAAAGGTAGTGCTTTTTATTAGAAAATATAAGTGTACGACAAAACTGTACAGGAACAGGTTGTATATGTTAGGATCGTATACCACTAATATTCAAAACAAATTGAAGAGATTTAATAATACATACACTGACCTTGTAGTGAATTCCGGAGGGATTCAGATGTCAGAATTCTCAAGCGATACCGAAGAGGTTTTACACCAGGGTGTTGAGGATTGGTTTCTCCCTCCCTTCACTCTTACCCAATGGGTTAGATAAGACATGCTGTACTTATCTTCGTGCTCGTTTTAATATTTCGGGAGATCTTCAAACGTGTCCCTATTGTTGAAGATGGTAACTGCCTATTTAAAATCTGAGTGTAGTCGAACTAAATACCCAAGACTTCCATGCAGAAATTAGAGATGAAAAAACAAACCATGTTGTTAGGGATTGGAAATCACATTGGGACACATATGGACACACACACATGATATACATGGACACACATCTACTCGCCTTCAATTTACCGGAGGTTCATGGGTGACATTAGTAGAAGAGGGTTTGGGACCGAATTTAAAGTAGTACGATACTGCAAGATATTTAGAAGGAATGCCGTCATCTACGAAGTCGATATGAATAAAGGACCGCTGGGAAATGTGATTCAACTGCGCAAGGTAACACCAATGAACGTCGTCTGGGAATACATAGCAGGAGCACCCAATTTCCACCTCTTATGTGACGGTCGAGCTAAACATTACGAAGTACTAACATTAGTATGCAATTGTCTTCCACAGATGCAGACGGTGCTGCAACCTGAGACAGCGGTACGATTAATCATCAGTTGACTTAACTAAAGAGGGTATCTACAAACATAAACACAACACTGCTGACAAAGTGCTGGTAACTCTGTAACCATGTCACTCTCTGTTGACAGAAAAATTACTAAATGGGACAAACCTCAGCTAAAGATTGTAAAAACCGAATCGCTTTTAAGCAAAATTGAGCAAAAAACTTAAGTCGTACCAACAACACAAGTTTCCCCAGATACTACTCCTTCGGCAAAAATGTAGCTGCATCAGCAAAATCAGTAGATAAGGCTAAACATTACCCGAGTATTGAAAATAATCAGACTACAGCGCAAAGTCAACCTTATGAAAATGAATCAAAGCATCAAAATAATAGTACACATATTAGCGACAGTTTGAAATATAACATTCTTAAACAAATTGTGCATGCAATCATCGAGAAATTCGGGGTTGACACCACAATACTTGACACAAAACCAAAAAGAAGTAATATGCTGTATTACTGAAGATATCTGCAAATTTGCAGGGTGGTCAGTAACAAATGGAATGAAGAAAAGCCAGAAAAAGTGTGTAAAGTACTTCAATACATTTTTTAATGATATGCTAGATCTGGAATCTAATTAATTAAGAAATACTCAAATAAGGAGGATCCAGACGAAAATGCACGATCGAACTGTAATAGTATTGTTGAATTAAGCAAGGAATATGGTCAACTACAAGAGGACTTAGAATATCTGAGGATTCCAATCGAATATGATTCTGAATTCGTATGTGACGCAATGAAAGAAGAATGCCTCCTTCAAGATAAAACAGGTTAGGTGATCTCTCCACTTGAAAAGAGTGATCTTCGTGATATTGTATTGATGAATGATAGTTATAGTGATGATATCGAATTAGTAAAAACAGACAATACAAGTCTGATGGATATTAAATTAATCTCTACCGCAGATTCTAGCATTGTACCATTTTGCATGATGTGTACACAAAGACTCACAAACATTGAGAACTCCAGTGACGAACAATTTTACTGGGAAAATAGATTTAGGAAACCATTAATATTCACTACCTACAAACTAACTTGGGACATTATCCTGACTAAGGATGATACGTTTACGGACCTGGCAAAGGAATTTGTAAGCTTGCATAGACGATTTGAGTACTGCACTTGGACAGAAATGGCAGTGGAACGTGATATTGAAACTTCCTTCTCATCTTTTTAGTTAAATCAGTCATTTTCAACAACTGTGTGATAAAATCTTGCTCCAACTGGATGAACATGACAGTAGATAGTAATAGTGATAGAGTTGTCCTTACTGTAGATGAACATAGATCCTTCTGTCACATATTTTTTATAATTTAAAAGTACATTTGGACTATTTCAGAGACATCCGATACGACACATTTGATGATGTTTTGTTTGCAAATGGTCGGACCTGGAGTTCAGTTTTTGAAGAAGGTCGTGTAAATGACTCTTTCCTCAACTCCGTTTATGCAACAAAGGCCAGTAAAGTAAAATCGGAATCAGATGATGACACTACATGCGATGACATTTGTAGTGTGCCAACAAAAATAGCAAAAGCATTACACAGCGCCAAAACAGATGAAAATACCCTCATGCCATATTACTGTATAATGATCTTTCTACAACATCAACAGATCAAAGAAACGGAGACGATCTACAATCGGTTTAAGAACATACACCTGATGCAACCAGTCGGCGATAAGGAAGTAAACTCGTTAGTGTATGACAATGAGTTAGACGATGACAATTTTGGAGAAAGATTAAGACTTTGCATTAAAAAAGAGATCATATCGCAGCTTAATTTTGACCGTCTACTAAGTTTCAAACGCAGTAGAAAAACTATAAGTGGCAATTTTGTCGTTTGCGCAAATTGTCGCGCAAAACAAGAAAATCAATAGGAAAAGTTCAAGCAAAGTGTCTAGTTTTGAAGTTGAGCAGAACAACGAAAGCAGCAAAAACAAGACACCTTATGGCAGTAAGAAATCAAAATGCAAGGAATACAAATTTGAAGTAACGTGTACAGACAAATTGCGGATCACCGTTAATAGCCGTAGACCTTCAAACACAAGGCACGAAGGACGTCTTCGAGCTTATCAACTGCGAGGTATAGAGAGACAACAATATCTATTCTCAAAAATGTCGATACTAAAACCATTCAGAACCGTGATATTCAAAACCTAGATGAACAAGCTAGGTTACAGCTGAACTATGGATCCGTAAGGACTATATTAGTATTGAGGAAAGCGCGTTCTAAAGCATTCAAAGAGGACGATTTTTACGCGGACGACCTAATTGATGTTGTATTGAGGAAGAAAGCCGAGAGTGTTGAACCTGAGAGCGAACAATACATAAGGCAGGTAATAGCCAAACCTCTACAGGTGTTTTTGTTCAGCAACGGGCAGCGAGATCTTATAATGAGTCGATACTTTCTGATTGCTTACTTTGATGCTACCGGATCGATTGTCAAAATGTGTCACTAGTGCGAAAAAATGATTTTATACTATGCCATGGTTGTCAATGTAAACTCTGAGGTTGTACCTATTATAGAAATGTTTTCAGAAGAGCATGGTGTTGCACGAATTCAAGACTTTCTACTTGCATTCCAATTCTTTTGTCTCGAGAAGAACAGAACACAGTGGCCTGTGGTAAAAAGAGTAGTACGCGACTAGAGTTAGGCACTAATCATTGGAGTGGTTGGCGCTTGGAATACCAACATTTGGGCTATTTGATACTCGTATTTTGTAATGAGATAGCTAACAAGTATAAAAATCCAATACATCACACCGGCGTTGTCACCGTGCATATTTTCTGTCCACATGTAATGAAGATGATTGGTGATATACTGACAAAACTTAGCATTGTGAGTAAACCTGCCTGTCAATTCATTCTTCGCACTATGACAGCTATCATAGTGAGCGATTCGTTGCGACAAGAAGAAATCATCAACAAATACTTTGCGACTGTAGTACTGAGCGAGAAAATGTACAGCATGACAGTGAGTGCTCATCAATATGTCACAATATGTTAGTGATGATGAAATGAACGAAATGAATCGGGAAATGTTAGAACAAGCGGAAACAGAAAATCAAGATATACAAGAAGAATTTCCTGGGAAGCCGAAGGGGACGAAAACGGATAGCACGTTCAATCGGAGATTGACAATGAGAGAAGAAGAGGTAAATACATAGGATTAAATCTATTCTACTGTCCTGCCTTCATCGACTACTCTCAACGCGACCTAATGCCAATGTTACCACTATGGTGCGGGATTATGGTAGATTTAAACCCAAAAAGTTGTATGACAGATTTTCGAATTCTAATGTTAAAAATTTTTTTAAGATCGTCAAACATCGATTATTACAGAAACGCACTCATTAAAACTTGGACGAGTTATAAATGTTTTTAAAGAAAACGTAAAAGTATCCTTGAATTATGTCTGAATCAACTTTGCACAATACCGATTGTGCAATAAAGAGAGATAGAGATAAGATAATAAAGAGAGTAAAAAAGGAACGCTACATGCGTAGAAAACAGAAGAAACTGGTAATAGTTGCAATACAGAAAACTCCAAACTCGACGAAAACCAAGAGCTGACAGCGCATATAGAAAGTGTTATTGGAAATTGTAATGATGATATTCATTGTCCGCAAAATGAGATGTCAAAAATGCCTCCTGTATTCGAAAAATCAAACTAAGAAGATTTGGATGACCCTTCTATCGAAGAACATTGGGAAAAAGGAGAAGATTTTCCAATAACTATTTTGATTGTTCCGATGGTAAAATGCCAATAAGAAAGTTGAATTCATCGACCATTGGCATGAACACCAACGACAAAAGCGATGAACGAGTTCAATTAATAGCTACTGTAGACAAAGCAAATATGAATGAGGAGATTGAACAATCCAATGGTCCTAATAACGATTCAGTAACATCTAGAATTAGCTTAACAAAGGACTATCCTCATAAAAGAGCAATGCATAACGGGTTGTTTAAAAACCTTGCTTACTACTTAGGTAATGAGAATATAGAGTGAATTGTGTCTGACTACAGTAATGTTACAATGAGAAACACTCATATTTTGACTAACCTTCCAGCTGACGCAAGGCACCCGGTGATCCTACCTAAGAAGCATCCAGTAGTAAACATCTTGATTAATTACTATCACATAAAGCACCTTAATGCTGGAGTTCAGCTCACGCAAGCCATCTTGAGACAGCGTGTGTGGATACAACCTTCTAGAAGAATTATACGTACAAGGCTCTATAATGCTTCAAGCACAAGCGTAAGGTTCAAACCCCTTTAATGGGTAACTTGCCTTCCATTCGAACTACTTCTGTCCGTCCATTCTTGAATGTTGGAATCGATTATGGTGGTTTCTTCAATATAAAAACTCACAAGATTCGTACTCTACGTCTTACCAAGATGTACATCTGCGTCTTTGTATGCCCGGTAACAAAGGCCGTTCACATTGAGGTCGTCACTGATCTGACCACAAATGCCTTCATTGCTGCACTCACCCGTTTCGTTTCAAGGCGCGGAATATGCGCATCCATATCTAGTGATTGCGCCACCAATTTTGTTGGGGCAAATAACCATCTCAAACAGATTACTGACTCCCTTAACAAGTCAGAAATTCATTCATTTACAGCTCAAAAGGGTATACAATTTAAATTCAATCCCCGCAGCACCCCACCAAGGCGGACTGTGGGAGAGCGCTATCAAGAGCATCAAACACCATTTAAAACGCGCCATAGGAGAATATGTCCTCATTCTACCAGAATTCATAACGCTCACCACTCAGATTGAGGCGATACTCAACTCCAGACCCCTCACTGCTCTCTCAGAAGACCCAAAGGACCCTTCTGCCCTCACCCCTGCTCATTTCTTGATTGGATGCCCCCTAACAGCCATCCCCGAGGAGGATTTTCTTAAGGTTCCTTCCAACCGACTTAAACACTGGCAGTGAAGTAACTGTCTCTACATCAACAAATATGGAAAAGATGGCAAGTCGAGTATTTAAACACTCTGCAACAGCGGATGAAATGGACCACATCAGTTAGAAATCTTAAAGTCGGCGACTTGGTTCTCGTCCACCAGCCCACTCCTCCACTGACTTGGCCTCTAGCACGAGTCGAAGCAGTGTCTCCTGGCAGTGACGGCATCGTGCGTGTTGTGCACCTCAAAACTTCTCAAGGGCATCTCACCAGGCCAGCTCATAGGGTCTGCCCCCTGCCCTGCAACGTGGACTAGTTATAAGGCTAACTAGCACACAACCTTTGTAAATAGTTTTAACTTCAAGGGACATTTTTGTTTTGTTGAATCCTCTGTGGTTTCAAGGCCGCCGGTATGGATAATAAATATTCCATTTGGTTCATTTTAATAGATTTAATTATTAGTTATAAGGCACATAGACATTAAAGTGTTGTTCAGTAACCTAAGTACATTCAAATTCAAACTTACTGCCGCCAAATCAGCCAAGGTGGTACCACTGCACTGATTGACCAATCATGTCAAACCTAACCAAAAGAGCGCGCTTTCTGAGCAACGGTCGAGTACAAGGAGCAAGTCTTTCTTCTTCATCCAGCTCTCTCACGTTAAGCATCTCAAGTTACTCATTACTCAATTTTGACCTTTTACATTTACTTAAACCTCACACAAGTTAAACATTATTCTCATTTGGTCCATATTAACATTCTAAATTGCAATAGCCCAGTTTTTGTCTATAAAATTATCTTAACAATATTACTTTTCCCCCCTGCTTGCACCTCTACTACAGTGTCCAGTGCGGGCTACGGTGGCTGTTTACGCCTCTCATCTCATCAAGAAACAAGATCAGTGCGTGTGTGATAGTGCCGGGGCCCCGTGCAAAAAACCCGAAATTCTCGTCTGTGTCGTCTCTACTGTACCACAGGCCCGGAGATACCAAGGTGATTCCAGCCTCCCGGCTGGTGTACCCCCAGTCCCTAAACCACTTGGGTAAGTGAACTGTTCTATCATAAACTTTTGTATCACTTACGGCTCTTCATTGCCAGATCACAATTTTTAAACTAAAAAATATCACAACCTCAATTAACACTGAACCATTCTGACTGTTCTAAACCAGGAAAACGACATTACTGAACTTACCACATGATCAGACTTATGTGTACCTCAAAACAGGAACTCAATTATTCAAATCCTGTTCTACATTTCCTTAGAAAAAATCCGCAGATTTCTACGGTGAAAATGAACTACCTTTTGCCTGGCAATTCTTGCGTGCAAGAAGTAGAAAGCATTCACAGTGTTATTGAGCTGTTGTATTACCGTATTTAAAATTTCTTTACATTATTACGTGTCAAATAAAATGAATACTCATTTGAAATACAACAATACAACAGCTTGAGAAATCACAGCTTGGTATAACACAGCAGATAAAATATTGCAAAGTGCGCAATAAGATAACCATGACAACTGGTTTTCTCTCCCAACTCTGTTTTATAACAGCTACAAACCATTATTGTTATACTCTTATTTATGTTTGTTTTTTGTCATTTTATGAGTTTTTACCAAGAAGAACTATTTTATTAGAATTTTGGCTCTTAAATAAGATACCAAGCAAGTCAAACGACCGTATAAACTACTAAAATACAGGCAACATCAAGGTTAAAATTGGTTTTTTAGTTATAGCTCTTAAACGAATTAAGATACAAAGTTATATTTAATACAAAAAATATTCATATTAAAATTATCTTGACAATGATATGCAACATGCTATACCTTACTGTTTAATATTTTTGACTTATTCATGATAATAGCAACTTCAATGTTTACATCGATTTTGAGGTTAGAAATGTTTTGAAAACATGGTATGGTTTTATTACATACCATTAAAAGGCGTGCCGAGTTCTGAGAAATAATCCGTAAACGCCATAATTTTAATCGAATTTATAGTTTTACTACAGGGGGTCCCGTAAAGGCTTACGCGAATCATGTTCATAGCTCTAGCTTTGTCATGGCGCAACATATCAAAAAAATTGTTTCGCCAAAATGTCGGGAATTGTTTTCTGATTAAAACATGTACAATATGACCCACCTTTTTATTTAAAAATCTCGAGTTTTGACCCCGTGAGTTTCAGTATTGACACACCCTGTATACTGAGAATCTTAAAAATATTTTTCCTGAAATCTCCATGTATGATTTCCAGAGAATAAAGTTTGTTTCATCTTTCTAGCTCTAATAGTACTCCTGTAATCCGTTTAGGACACTTTATCGTGGCCACCCGGTATATAAAAAATCAACACACAAAATGTACTACCACTGGAAAGAAAATATTAGTACAAAAATTAAAATTTAAATACCATTTTCCATGAAATTTCTTATTGTGTAAAATGAATTTGACAATAAAAAGTTGTCACACTTAAAAGTTTTAAAATTTTGAATTTGTCTGATGTTTTCTGGTAATTTGTTAAACATCTTTTTACCAGAATGTATTGAACATTTCCAAACGGTGGCTATTAAAATTTAAAGGGTTTGCACTACATTGGCAAAGGCGAGAAGAAAAACAGCACATTGTGGGTCTTATTGATGGCGTGTTGAAACTCTTGATGATAGCTGAGTTTTCGGGCTCACTTTTGTTATGAGAACTTTTGAAGTCTCGTGAAATCTAAAATCTTATGCGACACATACAGGCGTTGGGTCCATTACAAAAAAACCATGCTTGGATGATCTGGGATTGAAAATGGATTACGTAGAAATGGGTTATTGCATTTACAAATGCAAATTGTGTTCTAATTACTTAGAAAAGTATAATTTATTTATTTATTTATTCAAGGTATTTTAATCATTTTGTGCTACAGGTCTGTAATGTCCCAAAACAGTCTAGTCTTAACAATACAAATTACAATAGTATAACATCTAAACTAAATTATATGTATAAACAATTTGCTGTATTCAGCTAAAATACAAACTAAGACACAAATTTACACTGTATGTAATGATACAAATTAACAGAACTTTTACAACTCACAACTAATAAAAATTACTATAATTTAATTCTACAATAGTAGTGACAAACATAAACATTAAAAATGTATGTGTCCACAAACCTTATTAACAAGGAATAATTTTAATCATTTTGTGTATGCACACATAAACTGCTGTGAAAATGTATCCAGAAACCTTCGTCTAGTCCCTTTCGAACTGTTCAAATGTACAACAGTAATGTGAACAGACGCGTAACTTATGATGGCAGTGAATTGCAAAATCAGTTTCAATTTAAATGGGAGTTTTAGAGCACAGTTCATGGTATGTAATAGAAGTTTTACATAGTCTATAATGCGGTATCAATGAAGTTGAATGCTCGCTTATCTGTAGTTATTGTCTTTTTAAGTTTTCCAATTCATTGCTGCCAGAGTTATACTCGTATGTTTACATCGTAATTAGTTATACTTGTTCAAATCTTTCGGTACAAAAAATAGACAACGTCACTTTGTATAGGGAAAATAAACATAAAAAGCATAGTAATAAGCATACATTATTTAATGTCAAAAGGGCAAAAACAATTGTGATAAGCGAAAATCAACAGCATTAAACACATTAATGCAGGTATTATTTAGTATAGCTGTTACTTGGTAGTGAAATGTAAGGGATGCCAAATTTAACACACATAAAAATGGACAGATTGCTCCCTTGGGATGACAAGGTTTTAACTGACCCTGAGCAAGTTCTGAGATAAAAAAGTTTAAAGTTTTGATTAATATAATAATCATATTAATTTTAATATAATCATAATACATCCTGTCATTATGAACCCATTGAGTTGATTTTTAAGTTAAAAGGTTAAAGCTATGTGGATGGCTAAGAAACATAGTGGTGTAAGTCAATTTTTTTTCATTTTGAGTTATGCAGCAGAACGCATCCAAATGAAAACATTCATCTAGGTTTATAGTGAGGTAAGTCAAAGTTACGTTTTTCACCGCTAGAAAGAAGCACGTACCGGCAGGCCTCAAGTCAAGCGCTGCTATCTAGCGGATCAGAGTGAAGTAAGTCTGACTTCCACCACTATGATTGTGTAGGATCCTTGCTTATGCAGTGAGTCTGTCTAGCCTACAGCGTAACAAGATGAATCTTGATGATGAAGATGTTCGTAATTATTTGCTAGATAGTGATAATACTGATGAAGACTCGGATTTTATTCCTGAGAATGGTGAAGAGCCTTCAGGCCAGACATTCAGACTATTTAATTATGAATGTCTTGAAAATAAGCAATTTTGAAATTACTGCGATGCACTAAGCATAACCTAAAAGGCATGCAATTGTAAAACTGTACATTAGTAATAATTAAGGTCTAACTAGCAAGTTATCACTAACTATTCTTTTAAATTAGGACAACTAATTAACTGCAGTTAATACTTTTATCTGCATTGATCTTTTAATGTTTGCAGATGAATCCCTGGGTGAACCTGCTAATCCTCTCTTACCAGAAGACCGAGATAATGCCTTGGTTGAAGACGGAGATGATGCAGTCCAGGGCTGTCAAACTAAACCGTTTAAGCCAAGAAAGAGACAAAAGCATGAGTCAAGAAGAGCAAAAGCAAAAAGACTCCGTAGCTCGGGACAGGAGTACATTAACGTGAAAGGTAGAGTAATACCAGCTAAAATGTTTCAAAACCTAAATTGTGGGTGTCCCAAGCAATGCAACACCAAAATCACCGAGGAAGAAAGACAGAAACAGTTTGAAAATTTTCATAAAATAGGAGACTTTGGTAAACAAAATGCCTATTTGTGTGGGCTTGTTCATCAGGCGCCTATAGTGAACAGGCGACCGCGGACTGGAACAAGAGGAAACAAGAAAAGTACACATTTGTTTCATGTTACAAAAGTAATGGCACTGTCAGAGTATGCAAAAAATATTTTTTACAAACCTTTGGCGTTAGTGATGGTAGAGTCACTAGAGCTATAAAAAAAGTGACAGACGGTCATTTTCCTGGAGAAGATTTAAGGGGAAAGCATGTAGCTGCTAAAAAAATCACTGATCAGCAAACACAAACCGTTGTTGACCACATTAGCAATTTTCCAGCATTTGAAAGTCACTATACAAGAGTCCACAATCCAAACAGAAAATATCTGAGCCCTGAACTTAATATCACACAAATGTACAGTTTGTATAAAGCTAGGTGTTTGGAAAATCAAACTGAACCTGTAAAAGAGTACTACTACAGGTATATTTTTAATACTAAATTTAATTTACAATTTCATACACCCAGAAAAGATACTTGCAAAAGTTGCGATAAGTATTTACTCAAGGTTAAAGCAGAAGACGATCCGGGGCAAAAAGCAGAATTGGAAAAAGAGCATGAGCTTCACTTACGAAAAGCTGAAAAGGCACGTGCTAGTTTGGAGGCTGATAGTAAATTGGCAAAGGATGATAAGGATGTACGTACTATAACAACTGATTTACAGAAAGCGTTACCATTTCCTGTATTGACAGTTTCTGAAGCGTACTATAGAAGAAACTTGTATTGCTACAATCTGGGAGTCCACGATATGGAAACCAATCTTGGTTACATGTATGTATGGGATGAAACAATAGCAGGAAGGGGGTCACAGGAAATATCCGCTTGTCTCACAAAGCATATCAAACAACATTCTTCTAAACGTATCATAGTTTATAGTGACTCTTGCGGTGGCCAAAACCGTAATATTAACGTTGCGTTGTCTCTAATGTTGGTAGCACAGGAAACCAACGTAGAAGTTATAGATCAAAAATTTATGATGTCAGGACATTCATATCTGCCCAACGACACTGACTTTGGTAATATTGAAAAATCGGCAAAGAATAAGATGGTATTCGTCCCTGATGATTGACTTACTTGACTTATATCCTGTAACTCTAGCGGCATGGGCATCAGAAGAGCACGCCATTGGTCACGGTCTTTGGCCAAATCCCTTAACTGCCCCCAGGTTCTTCCGTTTGCCGCTTCTCTCTCCAACGTTCGCCTTGAAGTGCCACAGGGTCTTCCCCTTTCTTGTCCCCTGCGGGTTCCATTCCAATGCTTTCTTCTCTACAGCTACATCCGTCTTTCTAAGTGTGTGTCCTAGCCATCTCCACTTTCTCTTCCTTATCTCCAGTCCATTCTCATTTGCCCAGTTGCTTCCCAAAGTTGTTCGTTGGAGATAGTGTTGGGCCAGAACACTCTAAGAATACGCCGCAAGCATCTATTGACAAACACCTGGAGCCGTGATATGCGCGATCCATCTTCCATGTTCGCTTGCATATAGGAGAACAGATTTTACATTTGTGTTAAAAATACGGATCTTAGTTTTCTTCGATATATTTCTGTTCTTCCATATTGGATATAGCTGTATAAAAGCATTAGCTTTCCTTATGCGTTTACATCTTCTGTGGCACCTCCATCTGCTGTAACTATGCTACCAAGATTGGAAGGAATCAACTTTTCCAAGATTCCTCCATCTAGTTCCAGGGCTTCTCCGATTCTGGCGTTGAGTCTCATTTCTTTGGTCTTGGCGATATCCTCAACCCGACAAGCTCAGCCTCTCTCTGTAAAGAACTCAACTTAGCCTGTATATCATTGTGTCTTTGAGCAAGTAGGCATATGTCATCAGCAAAATCTAGGTCTTCCAGCCGTTCATTTAATCCCCATTGCACCCCTCTTCTTCCATTGTTTGTGACTCTTTTCATAACTGAATCAAGCACCAAGAGGAACAAAATTGGTGACAAGATACAGCCCTGTCGAACTCCTGCTTTTACCGGAATCGCCTCTGTCAGTTTTCCCTCGTGTAATACTCGGCATTCAAAGCCCTTGTACAAGTCCTTGATGATATTTATGATCTTTTGAGGGATCTTGTATTTTTCTAACACATGCCACAGCACCTGATGTTTCACTGTATCAAAGGCCTTCTCGAAGTCCACAAAGGCCAAATATAGAGTAGCTTGGAACTCCTTGCTTTGTTCTAATAAAATTCGCAGAGTGTTAATCAAGTCAACACAACTTCGGTGAGATCGGAAACCCGCCTGTTCTTTACGCAATTTATTTTCAATCGATTTTTGAATACGGTTTAAAATTATCCTACTTAAAACTTTGCTGGGTATCGATAGGAGAGTGATTCCTCTCCAGTTATTGCAGACTGTAACGTCTCCCTTCTTTGGCAACTTAACAATTATTCCTTTCTTCCATTCTTCAGGTGACTTCTCTTCATGCCAGATCTGGGTAATTAAAGGATGTAGAAAATGTGCACCAACATCTCCGACCTTAAGTAACTCCGCTGGGATGTTATCTGGACCAGGAGCTTTCCCATTTTTTAAACTTCTTAGAGCATCCTGTACCTCCTTTAGTGAAGGGCTTTCTACGTTGATATTTTGTTCATCTTGTATCTGTAGTGGTAGTTCTAGGCTAACTGGTTCTTGATTAGCCTCCCTTCTATTTAAAAGGTCGTTAAAATGTTCATGCCATCTCTTTATTTGTTCATCTGTATTTGTGATGATTGTCCCGTCTTTGCTTTTTACTGGTTTCCCAGTACGGAAGTTTCTATTTGACAATTTCCTTGTAATATCATAGAGTTTTTTACTATTACCCACCCTTGCTGCTTCTTCAGCTTCCTGCGCTAGGTTGTCTACCCATCTTCTCTTATCTCTTCGAGCACATCTTTTAACATTTCTATTTGCTTCTGCGTATTCTCTAAAATATCTTTGTTTCCCTGATGATTGGTACAAGGAAATTTTAACCGCCAGAAAAAGTAACAAGTTCCTGTTGATAAGAATGGATCAAGAAAATATTTTGAGTACGGCCAATCTATCAAAGGCCATAACTAAACGCAAGGTAAATATTGATACAAATAAGGTGAACTGGCTGAAAATCCAATGGCTTCGATATGAGAAGAAAAAGGAGTTCTCCATTTTGTACAAATACACCTTGGACGAAGATGTTACTTTCCAAGAGCTGAATGTCAAAAAATCATCCACAAAAGGCCGACCCCAAAATCTAACATTGATTGAGCGCGAAAAGTTGTACAGTGGCCCTCGAGTCATTTCAGATTTGAAGAAAAGAGACATGTTTTATCTTTTGAAATACATTCCACCAGTACACCATGCTTTTTTCAGGAATTTAAAAAGCTCCAAAGAAGTAGAAGATTTGGGTTTTCTTAGTGATGCCGAGGAGTTTGAAGAATATGATGAAGGAGACTAATCATCAAAACTACAAAGCTGTTAATCGATTATATTCAGTTTTCATGTGATATATTTTAGTTTTATAAGTGAATAAACAACTTAATAAACTACCAAATATTTCATTCTACCTAACTTGTAATAGTGGTGTAGTAACTAATTTGGAAGCATTATGGTGTAAAGTCTGACGTCTAAGCGGCCCATACACGAGCGAGTCTGGCTCGCGAGCCCGGCTCGGCTCGCGCCTAAACGAGCCAAATTCGCTAGTGTATGGGCAGTTTTAAGACGATCCGAGCCGAGCTTAGCCGAGTCTAGCCGGGCTCGCCACCACCTTCTGTCCGGCTCAGCTCGGCTCGGCTCGTGGGTTGACTCGGCAGTGTGTGGTGCCATCCGAGCCAGGCTTGGCCCTCTCCAAGTCAGTTGCTACCCTACAGTCGTGAGGAGCAGTTCTATTGTTTGTGTAGAGGTGCGTATTGAGCGGAGTTATTTGTGCTACAATGGCGGCGTCCAAAATATTTATGAGTCCTGACTTCTTGTCAAGATTTATAGAAGAATATAGAGAGTTACCATGTTTATGGAAAGTTCGGTGTGCCGACTACATGAACAAAATGAAGCGAGATGAGGCGTGGGAGACCCTGCTTCAAGTTACTAAAGAAAAACTTCCGGAAGCTGACTTAAATTTTGTCAAGAAGAAGGTCGACAATATCAGGGCCTCTTTTCGAAAGGAACTAAGAAAAGTTCGGGAAAGCAGCCGCAGTGGGGCTTCGGCAGATGAAAGCTACAAACCAACCCTTTGGTATTTCGATCTTCTAAGTTTTACCGCAGAGCAAGAGAATCCTCGAGAGAGCAAGTCAAACTTAGAAGAGGATGTGACTGACGTCATGAACGACGAGGAAGAGAGAGCTGAGCCATCCGAAGTAAGTGTTTTAAGTCATATTGTTTTAATCAATTAAACATATTTTTAAATATAAAAGACATTTACTGATATTGTATGTCATAATTATGTTACATACTATGAATTAAATGTTCATGAACAACTGTTGAAATTAACTTAACGCTTAATTGTGCTTAAACAATCATTTTGTCACCATTTTGTCCTGAAAAGACACTTTTCCTGGTCCATTGAAGTATTTGACGTACATATCTCGGCTGTCGAGAGCTTCTGTAGCAGGTCCCAATTTTCGAGACCGTCCAAGTCCATGGAAAGTTCCTTGGGGTTGGTTATTTCTCCAGTCACCTTCAATTACACGTGCATTCTCAAAATCTTCCCTATCCAACATCGAACTAGGCGAATACTGTGCTCTATTATTTTTCCTGAGAAAGTTATGTAGGACTACACAGGCCATTACAATATCATCTACCTTCGATGGGTGAAGATTTATCGTAGTATGGAAAATGCGAAATCTCGAAGCTAACACTCCAAAAGCGTTCTCCACACACCTTCTTGCGCGTGACAATCTATAGTTAAAAATTCGTCTGTCGTAAGTTAGGTCTTTTCTGGGAAATGGTTTCAAAAGATGTGTTTGAAGAGCAAAAGCTTCATCTGCGATAAACACATAGTTCATATTAGAAACTGTATTTTCTTTGTTAGGAAGGTTTAGTTCACCACACTTCAGCTTTCTATAAAATGTAGTTTCTTCTATGACACCTCCATCTGACACCCTCCCATTACATCCAACATCAGCCATTATGAAGTTTAAATTAGCATCTACAATCGCTAGTAAAACTACGCTATGATATCCTTTGTAGTTGAAGTAATATGATCCTTCATCAGCTGGTTTGAATATTTTTATGTGTTTCCCATCAATGGCTCCTCCACAGTTTGGAAAGTTCCACATTTCTTCATATTCTTTTGCGATTCTTTCCCACTCCACAGAAGCCGTTGGAAACTGAAACACATACATTCAACACTCACAACCGTTGATTATATATTTTCAGTAACTCTTATAGTAAAAATTAAAAGAACAATTTACATTGTTTATATATATTTCAGATACATAAGTATATATTTATGTGGGCTACCAAAAAATGTGTATTCTTTTCAGAATGATACAACTGGAGAACAGATCAACGCAAATGAATCAGAAGTTGACACACGTGCGCAATCTTCACGATCTTCAATGCCTAAAAAAAGGAAAGTTAGCCACACAAAAGCTGAAGAGATGAAGCGACAAGCACTGGTCCAGAAAGCGTTTGATACATTAAACCAAGATACGGACGAGTGCGAAGGTCTTGGAAAGACATATGCGGCAAAACTTCGACGCATGGATATCAATCAACGGGATATCGCTGACAAGCTGATTAATGAAATTCTTTTTAAAGGCATCCAAAACCACCTCACTTTCAATACTACAGTCTCTCATAACGAGTATAACACTTTCTCACAAAATAACTGGATTTCAACACCAACACCGTCTTCAGCGTCGAACCAATCCTTCCCGGGTTCCAGCACATGTTACTACCAGTTACAATCTCCATAAAATGTAGTTTGACTAAGATTTGTGCGATTAAAAAAAATTGTTTTCAATGTATCAGTTAGCAAATAAGGTCATTTACACAAATAAATTATATTCCAAAATGAAATATATACTTGGGCCATAAAAAATACACATACTAGAAGTAACATCCTTGTGAATGGCTTTTGAATGATCTAGTGAATGACGATGCAAAATAATAATATTATGTAATAGAACTTACTGTATAAATGAATGAAATTCTTAAAATCAAATATGATCTTAGTATACAAATTCTTATGAAAATAAAAAGTGGATACAAAATATTTTGAACTTCTATTATGTGTATGGGAAATGCTAAATCTCATTCTTACCTTCAAAAACTCTCCCTTTAAGCTTTTGTAGATAGCCTTGCAGGTCTCGGGTATGATTCGGCCCAAAGCTTGTGGCGATATTATAGTCGAAAACTTCAAATCTTCAAAAGAGCGTCCTGTGGCAAGAAATCGAAGAGTAGCTGTAAGGCGTTCTTCCGGTGTTATCGCGTTTCGCATTGTAGTGTCCTGTTTTGTTATGAAAGGCTTCACCTTTTGAAGAAGAACATCATAATTTTCATGTGTCATCCTGAGGTAGTTTTGATAGTCTTCTGGTCTATCACTTCTGATGAAATCCAGTAAGTTCATGTGGCTAAACCTCTTTCTATTAAGAAGCCAGCTCTTAGCCCACAACTCGCGGTTTTTTCGTTTCTTTTTCACAAACACTCCGCATTCGTCCAACACAATAACTGCTGCTGCAACCTCCTTTGATAAACTCATATTTGCAACTGAAGTAGACGAGCTAAATTCGGGATAATCAAAACACGTGTGTGGTGATCAGGCCTCCGAGCTAGGCTCGTGAGCTTGGCTCGCCGAGCTAGACTCGTGAGCCGAACTCGGCCGTGTATGGGCCGCTTAAGAAAGAAAAGTATTGTAAACAGGTCAAAACAAATATTTTGTGTTTAATTTTCTCCCATAATGGTTCAATATTAGTGTATCTATAATTTTTATTTGATAAACGTGGAAAAAGTTATAGCCAGATTTTACCATTAAGTCCAACTAAAACCTTTGTTTCTGAAAAATTCAAATTTTCGACTTATACCACTATGTTTCTTAGCCATCCATGTGATAATGATAGAAGCATTCCATTCGAAACACGGCCAAACTACTGGTAGGATTTTCTTTCTGTCGTTTCTTGGACTTTCTTGCAGGCGTGTTGAAACTCTTGATGATAGCTGAGTTTTCGGGCTCATTTTTGTCATGAGAACTTTTGAAATCTCGTGAAATCACGTGAAAAGTTCTTGAGAATTTCAACACAGCGATACTTGCGTACGGAACATTCTTGTAGTCAAGAAGTTTGGACGTAGCTTGGAAGTCCTTGAAGTCGTCAGGACTCATTTTAGGATTCCTAGAATTAATTTGTTTTAAAATCCTAATCAAACCAAGAGGAAAAGAGAAATCGGTATTGTTCATTGACTTTTCAATAATACTGTGAATACTTTCTACTTCTTGCACGCAAGAATGGCTAGGCAAAGAGTAGTTCATTTTCACCGTAGAAATCTGCGGATTTTTTCTAAGGAAATGTAGAACAGAATTTGAATAATTGAGTTCCTGTTTTGAGGTACACATGAGTCTGATCATGTGGTAAGTTCAGTAATGTCGTTTTCCTGGTTTAGAACAGTCAGAATTTTGTAGAAGACACTTGCAATATCGTTTCCTGAACGCCCCCCAGGTTTTCACTCCATAAACAGCAATATTCTTGCTTTGTAGGCACATAGTAAGCAGATAAGTAATAGATACTTTTAACTTTCTAAGATAGAAAAATGAACTGATGTCAGCACGAGGTGTCAGTATTATGTTTTCCAAATCAAAAAGGAGAACAGGTAGGTCTTTATCTTTTTTTACTAAACTTCTTGCTTCTCGCATATGTTCCTTCAAAGATTGATGTAGTTGATACTCCATTTCGAGTTTGCTTGTCAATGTCTCAGTGTTTTTTGCAACTTTATATTTTTCACAAAGATCACACCTGTCGCTTTTCGGGATGTGAAATCCCAAGTTGTATTCAGTTACAAAAATTCTGTAATACATAGATTTCCTAACAACTTGAGAAACATTTTCAGATGCGCATTTACTCAGGTACAACTCATATATTTTTGCAATGCTAAGGCGAGAACCAAGATATTTGCGGTTTGTATGTGCTCTACAGTAATGTGAATAAAGGAATCACAGGAAAGGAATCTATGTGATTTCACACTCATTAGGGTCACCTCTGGGAACTCGTTTGCTCTTCACTTTTTCCCTTTTGATCTGGGGTAGGGGTTTCGGTTTCTTGATTTTTGTCAAGTGTACATTGTAGATCGGTTTTTGAGAAATTGAAAGAGTTCTCAAGTAAAATGGTTTACAAACCTGGATCTCCTCTCCCTTTGAATATAAAAAGTATTTGAATGAAAATTTCCTTCTGGATGATGTCTTGGCAGTAGGCCAAGTTGTGCCAATATCCACCTCATCTTCTAAATCCATCCTCTTCTCATCATATTCAGTTTCTTTAGTTTCAGCAGTTGCTGTCACTCTCTTTGGTCTTTCCCGCTTTGTTGTTGATAGAATAAAGTGCCTTTTTTCTGTAGCTGTTCCAAAAGATTAGTACGATTCGTGAATACTCCAGCGTTCCACGCCTGAAATCTTTTCACCGCACTTAAACTTGCATATAGTGTTGCAGTTTTCTAAGGGTTTTACCAATTTTTCCAAGACTTGTTTTCCCCGTTTACTTATGTAAGACTTCCCACTTTGGTGTACTTTTTTCGAATGTTGCATTTCCACTTTAAAGGGTTCGGTATTACTTTGAGTACTTTATTTAGAGTTTGGTTTACTTCGGCAATCCTGAAAAATTAATAGATCTTAAGAAAAATTTGTTGAATTAAAGATATTTTAATGACTGGCAGCTCTAATTGAAAGGAAAAAACTGAACTATTCAAGAGTTGTTCATTGTTTGTAGTTGTTGTGTGTGTCTAACAATTTGATCTTGATCAATGCAATTAATAGGATACAGTAATTATTAATTTAGTCAGTGAATCCTGTAGTCAAACACGAGTGTCTAATTATAACAAAACTATTTGTGTTTTTAAATTAAGAGAAGCATTAAGAAAAATAAATAGTTAAATTCATCCAATTAACTTTTAAATAACAGTCTTTAAAATAGCTTTAAATAGTAGTGGTCTATGTAAATGAAATTTACTTCAATGTCGTTCCTTCTAATTTCCTCAACAATCTAAGTGTCTTGTTTGTCCATCGCCTGGTAAATAAAACATTTTATTTTCAGGGATGTTTAAAGAGGGTTAAAGTACGAAAAATACCGATAAGAATTACATAGGGAAAAGGTCTTAACGGCTTTAGGTTATTCATAGATCCGATATTAATAGGACATTATTTTTATTAGATTTGTGCAAGTCCTGAAACTTTGGATTTGGTTTGTAATAAAATGTCCGAATGCTCGGGCAGAATTATTTGGTTTCAACATTTTTAAAAGAACAGTTTTGTATCACGATACTTAGTTCTCGCCCCGTAGCGAAGAACGGGTAGGGAAAAGTACTAACGGTTTCTACTAACGGCCTTGCGTTTTGATTGTATCGCAACACGACAGGAGAGGTACGAAAACAATGTGCTGGCTGCAATTTCCAGCATTTTTAATAAATTTGTTGAAAACTCAAAATCAAACTACTCTTGTGGCCAATACACATCTATAGATGAAATGTTAGTTCCTTTCTGAGGAAAATTTAGGTATAGAGTGTATATGAAAAGCAAGCCTGCAAAGTACGGCATTAAGATTTTCATACTATCTGATGCAAGAACAAGTTACTTTGTAAATAGAACAATTTACACTGCTAGCCAATATCCTAATCCAAAAAACTTAATAAAGCCCACTTTGGAAGTCATGAACCTTGTCCAGCCTATTTTAAACACGATTAGAAATGTCACGGCTGACAATTGGCTTTCATCCGTTCAGTTGGTAGACGAACTAAAGGAAGTAGGTCTAACATATGTGGGGACCATGAGAAAGAATAAATTGGAGATACCACAAATCTACTTGCCACACAAGAACAGACCAATATGTTCAACAGCCTTTGCTTATACCAATGACAAGACTTTAGTCACTTATGTGCCGAAGTACAACAGAGCAGTTGTGCTTATCTCTTCAATGCACCATGAGGGAGTAGTTCTAGAAGACCGCGAGGACAAACTACCGGAAGTGATTGATTTCTACAATATCACTAAAGTGGGAGTAGTTTTCTTGGACCAGAAATGCGCTCAGTTTTCTGTCAGTCGACGCACTCAAAGATGGCCTATGACAGTTTGGTATGCTATACTGAACATTGCTGGTGTAAATGCCAACATAATTTTCCATGCTGTTAATCCTCTGACAAAAATTATGCGGCGTCAGTTCTTAGTTACCTTGGGACGGAGTTTAACAGAAAACCAACTAAAAAGACGAATGTTGATGACCAACATAACAAAAGAGCTTAAGTCAACCATCAGGCGCATTTGCAATGTCGAAGATGAGCCTCAACCACCCAACAACCCAGGTCCTGCGCAGCCTAAGCGGAGAAGGTGTCACTTCATGATCCAAGTGTTACAATGGAGTCTGCAAGTTCACGCAAAACAAGAAATTGTCTGCGAAAGCTGCCAAGAGTAAAAAACAGGTACCGGTAACCAAAATATGCTTTATAACAAATTCTGAAAATTAGTAAAATGTATAAATCAATATTCAAAGTAAGAATTTGAACACATATGGTTTTACAATCATTTGTTTTGTGTCTAGGTGTCAAGAAACGTGTCTCAAGACAAGGAAACAAGAAAAAACATCACTTTAATGAAAACTAAATTTTGTTAATAATTTTGCATGAGTTTTGACTCAAACATTGTTTTAGAGAACAAAGAATTTGGAGTTAATTTTATGTAGATAGTCAATAGTTTTGCTTAAAATCCTTATTATTATACTTGTATTTACTAGAAAATAAAGTTTTTACATTAAAAAGTCATTTACAATTATTTAACCACAAAAAATTTTGGGGTCAACAATGACCCCGCCAGGGTATTAGAGTAACCTAAATCCGCCAGGGTAGTTAAGGGTTGTTAGTGAAATTAGTGTTCAAAACAACGCCGAGAGTGTTCAAAAAACGTAGGTAAACCAAAGGTAGTTGTCAATGAAGACATAGACATTCCTGAAGAACCACAAGTGTCAGAGGGTTCAGGGCCTAAACCTAGGAATACATATAATACATGGAGGTAATTAATCAACTGAGGATTGCTGGTTATTTTAAAGTCCTTGCAAAAGTGACAATTTCGGGTGACGCTAGAAGAAAATCCTGCATCTCTTCTAGGGTTAGAAAAGTAACGGACGGTTAAGAACCGAGCAGTAATTTAGAGGCTGTTTAGTTTAGACGGCAGTAAAACAAAATGACGGAGATCGAGACCTCGCATGTGTCTTTGACGGAAGCTGGCAGCGTCGCGGTTTTCATCACTTAATGGTGTTCTTACCGCAACTAGTATAACTACTGGACAAGTACTTGATGTGGAAGTAATGTCAAAATGTTGTGTGAAAGAAGACTAGACAAAGATCATGAGCCAAAATGTATCGCCAATTATTCCGGAACAAGTGGTAGAATGGAGGTACAGGGAGTATCGAAACACTTTGAACGTTCGCAACTGAACTATGGAATCAGGTACAAATATTACTTGGGAGACGGAGATTGCAAAGGGTTTGAAACCATAAAACCCTACAGACCTAATTTTGACACAGAGAAAATGGAATGTGTGGGCCAAGTCCAAAAACGGATGGGTAAACGCCTAAGAACTTTTAAACCAAAAAGATCGAAGAAAGTTCATGCTGATGGGAAGGCTCTAGGTGGTAAAGGAAGATTGACCGGGCATGTCATAGATACTATTCAGCTGTATTATGGCCTGGCAATCAGGAGGAGTGCACAGAAAGTCGTTCAAACCATGAAGACCACAATATGGTCAGATTATTTTCATCTTGCATCTACCGATGACAACCCTCAGCACGGAAGTTGTCCAAAAGATCGTGACACCTGGGGGCAAGTATCAAAAGTCTTGAAAATGTTGATACAAACACGAAGAGCACTCACTTACTGTGTACTGTTCTAGACGAAATTAAACCAATCTTTCGGGACCTCACCAATCCTGTGCTCCTCGCCAAGTGCACCCATGGCGGAGTCTTTGAACAATGTTGTATGGAGCCGTGTCCTTAAATGAGTATTTGTCAAATATCAACCTTAAAGTTAGGTTTATATGATGTCACTGCAGCCTACAACGAAGGACATGTGACAAAGTGCCTGGCATTCAAGATTATTGTTTTGCCTGCTGTTTTGGCAAAACTATGTAACAGCGATGAAGATGTTGGATAACCGCAGAGTTAAAAAGAGCGGAGTTGGAAGAGGTCCAGAAGAAGTGTAGAGAGGCAATCAGCTAGAAGAGAAGACTGTTGGAGAATGAGTTTGGCGCTGAGGAAGATCCTGACAACCCATTCTACTCACTTGGCCACTACTAACCAGTAAGTGTTTGTATTTTTCACACGCTTTAATTTTTTATTTATATATAATATCTTAGCAACCATAATATAAATATTTATTATAATTCACATTTAGACAATTTTATACATTTGTATATCAGATGTACTGAAAAAAAAACAAGGCTAGGTTATTTTGTAGATAGTTTACTAATGTTCTTTTGATTTTCATGGATGATATAGAACTACCGTTTGATACTGAAATTAAATATTTGGGGCTAGTATTTGATGACTCATTTTATGGACATCTCACATTAATATTCTCAGCTCACAAAATATGTCTTCTTATTTGTTTCTTTTAACCAGGTTTTTGGCTTATCAAAATTTCTTTCTTATGAAATTGATTTACACTTCGCACATTGAGTCACGGTTGAGATATGGAATTGTACTGTGGGGGTACGTCGCAAACAAACCTTTTGAGGCTACTTATTCTACAAAAGAGCCATTCGAATAATGGCAAAATTAAATGGTAGAGCATCTCGTAGAAATTATTTCAAAACATTTAATATTTTAACTCTCCCTTAATTTATATTTATGAGTTGTTAATATTTTATAAGTTTAGATCTTCAACCTGTGTAACCGGGCATCTGTGCACAACTACCCAACCAGGCACAGATTTCAGCATAGGCAACTTTCACATAGGTTAGAACTTACCTCTACGCTTCTACAAAATATTGGTCCAAAATGTACAGTATATTAAGTTACCGGAAAACATTCGCGATTCCAATACTTTAAGTAAATTTAAATGTGCTCTAAATAAGTTTTAATAGACAAAGCTAGTTACTCTGTTAATAAATTTCTTGAAATGTAATAAAAAGTAGTTTTATTAGATTATTTTAATCTGGATAAATATTGTGTAAAACATAATATTCTATAAAATATATAATTTCTAGATATACTGACGTTTGTAATGCAATTGAAATATTGCCATGCAACAAATAAAGAATTTTGATTTGATTTGAAGCAAACGAATTATTTGCTAAGTGCAATATATTTGCCCAAATATCATCAAGGGCCAAGTGGAAATAAACATCTATATTAAAAACCAAGCGTTAAAGTTTACAACAAACCATCTCTAAAGTTAAGTAAGATGCGGCAAAATTGGAAGAAATCCTAAACCTCTGTCAGCAGATGTATATAAATTATGGACGACGAAGATGACCCGAGCCCTAGCATTTCCTTGATCAACAGCTTCTTGTACATCTGATACCCATTCTCATTCAAGTTTCTTAAGTCAGTGTATTTCACCATGACCTGCTATACGAAAGATGGCCTACTTCCCTACCAGTATATACCCAAAAGTTATAAGCAATTCTAAGACGACAAATCATCCTATTATGTAACACATGTGTCACAAAATGTACCAAATTTAGTTTAGTTATCCTCGATAAAAACAAATTACTAAATTTATAGCAGAAATAATGTTAGATTAATGTTAATTGAAAAATTAGTTTTAGGAAATTAATCAAGTATTTCACTGAAGTCCGGTCAGGGACAGTTTTGTGATTTCTTCATTGAAAGATGCAAAAGCAGCAACCCTTACCCTGGATGTGTGAAATGATTGACGTCGCAAAACCATTTCATGTTGTAGTTTATGGAAAAGAGGATTTCATTGATTTGTCTCCAGCTGAACAGCAGTTGAATAAAAGTCAAAAGAGTATCAAAGTCAGCCAAGGAAGATGGATTCAGATCAGATGATGCCAAATTCGCTGAAAAAACATAATCTTCTAGAGACGTGGACGAGACGACATCCTAAAGAACCTAGGGGCGACGGCAAACTTTAATTTAATTGACCCCAAGGAGTTCCCGAAAGTTTATGATGGTCCTTACCAATATCCAAAGGCAAAAGATGATTTGCTGGCTATGTTAGAATTTACTGAAGAGTACAGATTCTACCAAGAAATTCCAAGTGAATAAAGTTAACATTATTAGCTTAAGATAAAGACCGTCGAAATTTTTTTTTTAATTATTGTGTGTGTTCATTTAGTTTGTAAAATAAAAGTCTTTTCAAGTTTGAGTTTTTTACCACAGTAGCAAAACATAATGGCTTTAAAACTTTATTGTTCACAAAACGTTCCAAACCATCAATATTCAGAATGGTATTGCTGTCTCAAATGCTAAATGTCAAAAACTACTATTTGAAAAATCCTAAACATGTTGTTTTGACTAAACTTGGGAAGAATAAAAAAAAAATCCCAAAATTTAGAAGTTTAAAATGTTTTTTTTTAGTAAAGTATGAAAGGTTGGGACGTTTTGGGGAGCCATTAATTTAAATGTCAATCACTTTAGGGTAGAAATATTCATCAATACGAAACCAGAGGTAGGGATCTTTTTAAAACTGTACAGCATTGCCCCCCGCGTACGAAGTATTGCCCTCCCGAGAAAGAGCCAAACTAATAAATTACGTGCCTCCCCAGATTGCCACTATTACCTCCCCAGAGTTGTTTAAGTGTCGTTTTAAGCAATACCTAATAAATTTAGGCTGTTACTCTGTGGATGAATTTAAGGACGTGGAAGAAATTTAAAGTTGTTAAATCAGGTGCTTTTGGAGAATAGGAACAAATGAAATATGTTTCTTGAAAGTGTGAATGGTTTTCTCATCTTGACTTTTGCAATAGATTGTACAATTTTTACTGCAATAAACACTATTCAATTCTATTCTCGAGGTCCCTATACATATATACGACTTTAATTGGTCAAAATTAATATCAAATGTTTACATACATGTACCAACATTGTCATTTACATTGCTACTAAACGAAGCGTTCAGTGCACATTCGAGTGCAATGGTCAAGCCCATATGTACGCGAAAATCAAAAGGTTCAAGGCCATTTTTAAAATATACAAAATTGATGAACTCGTTACTCGTGCATCAACTCGACACTCTATATTGCGACTACCGCCGTATTACCGGGACTTGACACCTGTAAAAGTGGTTAGAGGAAGGGTGGCAAAGAAAGAATTCTTTTTAACATGGATTTACTTGAACATTTTTGGAAGATATATGTTTGTTATGAACAAAATGTCTACAACAAAAGAATACTGGGGAAACGATGGGGATACAGTCGAAAATTGTATCTAGCATAATATATGGAATTGGAGCCTCGTATCAACACCTTACCTTGAGCCCAAGTTAGAATTGAACGCAACAAGGTTGACATATCCATTTACTATTTTAAATGTTTTAATCGGGTTTTAAGACAATAAGGTACTGCTTAAGAGGACGTAAAACAGCAATAAGAGACTGGTAGATGATAACTTCTTCATTAAAATCAACACCACAATTTGAAACGGGACTATGTCAGTGAAAAGGTAATTACAATAACAATTACAGCGATTACCACCCGTATGGATTGATTCCCTCCCCGCCTAAAACTCTTCACGAGAAACTTTAAAGTTCCGTTTACACTTGGCAGTATATCAATTTAATCAAAACTAATGTATTGTATAAATGCGAAAACTAATAAATCACAATCAAACGGTCCAAGGAACAACATGTTTAGTCAATTCTTTTCGTGTTGCTGCTTTCAAATAAAAACATGATTCTTTCAAAGTAGACGTTTTCACTAGTTAAATTCAAAGGGGGACGAAACCATTCAGTCCAGAGTTATTGAAGTAGAAAGATATGATTTACAGAGGAAGGGCAGGATAAGTCCATGCCAAACTGGAGAAACCCATGTATGTTCACTTATTCAGACCAGATAATATTTTGTTATTAATTACCTTGTATTAGGCCTGTAGTACCTAAGACAAAGAGTTGCTGAACTTGTTTACACAAATGAAACACTAACCGATAAACTTATGGAGTTGCAAAACCAGTTAGATTCAATTAAGTCTTCCCCGGAAATTATCGCTTCTGAGCCTAAAGATGATCATTTTAATAAGGAGCAGGACATGGGAAGTAAAAAATAATAGCACCAGTATGCAGACAAGCTCTGAAGTAAAACAATGTTATAGCTTCTCAACACAAACTGAAACGTTCGCTGCGCTCAGTGCACTGAAGGGCATCCACGTCATCGAGGCTGATATGAATGATGTCATCAAGGAGCTGAGGGGCAACCCTTATATTGCATTTGCTCACACCATATCAGGAGATTTCCACTGTCCTAGACGAATGACTGCAGGAGTTGCTGTGACATTTACAGCTCAGTTTAACAAACCTGAAATAAAAGATTGTGTAACCGAGTCCCTGGCGTTCCAGAAGTCAGCAGTAGACGGAGCTGGAGTGTACAGTCTCATCACCAAGCCCCATTACTTCGGCAAACCAACCATGGAGGAGTACGATCTGGCCTTTGACAACTTTACTGCGGATTTCAACAAGAAAAGATTCAGCACGCTGATATGTTCCCCGATGGGGTGTGTCCGGGATCTTGTCAAGCTGGAACATTTTGCTGCCAAGATCAACCAGTTTCATGACATCACCGGCGCCACTATTGTTATTGGAACAATGGCTAGAAGAACTCTACGACATGGCCTCCCTCATCATGAATTCGTGAAGCAGCTGAGGAGTAACATCAAGAACTGTCAACAGGCCACAAACTGGTACCTTCTTCCTGATGAAGACATGAAACTGTACTTGGAGAAGACAGACGTTCCTGCTAACACCCTTGTGCTGGAACCTGCTGTTGGCAAAGACAATACATACCCATAGATGGATCACCTAATGCTATAAAATGAGAAATGGAATTTTTTCCTTTCCTAGCGAATTCTAGCGGTAACAGTGGTGAAACTAGTGAAACTATCAAAAATCAAAATCAAAATAGTTTATTTGCAAAAGACAATTTTACAATTGTATTACAAACGTCAAATACACTTTTTTTTACATAGGCCTACTGAAAAAGAATACACAGTTTCCAATAATATACAATGACGATAATATACAATTCAATCGGTTTTTACATTACCTAAATTAATTCAATACATTACTATTGTCAAAATGTAAATACTCACCAACAGAGTAAAAAGCTCCATTCATGAGAAATCGTTTTAAAAGGGATTTAACCTTCCGGGACGCGCGCTTCCCCGAGTCACACGAGGACGCACACGTTGTATTTTGTACAACAAGTGGGTTTTCCATGATAATTTCATTCATAAACACAACTATTACAATAACTGACTTGTTTTTTTTTTACTATTTTGTTTTAGCAACCTATTTTTTACCCATTGAATTTCATTTCAAGGATTTTAAAGAAAATACACATGTAATATAGTTAATAGTCAAATGAACATATATTTACACGACTTTAGAATATTGAAGTACAATTTTTAGTGACATTTTAAAAAGTATAAACTAAGAAAAATCCGCTAGAAAAGTCTCATGTCTTTTTGGATTAGATATTATACAATCATTCGCTGCTCTCTTCATTGTCTCCATCTTCTTTGCAGCTCGTACAGACAACTTGCTTTTCAGAGTGCCCCTTACACACGAAACGTGAACATATGTTGCATTTGACTGTTGTAGAAGAGTTTTTTTTTTCTTCCACATATCCAACAAGTTCCTTTCTTCTTAGCGGGTTGCTCGACATCTTCCTTCATGGGAGTATACCTTTACTCTCTAAGAATGAGCTGATATCTTGAGGAAGTGACCTAATACTAGCTCTCGTTTCCAAATGACCCTTCATTAAACTGAAAGCGAGGTTTTTTTGAAATATCTTCCTTCTGCAGGGTGTTTTGTCATTGTTATTGAAAAGAAGAATCACCCTTGCATTGTTGCTGGCAATATTCATGAACACGAAGAAAAGTGCCATTGGCCAGCGCCGCGTCACCCTGGACACTGAATATGAGGCACACATTTTATCACAGGCGTCAACTCCTCCCTTGGTCTTGTTGTAGTCTACTATTATTTGTGCTTTACCAGTTTCTTCGTCAGTCACTTTTCGGTCGTGCATCGTCGACAATAGAATTACTCCTTTGTTTTTTTGTCACATATGAAACTAATGTTTTGTCATCCTGGAAACCATACATAGACGTACCCACTGCTTTAGTTTTGTTCGGTAAAAAGGTTGGTGGTATACCGGCCTTGTTCTTCTTCATAGTGCCAATTAATGTTAGTCCGTTTGTTAGCAGGTCCTCAGCAAGTGGTATGCTCGTATACCAATTGTCAGTAGTTAGGTTTCTATTGGACTTCTCAATAGGTTTGACCAAACGATTTACAACATCAAGAGAACGATTTGAGTATACCGCTACTCCAAATGCTAAGCCTACTGTGCATAAATGGACCAAAAAGCAGTTTTCCTACAGAAGTGAGTAGCCCAGCTATGTATTTTGAGAAGTACTTTACACCAGAGCTATTTGAAACTTTTGCTTTTCACACTACTTTATACTACAATCAAACTAAGAATGAGGCTATGAAACAGCCACTCACACCAAGTGAAATAAAAAAATTCTTTGGGATCCATGGGTTCATTGGGTGTTTTCCATACCCTAGGTTAAAAATGTATTGGGGCAAGAGGTTTCAATTCAAGGCAATTTCTGATGCCATGAGCAGAGACAGATTTTTTTGATCAGAGTAAACCTACATTGTGTCGACAACCTAGGTGCCACAGATACAGAGATAAGAGAAAATAAACTGTGGAAAGTGCAACCTGTTATTGATTCGACTAGAAACCGTTGCCTTCAAATTGAAAGAGGTTCTGGTACATTCTCAATAGATGAACAAATGATCCCATTTTTGGGGGCCTGCCCTGTGCGACAAGTAGTAAAAAACAAACCAAGACCCGTGGGATTAAAAACTATGTTTTGACAACTTCGAAAGGACTTATGCTCAATTTTGAGATACTCCAAGGTTCAACCACTAAACTACCAGACAAATCTCTCGGTCATGAGCTGCAGTTGTATTGAGACTTGTGGATACCATTCCTTCTGGAAGCTTTGTTTATTTTGACAGGTATTTCAGTTCAATTCCACTTTTGGAACGACTGTCAGAATTAAAAATTGAAGGTACGGGCACCTTGCAGGCTAACAGGCTTTCAAAAAAAATCCCCAATTCTCAAATGTGGATACATTTAAAAATAGACAAAAAAGAATGACAAGGGGAGAATATGATGAATACACAAGGGAAGATGACAAGCTGACAATCGTACAGTGGAAGGACTCCAAAGGAATCATTATGGCCTCTACCTGTACCGGCTCTGACCCACCAGAAAATGTTAAGCGTTGGGATAAAAAAGAGAAATTGTATGTAGAAGTACCTTGCCCAGCTATAGTTAAAAGGTACAACACGTTCATGGGAGGCGTGGACGTTTTCGACCAGATGATTGAGTATTTCCGATCTTGGATTCGTACAAAAAAATGGCCTGTAAAAGTGACTCTCCACTTCTTCGACCTAGCAATTGTGAACTCTTGGTTTGAATACAGATTAGACTGTGATTTACTAAAAATAAATAAAAAAGATCAATTGGATTTGTTTGAGTTTCGTTTGTCCATATCTGAGTATCTTGTTGGAGGACCAACAAGAAAAAGATCATCAGTTCATTTTGATAACGAAGATGAACCTCCTCAGCACCTTGTCAGAAAAATTACTACTCCTGCAGCTAAACCCTCTCAGGATAAGAGATATGATGGCTACAATCATTGGCCACTTGTAGACCAGCTCAAAAACCCTCATATGTGCCGACTGGAAAAGTGCACCTCCAGATCCCGTACCAGATGCATCAAGTGCAATGTTTATCTTTGTTTAAAGAAGGACGTGAACGGTTTTGTTAAATTTCACACCAACGAGTAGGCTTAGAAGACTTCCATAATAAGGATCATTAGACATTGTTATTTTTTTAGTTTACTTCATTTTAAAACTCAAATTTGTAAAAAAAATTGTTGGTTTTCAATTGTGACAACTTGTTTATAAAACCCGTTTAGTCCCAAATGTAACAATTGTGACACCACCCTTACAAACCACCCCAGTAACAAAAATATTTCCAAAAAATGTTTTTTCACATATTAGGATGGAAAGTATGTTGAAACAAAAGTTAAAGAATGAAATATTTGCCTAACTTTTGAATAGGGCTGTAAGGGGTAAGTTAACTTTTTTAGTCTTTGAAACATGTGCCACTTCAGACACCAAATTGTTTCCCCATCTCTGCTCAGAACAAATTCGGCATCATCTTCTATACCATCGTCGTCCTCACATCATCGTCAATTTTATGAAAGGTACTTTCCATATGTAGTACTTTTTGTTCATCGGATTTGTCCTGCCTATAGGTATAGTTTGAACTTTTTGTTTTATTTGAGGACGTAACCTTTTTCTTCGCTGGTTTAAAAGAAGGTGTTTTGGTGTTTAAAGGACTTTTGGGCTGAGTTTTATTTTCTTCTATCTGACAACTACTTAACTTGTCAAATTTATTCTTGGTTGTAAGCAAGCTGAACTTTCTGTTCCTGGTTTGTTGCTGAGTGATGGATTTTGAACACTTTTTGGGAATATGCCATTCATTTGTACATAAGCCATTTGTACTAGGCTTTGTTCATCACTTGATAAGCCATTTTCTTTCATTGTTGTTAGAACTAGCAATCGGGTCACAATAACTTTCATTGTCAGAAATAATAGAGCTGTGTGATACTTCAGAGTTACAATGGTTATTTGATGAGTAGTAGTGCTGAAGTATAAAACTTTTAAAAGAACTGCTATTTTGTTGTTTGATGAAATGGTTGATTATGTATTGATAGTTGACTAAGAGGTGGACTCCACATTCAAAGTTGGAGTGTTGCTGAATAACTGGCACTTCCACAATTGATGCCTCAAAGCCGATGTTTTCAATCAATTTTCAGCTGGTTTTCTGTTTAGACCTTTGATGCTATCGAAGTGAAATGCAGTTTTGTCTTTTCTGCTGTAAACTAAGAGACTCCAGTGAGTACCTCTTTGCTTCTTTGTCAAAAGTTAAATTAACCGAAAAAGGTTTGTATTCAGTGTAATTATTAATTAAGTTGAGTCATAGTTTCAGTGATTTCCTTGCAGTTAGCAAACTTTAAAAACTGTGTTAAACTTGGGTTAAAGATCAGAACATCTGCTCTTACTTGTTCTACTTCATTTTCAAGTCCTTGTACAAAATAGGTAACGTAATCGTCTGGAAGGTGGTAGTTATTAGACGTACGAGTATATTGTCTTTCACCTTGTTGGATTCGTCTGTTACACCTGTTGGAAGTGATAACTTTTATATGCCGATGTTCATCTTGTACATCTGAAGCTTGGCTTGAGGTTGACTGACTAAGTTCATAACTGATGTCAAAATCAAGACTGTCTTCTATTTGTGACGCATCTTTTGTATGTAGGTCATGATATTGGTGTAAGAAGAGTCTACTTTGCGTCATACTTTAAAATGCTATCTTTTTGTATGAATTTTAAAATAAAATATTTACAAATTAAACTGGTTAAGTCACTTGTATAAATCTTGGTAATGTAAACAAACAGTGTAAACAATGCAAAACTATTTCTTAAAATCTGAAATTATTGCATTAAAAATGATTTAGAATCAAAGTCTTACGTGTCACTGGATCCGGTAATGTTAGTAGATCACTTTAACATGTAATTATACCTGAAAATCTAATTTTAAAAGGCTTTATTTCAAAAATTTGTTAGGATAGAAAATGTTTGTGTGTATGTAGTTGTTTTGATGAGCATATTGAATGGGAAATAAGTTGTTTTACCGGGCCTATGTTAGTGTTTTTATAGGCAGTAAATGAATAAATATACTTATGTTATGACCAAAACCTTTAATAACACTACATAAATTGTCATGAATAGCTATACAGGGCAAAAACTAAAAATTAATCAGTTCTATTCTGAATCATCTGATTCTTTTCTGCCGCAGTTGTTACAAACCACTTGTTTGGTGCTGTGAATACCACAAACATGTTTTCCACACTGCATACAACTTGTTTTCGTCTTTCCCAACTTGTCATACTTCATTTTCTTAGAGGTGGCATCGTTTACGCAAATGTGGCATCGTCTGCGCTGGCACAGAAAATCTACTTTCTATCGCCATAAGAAAAATTAGGCCAACAGTAAAATTTTTATTTACAAAAGAAATTTTTATTTGTCTATAAAGAGAGAAAATGTAATATTTTGGGAATTTTCATAACAGTTATAGTTACTAAAACGTACGAGAAAAATGGTGGGCCTAACAGGCCCCCCTTGGTCCTACTAGGGTAAATATCACCTCCAATAATGATATATTTACATCTTTTAATCAGAATATTAATTAAAGAATTCAGTCTATTCAAAAAAGTGAAAGGGTCTGAACTAGATGATCGATACACACCAACTACAATAATCTGACAATTATTCAGCTTATACTTAACAGCAGCTTATACTTAACAGCACAGAATTCGAAAACCTTATTGGCAGCTGGTAAGACCTCCTCGGAAAGTATATTGACACCACCTTTTATTGGAGATTCTCTATTATAGCAAGCGCTAATGACATAATTATCAATTTTAGGGTATTTTAACTCATCGTCTTTAATGCTAGCCTCTGTGAGAGTTACAATTTTGGGGTTTATTTCATTTAATGTAATTTTTAAAGATTCAATACGAGTTACCAGATTTTTATTATTTTGATGGAAAAGAGTTAATGGTACGTTATTTTAGGATAAATTGAGACTTAGTGATTTAAGCATAGAAACTACCTTGGGTCTGCCTGATATTCCACCGAGGAGTTTAAACTAAATGCCAGTGGTTGATTATCCAGTGCAACTCATCCAGAGCATCACTGATACTCTCATTTGACACTACTTTTGTGGTGATTCTGTCAGTGAAGCTGGAAGTGATGAGTCAGACACCGCTGGTGGACTGCTGCTGGGTGTGGGTAGTACTGCATGGTGATTGTGGTTAATGGTGTCTTCTCCAGGTTCTCCTCTGCTCCACTGTCACTCCCACTTGATGTTGAAGTACACTCAACTCTTGATGAGTTGATATTCTCCTGGTTGGTAAAGGATGACTTTGTTCTATATGCAGGTGACAAAGGTGGAAACTCCTCCATAGTCAAGTTCGGGATGTCATAAGTCTTGGTTGCTTTTTCTGTATTTGGCGTTTTTGTTCTTATGTCTTTCGGAATATATTTATTTATTAGATAGACCATTTTTCGGTTGAAACTGTAATGGCTTAGTCCACTTCGAAGAATTGTGTGTGACTGTAGACCCTAGCCTCAGCTCTATTGTTTTGGTAAGCTAGATGTTAAGTCTTCCGTTGGTTGGACAAGGGTCTTCCAAACTCATTTATGAAAGTAACTGCTACTCCTACTGACATGTGAAGATCCTCGGAGATGTAATACGAGAAAGCGGTAGTGTTGCCGTTTCGTTCTCTAGCAATTACATCCTTCATATTGCTTTCAGTTACAGTAATCCTGGGTTTCATGGAGGACAACTTTCGTCTGTACTGGTAATTCCTAGTGTTAAGTGGAGTTTTAGATTTTGCAGGGTCATCCTACAGCCAGCTGGCTTTGAGTTTATGGATTATTATTAAATTTGACACATGTTTTTTTCCAAAATTGTTTAGATGGAAACCTTTTGGAAACCGCTTGGTAAAATGTCTCCTTTTCAAATTATTCAGGCTTAAATGCTTAACTTGAGGATGCCTTGCTGCAATTTCCTGAATGTATTCGTTAGATTAATCTATTTTTACATTAGAATAGTGCTATTTAGGAATATCATATCTTCTGGGAACAGTTAAAATTAAGACTGCTTACTTTTCAGAGGTTTCCAGATATTTTTTGTAGCTATTGTAAATTTTGCCTGGAGTACCTGAAGCAGCATCTTTTGCTCCTGCAATAAAATCATTGCATGTCTTCGTAGCGTCTTCTGGTGGAGTAGTAGTTATCCTAGTGACTTCGCCACAGGGATGAAGGGGGCATCGTGGAGGATGACCCTTCATCTGCTGATGAAGACTCTGATTGATAAGTTTGATCCCGGAAGGATGAAGGGGACATCGTGGAGGATGACCCTTCATCTGCTGGTGTAGACTCTGATTGGTAAGTTTGAACCTGGAAGGATGAAGGGGGCATGGTGGAGGATGACCCTTCATCTGCTGATGAAGACTCTGATTGGTAAGTTTGATCCTGGTTTACATAGTCAAAAAACCTTAGTGTTATCTGTATAAATGTTATTGTTGATTAATGTTGAAATATCTCGTTCCATACTATCACAGTAAAGGTTTACTTCCTGAAATGGCAGTTTCTTCTTCTTTCTTAATTTTCTGCTTATTTATTGATTTCGAATTACAATGTTTTAACCTGTTAGGTATCATTATTTTGTTGTTTTCTTTATTGTTTCACAACAGGAATCATTCTCTGAAGAACTCAACAGTTTAGAACGTTGTGTATATTTTAGTTGTTTTAGGAAACTTAGTGCTGTGAATAGTAATTATTTTAGTTTATTAGTTATAAATCTAGTGTTTTGTGACAAATTCATAATTTTATCGTCGCAATGGAACCAAACGTTACCAGTAAGCTTGGTAACAAAATAATACATAGTCAGGTAAAAGAAATAATTAATAAGGTTTACCAATTTATGAAACGAGAAGCCGAAGAGGGGCCTATTTTATTGAAGAAATTACAGAAACGAGTAGCAGAAGCAGTTGGTGTGTCTCCAGGTTCAGTGCAACGTATTTTGAAAGAAACCCAGGAGACTCCAAACAGACCATCCTTTAGCACCCCTAAAAATAAATGGAAAAAAATATTCCAAAAAAATCTGAAATCGATTATTTTAACACAGCAGTTGTAAGACAAACTATCTACAATTTTCACAAAATAAAAAAAACAACGATTCACATTGAAATCTCTAATGCCAGTTTTAAGAGAAAAATAGGGTTCGAGGGGAAAATCTGGTCTTTGAGAACCATATTGAAAGATATGCAATTTCGATGGCGAAAGTATTCAGATCACCGAAAGGTATTGATCGAAAACCAGGAAATTAGGCAAGAAAGAATTAGCTACATCAGAGCAGTGAGAAAATACAGGGAAGATGGAAGACCTATAGTGTACACGGCTGAAACATATGTCCACTCATCCCATACTACGCCTTACTCTTGGTCGGATGGCAGCAACAAGGAGTTGTTAAAACCAATTTCGAAAGGCCAATATGCGATCATTGTGCATGCTGGATCTAAAAGTGGCTTTGTCGAAGGCGCTGAATTAATATTTAAATCAGACCAAAAGTCAGGAGATTATCACGACGCCATGAACTTCCAAAATTACGAAAAATGGATGAAAGACAAATTGATACCAAATTTACAACCTAGAAGTGTTGTGGTGATTGATAACGCATCGTACCACAACAAACAAATCAATCCTGCACCAAACAGCAACGCTAGAAAAGCAGTTATGACAGATTGGCTAGCTGCTCACAATATTGCCTTCCATAAAGATATGCTCAAACCAGAATTATACCAACTTATAAAACAACATAAAAATCCTCACAAGACATACAGCATTGACGCATTATTTGCTGAACACGGCCACTCCGTACTACGACTACCACCATACCACCCTGACCTCAACCCGATAGAGATGGTTTGGGCCTTACTAAAGAACCACGTCGCCAGCAAAAATACAACGTTTAACTAACATTAATGACTGCATTGAACTAGTCAAAGCCTCAAGTAATATCTGCTGAGGAATGGGCATCCAGGTGTGAACACGTACGTGCAGTGGAGGACAATTACATGGAAAATGAATTGGCGATGGATGAGTTGGAAGAGGAGCGGTTCATCATTAACTTGGGCGATGACAGCAGTGACAGTGATGGGGATACCGGCAGCAGCGAGGGCAGTGATGGAGACATGAGTGGAGTTGAGTATTTATAGGTGAGTAGAACTTTTTTTACGTTTGCTTTATTTTTGTGTGTATTTTACGTTTTATATACAGTTTATTGAAGCTTTTATAACATGCTTATTTGTATTTGCAAATGTTTTTATATTCATATATGATATATAAAATAAAACAAAGTTACTAACACAACGATACTAAAACTGTACGAGAACTATCTAAAAACTGTAAAACTGTTCGTGAAACACTCGAAAGACTTATGCGAAAAAATATAACACCACAAACTGGTCTGTAGAACTTATCCGACCAGGCTGCTGGAAATAAAAAATACGGGACGGTGTTTAAAAATGTGTAATTATATTTAAAGCGTGAGACCGGACGCAGCGGTACATTCTCACTGTGAATGATTTGGATGGACACAATTCAGAGTACGCCGCTTGGCTATAGATAGATTCTATCTTGACTCAATGTGAGTAAATAAAATATTCCTTTTCTTACAAATTGTATTTTTTACATGTTTTAGAGCAAGCAGCGCGTTTTCTATTAATTTAAGAGAAATATTGTATTCTTTTTACATAAGCACGTTTGCAACAGCTCGCTATAAAAGTTATTATTGATTTATTTAAATGAAACATAACAATTGTAGTAAATCGTTTTACTACAATTAATTAATTTGTTAGCAATTGTTACTTGGTTTCCCGCCAAACTAAATATTATTAGACCACATAGCTCGTGAAAGTAAAATTATTTAGAATTTCGTTATAAATAACCCACAATTTCGTTTTGAATTCCGTAAAACCTTTAATTATATAACACCAACCACAACAAAGACCCATAGTGTTGCGTTGTGACTGCAGTCTTAAAAATAAACAATACACAAAACATACAGCACTTGAAGTTACGCCATTACATTAAACAATGTTTGTGTAAACATACAGCATTGAAATGTGCAGTATTTTAGTTTTCACCAGGAAGGAACAGAGCTACGAACATGAACTTTTTTTAAAATTGTTCGTCTACGTGTCCTCTTTGATATTAAATGCAATTTATTCATGCAGTTCTCTTAAGGCCTATTCCCACGAGGCTGGTTCACAAGCGCTGACTGTCAGCGCTTATAAACCAGCTCAACGTACCAGCATGGAAATCCCTTCCCACGTAGCTTGTTAACTAGAGCTGACAGTCAGTCTGTATACTTCGTTGGTTGCAGTTGTGTTCACTTTTTTACGTAATGTTCAGTCCTATAATGTTGAAAAATGTCATCTGTGGGGCTTAGTCCACAAACTTTGCGAGCTATTTTGAGGATGGGAGTGCAGGAATTGTGTGAGAAAATGTTGAAGAAGAAGAAAAGATCGATTTGGATAAGAAAATGGATTGGCAGGAGGGAAGAGCTTGGTGTATCCTCGAGACTGTTGATGGAGCTGTGTGTGGAAGACCCTCATGTATATTTAAAATTTATGAGAATGTCGGAGTTAAAATTAGAGGAACATTTGGAACTAGTAACTCCTATTACGACAACTCAACAGCAACTAAAAGCTAGAGTAGAGTAGTCCGTTCCCACGGTGCTTGTCTCACGCTGACTTCTCAGCGCTTATAGATCACGTGACCATTTTCGCCACTTCAGCGCTGACAATATTAAACATGTTCAAAGTCATCAGCTTGCTGGAAACAGTCAGCTTGCTGGTGTCTGCCAGCGCTGGCGCTGTATTCTCACGTGGCTGATATGGGGCTGATTTACTAGCGCTGACGATCAGCGCTTATAAACCAGCCTCGTGGAAATAGGCCTTTAGGCTTGAAGCGCGCTCACAGTAATGACTAGCGTAGTATGGCAGTGGAGTGCGCGGCCGGCATAGCGAGTATGGTCAAAGTTTGCAGCAAGTATAGTAGCGCAGCGGACTGGCCCGGGGCCTCTCCAGCGGCTTTCCCCTCTGCCGCTGTACTCCCTACCATGTCACCCTACCTCCCCTACCCAGGCTTCAATAGGTTCCGCACGAGCTCTAGAGAGGGGTTGGGGGGAACATAGTGGAAGAATACATCAGAGTAGCCAACCCTCAAACTCGAAATCACGACTGCTCGACGAAAAATCACACCACTGTTGTACTTTATACAACAAGCGCGCGTCCCGGAAGGTTAAACTTCAACTCCTATTCCCGATGTATATAGTGAAATTTCATCAAAAGCAGAGGAATGTGCAAATGGTACTACGAAAGTATCATTATCATCTACACTTGAAAAAGCAAAACACAAACCATTAATGAGAAAAGAACTACTTCATGTATACCACTTCTGAAAGGGGAATGGTTGACTGATGAACTTATCAATGTTTACATGAGTGTTGTCGAATCTGCGGTTGAACAGAAGCACAAAATGTTTTTATGGCCATAGCTGAACAAGTGTATGTTTCATGCGTGTATGTTTTGTCTGGTTTCATGCGTGAATCATGTACACTGAATTTCAAATAAAGCACTTATTCATTCATTCAAAATGTTTTTTATGTCGCCATCAATAAGTCAGGCAGTAAGTTGTCTAGAAGATACGGCAAGTATTGAGTTGCCGTTAGACATTTTTGACAAATCTTACATTTTTGTGCCTGTAAATGATGCCCTAGCTCTTGGCTACAGTTCTTTGGAGTTTACTATTGTTTTCAAAACCAGAGAATAACGTTTTTTACTTTGACTCCATAAAATCTTATAAATTTGAATCAGCCAAGAAGAATGTTAAAAAAAACATCAAAGTATCTGAGCAGTTTTCAGGAACTGAAGATGGAAGTTGTATGCAACACTCCACAACAAACTAACTCGTGGGATTGTGGTATATACCTCATCCTGATTCTTGAAATGATAGTTACACAAATCAAAAGTCACACCTCTGGTAAATCAAAAATGGATCTGAGCTTACCAAGTTTTAGTGAAACAGATGTTTGGTCAAGGCCAGTTGTCGTCAATAGTATGGAACATTCAGAGTTCAGACCATCTATACCACTATGAAAAAGTATTTTTTTAGAAACTCTGAAGCAGGTCATGATCCATCTCAAATCACTAAATTAAACATTCTTTCAAGTCCTTCCAGAACTCAGAAGTTTACAGGAGACAATAACACAGATACCTGCCTCCCTCCAAAAATAAAGTAGTATTAAACCTCAAAATAGGTTTACAAAAGCCAAGCAAATACTAACAGTCCTTGTGAGTAATAGATTTAAATTGTTAAGTTCTTCAGAGAATGATTCCTATTGTGAAAAAATAAAGAAAACGACAAAATAATGATACCTAACAGGTTAAAACATTGTAATTCGAAATCAATAAATAAGCAGAAAATTGAGAAGAAGAAGAAACTGCCATTTCAGGAAGTAAACCTTTACTGTGATAGTATGGAACGAGATATTTCAACATTAATCAACAATAAAATTTATACAGATAACACTAAGGTTTTTTGACTATGTAAACCAGGATCAAACTTACCAATCAGAGTCTACACCAGCAGATGAAGGGTCATCCTCCACGATGTCCCCTTCATCCTTCCGGGTTCAAACTTACCAATCAGAGTCTTCATCAGCAGATGAAGGGTCATCCTCCACGATGCCCCCTTCATCCCCTTCATCCCTGTGGCGAAGTCACTAGGATAACTACTACACCACCAGAAGACGCTACGAAGACATGCAATGTTTTAATTGCAGGAGAAAAAGATGCTGCTTCAGGTACTCCAGGCAAAATTTACAATAGCTACAAAAATATCTGGAAACCTCTGAAAAGTAAGCAGTCTTAATTTTAACTGTTCCCAGAAGATATGATATTCCTAAATAGCACTATTCTAATGTAAAAATAGATTAATCTAACGAATACATTCAGGAAATTGCAGCAAGGCATCCTCAAGTTAAGCATTTAAGCCTGAATAATTTGAAAAGGAGACATTTTACCAAGAGGTTTCCATCTAAACAATTTTGGAAAAAAACATGTGTCAAATTTAATAATAATCCATAAACTCAAAGCCAGCTGGCTGTAGGATGACCCTGCAAAATCTAAAACTCCACTTAACACTAGGAATTACCAGTACAGACGAAAGTTGTCCTCCATGAAACACAGGACTACTGTAACTGAAAGCAATATGAAGGATGTAATTGCTAGAGAACGAAACAGCAACACTACCGCTTTCTCGTATTGCATCTCCGAGGATCTTCACATGTCAGTAGGAGTAGCAGTTACTTTCGGAAATGAGTTTGGAAGACCCTTGTCCAACCAACGGAAGACTTAACATCTAGCTTACCAAAACAATAGAGCTGAGGCTAGGGTCTACAGTCACACACAATTCTTCGAAGTGGACTAAGCCATTACAAACCATTAGGAATCAATTGAAGCCATTACAGTTTCAACCGAAAAATGGTCTATCTAATAAATAAATATATTCCGAAAGACATAAGAACAAAAACGCCAAATACAGAAAAAGCAACCAAGACTTATGACATCCCGAACTTGACTATGGAGGAGTTTCCACCTTTGTCACCTGCATATAGAACAAAGTCATCCTTTACCAACCAGGAGAATATCAACTCATCAAGAGTTGAGTGTACTTCAACATCAAGTGGGAGTGACAGTGGAGCAGAGGAGAACCTGGAGAAGACACCATTAACCACAATCACCATGCAGTACTACCCACACCCAGCAGCAGTCCACCAGCGGTGTCTGACTCATCACTTCCAGCTTCTTCACTGACAGAATCACCACAAAAAGTAGTGTCAAATGAGAGTATCAGTGATGCTCTGGATGAGTTGCACTGGATAATCAACCACTGGCATTTAGTTTAAACTCCTCGGTGTAATATCAGGCAGACCCAAGGTAGTTTCTATGCTTAAATCACTAAGTCTCAATTTATCCTAAAATAACGTACCATTAACTCTTTTCCATCAAAACAATGAAAATCTGGTAACTCGTATTGAATCTTTACAAATTACCTCAAATCGACCCTAAGTTTAATTGAACTGAATCAAGTTAAGCCTAATTATTTAAAACATTGGGAACCTAATAATGTAAAATGTATAGGTCACCGGTTACAACTTGGTTACACACTTTTCCAACCATTTATAGAAGGCCTATTTTAGAGAATTGGTTTAAAAGGATAGGGTATCTAACTAGAGTAATGTAGCCAATTGAAATAGATGAATGTAGAATACTTTTCCAAATATAAACCTACAGCATAGTCTTAGGATTTGCCTAGGAATAGGCCTATACTACGGACACACGAATGCTTTGTTTGTGTCAGTTGCCGAAAGATGGTAGAACACTTCTAAAACAAAAACAGGTTGTTGTAACAAGAAACCGTTGAACTAGGAAATTATTATCATGTTGGGTTACTAGCATGTCTAAATAAACTATGGAAGAATGTTACGGAGAGGTGTCTAGTATTCAACTATTAATGGTATTGATGGATTGCCTTTGTTTAAAGTTCTATAAATGAATTTTGGCCCATCTTGGGATTGGTTACCAATGTGAAATCAATCAAATCTGCCGTTTTCCCAATTGGAATATATTGTAGAAAAAGTAAGCCAGGCACTACAGATAGCTATTTATTTGAATTTGTAACAGAGTTGAAAACGGTGATTTCTGAAGGGTTTGAGTGGAAAGGACAAATTATCCCAGTTTCACTTTAAGGTTTTGTAATGGATGCTCCAGCCAAATCTTTTATATTAAAAACAAAAGGACATGCAGGATACAATTCTTGTACTAAATGTACACAGCGGGGAATATGGATTGAAAATCGAATGACTTTCCAAAATAATAATGCTCTAAAGGGACTCACCAGTCTTTTGTAGAAAAACGAGATAGAGAATACCACAGCACTCGTGAAAGATTATTACTTGAAACTATTCCAGGAATCGATTTTGTTTCTTCCTTTCCTTTGGATTACATGCACCTTGTATGTCTAGGTGTCACGCGCTTTAATGTATCTGTGGCTATCTTCCAAACCTACACTGAAATACAAGCTTCAGTATAAGGCTACATAACAACTTCAATAAAACTGTATGTAAATGTAGACATTTTTATTTTCAACAAAAGTACTTTCAATACATTTTAATATTAAACCTTCAAGTTTATAAAGGTTAAATAAATATGGTGTAAAAGTTAAAATTACATCCTGATTTTTTGCGTGCAGATCTTTACTTTCTTTGTTTCAAAAAGTTATGAATAAGATGTGGATTATTTAAAAGCTTTTAGTGCTGTTCATGAGCAGTTGGGTGGGATATTAGAAATACTTCATTATTTACTTTGGTTTATCTTGTAATTTTTAAAACAAATTATGATATACTGTATTTTTACTTTGTGCAGATGTTTTCCGTTGTCAAATACATAGCAGAGGAAGACTCGATTGGCGTAGTGGCAACGAAGTGGTTGTTTGATGACGGAAAGAAGACATTATATCCCAATTCAACGTCCGACGCCGCTAGGAACAGATTGGCGAGGGAACTGGCGGACCCAACCCCAAAGTGGACATCGCACTGTGTAAATGTTTTAAGCCAACATGGTATGACACAAACAAGTTTTAATATGACATATTATATGTGCAATTTTAAATTACTATGTTTAGTTTTGGGAGTAATGGTTATTTTTCTATTTCTTAACTTTCAGCTACGTTCATACACCTTACTCCGCTATATGGTACTTGAGTTAAGATTTTTTATTACAATTATAGTCAAACTGTTATACACAAAAATGTTATACACGTAATATTTTATACTATTAATGTTTGTTTTGAGATCCTAAAATTCTTTGACCACTAAGCTTGTCATTTTTATTTCAGACGATTACAGTGTAGCTGACAGTCGGGCTGACAAAGCCACCTACACGTCAAATGACCTTTCATCAGACAAAGAGGAGGAAAACATGAAAGACAGAAAAATCCGAAAATGAAAACAATAGTACTTCCTGGAGAAGAGGAAGTAATAGAAAAGATTTGCAGAGAGGATACTGCCCAAAAAACCTTCGTCTTACCAACCCCACCACCTAAAACACCGAAACTTTCCGTTACAACATCCAGCCTATCACCCTCACCTCAACCATTTCTTGCCTCTTCCTCCAATACCTTTCCATCATGTTCTAAGCCTGAGTCATCTATATATTCCCCATCCACAAATAATTATAGATCTGGGGTTCTATTGCTAAGACCTCTTTTCAATACCAGCTCAGCACTCAGCGCTACTTCAAGAGGTAAACAAATATTGGTGAATTAACAATTTTTATTAAAAACGTGTTCTGGTTTATTCTAGTTTTTTCTCTGTGCAAAACTATGCTCAGTACCGGCTAAACACAAAAATATCCCAAAACAACTGAAGGAAAAATTTGTGAGATCATGAGAATTTGTTTGAACAACAAGAAAATCAACGTGCTCCACCTGATGATGCCGTGACAACTGGCCGTTGCTGCATGTGTGAATGGAGAAAAAGTCGCAACTCAAAACTAGATGTATGATCCGTTTTTTGTTTGCAGAGAACGCACTTCAATGCAATGTAGGATGTGCTACTGTCGAGGAGGAAATGGACTACAGCAGTGAGGGATCATAACCAATTTGTTATTAAGAGTTGTTTGGTCATATCATTTTATATTTGAGCTAATATTATTGTAGTTAGTTCCATATTGATATCGTTGCATTTTTCTTACATTTAAGCGTGTGTAAACACAATGTGTAAACATACAGCATTGAAATGTGCAGCATTTTAGTTTTCACCAGGAAGGAACAGAGCTACGAACATGAACTTTTTTTTAAATTGTCCATCATGTTCTAAGCCTGAGTCATCTATATATTCCCCATCCACAAATAATTATAGATCTGGGGTTCTATTGCTAAGACCTCTTTTCAATACCAGCTCAGCACTCAGCGCTACTTCAAGAGGTAAACAAATATTGGTGAATTAACAATTTGTATTAAAACGTGTTCTGGTTTATTCTAGTTTTTTCTCTGTGCAAAAACTATGCTCAGTACCGGCTAAACAAAAAATATCCCAAAACAACTGAAAAAAAACATGTGTCAAATTTAATAATAATCCATAAACTCAAAGCCAGCTGGCTGTGGATGACCTGCAAAATCTAAAACTCCACTTAACACTAGGAATTACCAGTACAGACGAAAGTTGTCCTCCATGAAACACAGGACTACTGTAACTGAAAGCAATATGAAGGATGTAATTGCTAGAGAACGAAACAACAACACTACCGCTTTCTCGTATTGCATCTCCGAGGATCTTCACATGTCAGTAAGTAGCAGTTACTTTCAGAAATGAGTTTGGAAGACCCTTGTCCAACCAACGGAAGACTTAACATCTAGCTTACCAAAACAATAGAGCTGAGGCTAGGGTCTACAGTCACACAATTCTTCGAAGTGGACTAAGCCATTACTGCAACCGAAAAATGGTCTATCTAATAAATAAATATATTCCGAAAGACATAAGAACAAAAACGCCAAATACAGAAAAAGCAACCAAGACTTATGACATCCCGAACTTGACTATGGAGGAGTTTCCACCTGTCACCTGCATATAGAACAAAGTCATCCTTTACCAACCAGAATATCAACTCATCAAGAGTTGAGTGTATTCAACATCAAGTGGGAGTGACAGTGGAGCAGAGGAGAACCTGGAGAAGACACCATTAACCACAATCACCATGCAGTACTACCCACACCCAGCAGCAGTCCACCAGCGGTGTCTGACTCATCACTTCCAGCTTCTTCACTGACAGAATCACCACAAAAGTAGTGTCAAATGAGAGTATCAGTGATGCTCTGGATGAGTTGCACTGGATAATCAACCACTGGCATTTAGTTTAAACTCCTCGGTGTAATATCAGGCAGACCCAGGTAGTTTCTATGCTTAAATCACTAAGTCTCAATTTATCCTAAAATAACGTACCATTAACTCTTTTGTCAAAACAATGAAAATCTGGTAACTCGTATTGAATCTTTACAAATTACCTCAAATCGACCCTAAGTTTAATTGAACTGAATCAAGTGCTTAATTATTTAAAACATTGGGAACCTAATAATGTAAAATGTATAGGTCAGTTTACAACTTGGTTACACACTTTTCCAACCATTTATAGAAGGCCTATTTTAGAGAATTGGTTTAAAAGGATAGGGTATCTAACTGAGTAATGTAGCCAATTGAAATAGATGAATGTAGAATACTTTTCCAAATATAAACCTACAGCATAGTCTTAGGATTTGCCTACAGAGGCCTATACTACGGACACACGAATGCTTTGTTTGTGTCAGTTGCCGAAAGATGGTAGAACACTTCTAAAAACAAAAAAGGTTGTTGTAACAAGAAACCGTTGAACTAGGAAATTATTATCATGTTGGGTTACTAGCATGTCTAAATAAACTATGGAAGAATGTTACGGAGAAGGTGTCTAGTATTCAACTATTAATTGGTATTGATGGATTGCCTTTGTTTAAAAGTTCTATAAATGAATTTTGGCCCATCTTGGGATTGGTTACCAATGTGAAATCAATCAAATCTGCCGTTTTCCCAATTGGAATATATTGTAGAAAAAGTAAGCCAGGCACTACAGATAGCTATTTATTTGAATTTGTAACAGAGTTGAAAACGGTGATTTCTGAAGGGTTTGAGTGGAAAGGACAAATTATCCCAGTTTCACTTTAAGGTTTTGTAATGGATGCTCCAGCCAAATCTTTTATATTAAAAACAAAAGGACATGCAGGATACAATTCTTGTACTAAATGTACACAGCGGGGAATATGGATTGAAAATCGAATGACTTTCCAAAATAATAATGCTCCTAAAAGGACTCACCAGTCTTTTGTAGAAAAACGAGATAGAGAATACCACAGCACTCGTGAAAGATTATTACTTGAAACTATTCCAGGAATCGATTTTGTTTCTTCCTTTCCTTTGGATTACATGCACCTTGTATGTCTAGGTGTCACGCGCACTTTAATGTATCTGTGGCTATCTTCCAAACCTACACTGAAATACAAGCTTCAGTATAAGGCTACATAACAACTTCAATAAAACTGTATGTAAATGTAGACATTTTTATTTTCAACAAAAGTACTTTCAATACATTTTAATATTAAACCTTCAAGTTTATAAAGGTTAAATAAATATGGTGTAAAAGTTAAAATTACATCCTGATTTTTTGCGTGCAGATCTTTACTTTCTTTGTTTCAAAATGTGCAAGTTATGAATAAGATGTGGATTATTTAAAAGCTTTTAGTGCTGTTCATGAGCAGTTGGGTGGGATATTAGAAATACTTCATTATTTACTTTGGTTTATCTTGTAATTTTTAAAACAAATTATGATATACTGTATTTCACTTTGTGCAGATGTTTTCCGTTGTCAAATACATAGCAGAGGAAGACTCGATTGGCGTAGCGGCAACGAAGTGGTTGTTTGATGACGGAAAGAAGACATTATATCCCAATTCAACGTCCGACGCCGCTAGGAACAGATTGGCGAGGAACTGGCGGACCCAACCCAAAGTGGACATCGCACTGTGTAAATGTTTTAATGGTATGACACAAACAAGTTTTAATATGACATATTATATGTGCAATTTTAAATTACTATGTTTAGTTTTGGGAGTAATGGTTATTTTTCTATTTCTTAACTTTCAGCTACGTTCATACACCTTACTCCGCTATATGGTACTTGAGTTAAGATTTTTGTTACAATTACAGTCAAACTGTTATACACAAAATGTTATACACGTCATATTTTATACTATTAATGTTTGTTTTGAGATCCTAAAATTCTTTGACCACTAAGCTTGTCATTTTTATTTCAGACGATTACAGTGTAGCTGACAGTCAGACTGACAAAACCACCTACACGTCAAATGACCTTTCATCAGACAAAGAGGAGGAAAACATGAAAGACAGAAAAATCCGAAAATGAAAACAATAGTACTTCCTGGAGAAGAAGTAATAGAAAGATTTGCAGAGGATACTGCCCAAAAACCTTCGTCTTACCAACCCACCTAAAACACACGAAACTTTCCGTTACAACATCCAGCCTATCACCCTCACCTCAACCATTTCTTGCCTCTTCCTCAATACCTTTCCATCATGTTCTAAGTGACATCTATATATTCCCCATCCACAAATAATTATAGATCTGGGGTTCTATTGCTAAGACCTCTTTTCAATACCAGCTCAGCACTCAGCGCTACTTCAAGAGGTAAACAAATATTGGTGAATTAACAATTTGTATTAAAAACGTGTTCTGGTTTATTCTAGTTTTTTTCTCTGTGCAAAAACTATGCTCAGTACCGGCTAAACACAAAAAATATCCCAAAACAACTGAAGGAAAAAATTTGTGAGATCATGAGAATTTGTTTGAACAACAAGAAAATCAACGTGCTCCACCTGATGATGCCGTGACAACTGGCCGTTGCTGCATGTGTGAATGGAGAAAAAAGTCGCAACTCCAAAACTAGATGTATGATCCGTATGTTTTGTTTGCAGAGAACGCACTTCAATGCAATGTAGGATGTGCTACTGTCGAGGAGGAAATGGACTACAGCAGTGAGGGATCATAACCAATTTGTTATTAAGAGTTGTTTGGTCATATCATTTTATATTTGAGCTAATATTATTGTAGTTAGTTCCATATTGATATCGTTGCATTTTTCTTACATTTAAGCGTGTGTAAACACAATGTGTAAACATACAGCATTGAAATGTGCAGCATGGTTTTCACAGGAAGGAACAGAGCTACGAACATGAACTTTTTTAAATTGTTCGTCTACGTGTCCTCTTTGATATTAAATGCAATTTATTCATGCAGATCTCTAAGGCTTCAATGAGTTCCGCACGAGCTCTAGAGAGGGGTTGGGAGGAACATAGTGGAAGGCTCACATCCATTAGCCAACCCTCAAACTCCGAAATCACGACTTTGCTCGACAACGAAAAATAACACCACTGTTGTACTTTATACAACAAGCGCGCGTCCCGGAAGGTTAAATTTGTAGGAATTTTTCTCACATTTTATTTTATGGGGAGTTTATTGAATAGCTCTGGCCCCAAATTCTGGGAAGGGAGGCCGCGATTTCTAATCTATGTTGGGTTTGTCGGTGCTCATTTCTGTGTCTCGTCTCGTACAGTGCACTCCTAAACCCGTTTGAAAAGTTGCGAATTTAAATTTGTAAAGATCAAAATTGTATATGTACAGCGACGCCAAGGTAAATCTCTACGTGAAGCTCGTCTACGTACACCAGCCATAATACGAACTGCTCTTTTTTGTAGTCGGAAAACTCGTAGGAGAGAAGTTTGAGTCGCAGACCCCCAGAGCACTATTCCGTACAATAGTCTAGACTCTATAAGTGACGTGTATATTAGTCGCATTAGAAAAATATTTTGAAACTTTGCAAAACGAGTCAAAAAAATAGTTGTGAGGATAGTCTTGAACACATGTCATTTAAGTGCGGTGTCCAGGAAAAATTTTGATCAAACGTTAACCCAAGATATTTTGTTTCATACTCGAATGTAAGTTAAAAGTCGTTTACTTGAAGAATAATATTTGATTGGAAGTTTCTTATGTTTGAGAACTGCAAACATTTAGTTTTATTAGGACTAGGGCTCGATGTTGCATGTCTAGTGGCGTAGTCAAGCGGCAACTGGTGAAACTAGTCGCCCCCTCAAACCCCTCTCGTGGTGGCCTGGAGAGGATTCGAAAAGACGTCAACAAGTGCCTATGACTCATTTCAGTCTGCTGACTTGTTTTTATGTAGGTCTGCTCTCATTCGATTCAACCACTACCTGGCGGATTGTGCTGTTTACGGTTGTGTGCTTTTTATTGTTTATGGTGTTCTGCGTGTTTATTCTGTGTTCATCTAATTTACTTGGACTATTATTCGCTGTGATATAGAGGTAAGAGTTGTTTTCTATCTTAAAAATAAATCAGTAGCTATACCAAACTTGCACTCAAGTGCATACATATCGTCAGTGCAGGTTACAAAATGGGTTATAAGTATAAAAATACAGTATGTTTGAACACAGTTTTCAATGTTTAATCATTTTAATTTATTTTCAAATGATGTTGAATAACTTAAAATAATTGTAATGTGTTTTTTAACTATTAAAATAATATAAATGAATTTAAAACAGTAGGCCAATATAATTAATTTTTATTTTGCACAAGCGCTATCAATAGCAAGCTATCATATTAAGGCTGTTACAAATAATGTGTTGGATTTCAAACATATGTGGTTTTTAATGATAAAATTAAAATAAAACTTTGGGGCTAACCACAATGAAAAAACAGTGTTTAATTTCACCATACAGTAATACTCGTAAGTTATTTAATGAAACTAGGTTCCGGTTTCAGGACCTATTTTGAAATTAAAAGTACCTTGTTCAGTTGCCAGAGCACTACAATATTCAGTGTTCACTTATTCTGCACTACACTAGTCAGGAGCGAGAAGGGATGGTGATGCAGATGCCGACGCATCCCGGGAGGTCTTGTTTAGATACGGGCGCGGCGGGGTTGACTCATGTCCTTGTCGTCTTGCTGGGACTGTGACCTATTGAATTTCGTACATCTTCTCGTTTATTTAAAGGTTTATCTTGATGAGTGGTTGGTTCTTTATACCGGGTGGCCGCGATAAAGTGTCCTAAACGGATTACAAGAGTACTATTAGAGCTAGAAAGATGAAAAAAACTCTTTTCTCTAAAAGCCGAACATGGGGATTTCAGGAAAAATATTTTTAAGGCTCTCAGTATACAGGGTGTGTCAATATACAGGGTGATTCAAAAATAGGGCGCCAAATTTCAGGGGTGGGTTCCTTATGCAAAAACAATGAAAAAGTTCCTATAAACATGGGTCCTAAAATTCTTCGTTACCCCGGTAGCCGCCATTTGGTATTTTTTACTTAAAAATTTATATCTCCAGAACGCTTTGACCGATTGCATTCAAACTTGGTAGGGTGTTTATGTCTAATAAGTTAAATTTTAGAGAAAAACATTATTTCATAAAAACCCACTGGTAAATGTACCAGTTGTAAAAGGACGTAAAAAATGAAAATATTAATGTAAAATTTGGAAAAATGAGTTTGTATCTTTATGTAAAATTATAAAATACAACTTTTTTACTCTTGTAAAATTTTTGTATTATGCACCATTTTTATGGTATTTCAATTTGAAAAATTTAAACAGCCGCCATTTTGTTCCTGTGGGTTTTTATGAAATAATGTTTTCTAAAATTAACTTATTATTATAAACACTACCAAGTTTGAATCAATCGGTAAATCTGGAGATATAAATTTAACAATGAAACTGGTAATGTACCAGTTGTAAATTGACGTAAAAAGTGAAAATAATAATTTAACATTTGGAAAAATGAGTTTGTATCTTAATGTAAAATTATAAAATACAACTTTTTTTACTCTTGTAATCTTTTTGTATTATGCGCCAATTTAATGTTATTTCAATTTGAAAAATTTAAACAGCCGCCATTTTGTTTTTGTATGGTTTGAAGACTTAATTATTTTTTCTTAAATTGCCCTTGGGACACATAAACACTATACCAAGTTTAAATGCAATCGGTCAAACCGTTCTGGAGATATAAAGTTTCAAGTAAAAAATACAACATGGCGGCTACCGGAGTAACGAAGAATTTTAGGACCCATGTTTATAGGGACTTTTTTCATTGTTTTTGCATAAGGAACCCACCCCTGAAATTTGGCGCCCTATTTTTGAATCACCCTGTATATATCAATCAGCTGATATAACACAGCAGATAACATATTGCAAAGTGCGCAATAACATAACCGTGACAACTGGTTTTTCTTTCGCAACTCTGTTTTTGAAAGATATTGATGTGTTTACATTCTATCGCTCGGTTTTGAACACGGTGGGCCTCTGTTAACAAAACCACTTACGACACTGGTTGCTAGAAAACTACAGTGCGTTAGACTTTTAGCAAATCACACTCTATTTAATTGTTGAAGGTACATATAATGGGGTGTGGCTTGTAATGAGTACGGGGGACTCAAACCCGGGTCTCTCACTTACCACTTCACCAACCAAAGAAAATATTTTGTTTTAAATGTAAGTACTAGTTGTTCAAAGTCAAAACTGGTTGCAGTAAATGGAAACTTTTGAAAAAGGGTATAGTGTTTATGTGTTATATATATATGAAGCTAAATAATACTAAATGCCACCATGTATTTTAGGTGCAATTTGTGAGCCTGATGAGGACGAACTATTGGTTGTTTGCGATGAGAACACGTCCACTTCGCTACCGTCAACCTCAGCCAACATTGATGCCGCTGTGGTGGAAACAGATAGTGAATGGGAAATGTCAGACGATGAGCTAAGTGAACCGAACATGTTTGAAATAACCAATGACAACCAGACTTTAGAAGCTTGTGCCGTAAGGTTAGTAATCACTATTATTAATGATATAGGCTAGTAACTTGATATGTTTGATGATAATTTTCTGATGAGAATACTCAAATAAAATGAGTGGCCTGCTTTACCTTTGTATTGCATATATATATTTGTTTGAAAAGTTTAATTTTAAATTTAATTTCATGCTCAATTCAAGGACTCCCAAGATTTGTTCAGTGTTAATGGATTAAAACTTAATAGAGACAAAACCCAGTTAGTTACATTCTGAACAGCTCAATCAAAGGGAAAGTCAGGTGGAGGTATTCTTTTTCAGGGGGGTTCGCATCTCGCCTAGTACAAAAATATTGAGTCTATCAAAAAGATTAAATAGCGCTTGCTTCCAAATGATTGTTTTAAGACACTGTATAGACATAAGAACTCGACTAATGATTTATTATGCTTATTTTAAGTCTATTCTACAGTATGGAATAGAATTTTGGGGTATGGCATCAGGAGCTAAATCTATATTTATTATTGAGAAAAGATTTTTGAGAATTATAACTTTTGCACCTTTGAGATCTTCTTGCAAACCAATATTTAATGTGAAACCAAATTTTTGTGTGAAATTTTTATAGTTAATTTTTTAACTTGTAACTTATGTATTATTGTTTAGAAACATAGACTAGTATAAAATTTTGTGTAAAAAACTAGTATAAAATTAAGAGAAATTTTGTGCTCTTACGTTAGTTGGACTTCCCAATTCAGCTACGATTTAAGAAAGCTAATACAAATTAATTTTCATTCCCAGCACATATGTATAGCATGACTGATATAAGTTATAATCATAGTTATCAAGTTATGTCATTTCAGATATTTTGCCGGTTTCGCAGTGAGATGTTGCCTCAAAAAATTCAACTGTGATCTGTGCAATATCGAGTTGACACAACAGGTCGGCGACGGGACCTCAAAGAGGGCAGACGAGTCCTTCATTGATTATAAAAATTACAAATCGTCAGGTGGTGAATCCTCACTCATCAAACCAAGTAATGAGACAACTAGAGTGGCAAGAATTGTATTAGAATTATTTGAAAAGCAACTGGAAGTCCAAATTCACAAAGTTTGCTTTTTGAAAACTCTAACTTTGAAATCAAAAAGAGCTATAAACAAGTTTGAATCTAATTGGCTTAATACTGAAGAATGCCGTAACCACCGAAATTTTTTCATTAAAAGATTGTCGATTTTCAAGTTAAAGAGGAAATTAAAGGAAATCTCCAAAGAGTTGAGACAGCCAATGGGCAAGTCAACCAAACCAAATTTAAAACTAAAAATCCTTCAGAACGCTTGAAACCACACACAAATCCCACCAAAACCAATAGCAACATTTAAAAATACTTTTCAAGTACTGTATACTATTTTAAATGTATTTCACTTTATTAATTCGTCTTTACTCATATTTAGAAAATATAATACAATTGTAAAACCAATGAACTAAAATATGTAATTACATTACTGTGTTTAAACGAATGACAGAATTTTGGTTTCATATATACAAATACATATACTATATAATTGATGATTCATTTTAAAAAAATCATCCCAAATAGCATAGGTGTCCATTTTTTTAAAACTTATTTTTATATACATGTTTTTTTATTTAAAGTCTTTTAATGTCTAAATATTTGTGTTTTGTTTTAATTTATTTTGTGATTTTTATATGTTCAATGTTAATATTTATGGATAGTTTTATTATTGTATTTCTGTTATTTTAGTCTTATATGGAGGAATGATCCAGTTTAGCTTGTGCATCAGTATAGCTGTGAGAAAGAATTTTGTAATTAACATTTTTATCTTATTTGTAGTTGTGTGAGTTAAGTCTAAATTAAATTTTGGTTTGTAGAAAAGATGTGGAAATGTTTCATTTGTGAGTAATTATTCTTCTTTTCTCTGATAGTCCTTTGAGTATGTATTGTCTTTGATAAAATTTAAATGTGTGCTTTTCGATAGTGCAGAGAGCTTTTTATGAAATCTTATTAATATCTGAAAAGTGGAAATAACCTTTTAATGAAAAATAACCTGCTGTGATGACATATATATATATACATATTTACGACACTAAACGGCCTATTATTAACCCTTCAGGGACGATCTTTTTACTTTCTTAAATTTAATGAGACTTTTTAATATAAATATATGACTTTAATCATATAAAAATGTTTAAAAAAATGTAACATTATTTAATATTTTTAATTGATTTTAAACATACGTACACATATGGGCAATGTAGCTCATTTTGCCACCAAAGGTTTTTGCAACGAAGTGTACTTAATGAGCTAGGTACACAAATGTGTACATTGATGTTACTGGGTAATACTACAATACAAACACATGTATAATTATAAAATGTATTACAGATAGGAAAATTATATTAAAACACAATTACAGTAGTTTGAATAACCAACATTGAAATTCCAAAAATAAACTGAAGTCTATACGGTGTGAGCTTTCCATGCATTCTGGACAAAATGCACACTGCACTTCTTTGACTTGACCGGCTCCGCCTTTGCAGTTTTGTCCCTGCATCTGTGGTGTTCTCACTTTTCAGGCCAATGGCCAACGTTGTACCTTATATCTGCAACAACGCCTGGCCGTGCCCTTGGTTTGAGGTGAATCTGAGGTGAATTTGATGGTCTCCGACCTTTTTCTTTCACACACTGAGATATTATTGACTTGATATTGTCGCCTTGAATTCAAGGAAAGATGAACTAGCTCCAGTCTTTTCTTTGTATAGAATCCATGCGTTGGTCAACGAAACATTCAGAAAATGAAAAAATATCCTCAAGTAAAACTTTTTATTTTTCAAAGTGTGTGGGTAGTGCGCAACCATTCGATCAGCCAAATCCACACCACCCATAAACTTATTGTAGGTAGCAACACAAAATGGTCTATCAACCTTAACAGTTTTCTTTTCTGTTTTGTCCCATCTCTCAACTTGATCGATCGGTTCAATCCCAGCATATGTTGATAGCAAAGTTACTATCCCAGAGTCTACCCACCGTACAACTGTCAAATTTTGCTCTGAAGTACTGACACTCATTGCACCCCTTCCTTTGTTCAGCAAATCCTTTGTTGGGCCGAGAATGGACTCCGCTTGTGGTAGCCTATTACTCCTCAGAGTCCCTACTACATGAATTTTCTTCGATTGCAAAGTTAAAACTAAGGGAATGCTTACAAAGAGGTTGTCGAGGAAAAGTTTATGGTTCTTGCCATTCAAACCGTTTGTGAGTCTCAAAACTGTGTCCGCTATTACACCCAATTTGGAAGGTGGAGTATTTAGCTTCCCTTGGTACAGTTCAAATTTGTTTACATATCCATTAGAGGAAGCTAATACCCAAGCTTTGAATCCCCACTTTTTTGGTTTAGATTTTATATACTGTTTCGCCCTGTTTCGCCCTTTGAAGGGAATGATCATCTCATCAACTGCCACATATTCTGAAGCGGAAACACATTTTTGAAATGATTCGTTCAGTGTTTCAACTAGCGGTCTTATTTTGATAAAAATGTCTTTGTTTTCAAGTGGGATATCATCATTGTCTGTAAAATGAAGGAAGGCTTTATTTTTTCAAACTTTTTCAAGGACATGGCATTTGCAATCAGATCCATTCTGAGTGTGGTCACTGATGACCAATACATCCTATAATTAGGGTATTTTATGTAAGTCATTATAATATTGATTGCTATAAATACTCTTATGTCGTCTGCACTAGCCCCAAGGGTAGCCTTGAACAGCGTACAAGTTGCTCTCTTGATATAGTGTCGTAAGTTTCTTCAGGCGTTACTGAAGAAATAGAGAGGTGTCTGACCCTTAGAAGGACGGTTAGTGAATAGGTAGCATTACCAAAAAAGGTGGTACTTATTAGTGAACTTGTTATCTTTCGAAACCACTTTATGGTGGATTGTTCTTTGCATTGCACTGCTTTATAAACATTTTGTTTGTTGGTGTTATTTTTGGTTTGTTTTGAACTTATGTGTTGCTATATTTACATTTTGACGTATTCTAGCTTTCTTTTTAGGTCTAGGGTTATTTGGTGATGTATTGGGGATTGTCTTGATTTATTTGGGTTTGAATTGCATTATCACTTGGAACTACTATGAGTGGAAAATCAATAGGTATTAGATTTGTATCCTGCTCAGGAGCAGAGGGTTGATCTGAGGGTGGGAAGAATAGAGATGTATCTGCAATAGGCCCAACAAAAAGAAGGGTTGATGGTTGGTAGGTAACTACTGTGTTTGCTGAAAAATTATAGCTTTGATTGGACGGTCCAGGTTTATCGATGCTAACTTCTTTCCTCAGTTATTTCTATGTTTTCAAGAAAGTCATCATAAATTAGCATATTTTTCAAAAAAGATTTCTCATTTTCTAACTCAAGATTTTGATTCTCAAACGTAGCACCTGTACCTGATAAATCCCTTCCATAGCAAATCTTTTTCTTCATTTTCGTCATCATCCGTGATGAAATCCAAGTCCGAACTGTTTGGGTCATTTAGAGAAGTTAAATGTCATAGATGTCAGTCGGCCTATGGGTTAAATTTATGTCAAATGCATTTCCTCTTCATCATCCCATTTCGTTTTCTTTTGGGTTTGGTATCCATTTTTCATATCAAATCCTAAAATTTACAAGAACATTGTATTAGAAAACATAGTATTATATCAATTTGTCAACGTACACAAATGTGCACATAGCTCATTTGAGGGTCAACTCAAACTAATCTGTTAGGTCCCTTATGGGGATAGGTACACATTTGTGTACGTTTATTTTAACAATATTATAATATTTCAAAATAAAATACAACTATTCTATGTATTGTATAATGCTTCTAAGACATAAAAGAATTAGAAACCAAAATTCTTAAACTGATATAACTTACCAAATAGACGTGGCAAGCTTCAAAGTTGACGATGGTAACCTCAAAACAAGATTTGTTATTGTTTAATGTCGTCACTACAAAAACAGAACAAAATTCTTTGCAAGTCCTACCAACACCCAAGAGAATAACGTTCACAAATGTGTTTTAGAGCAAAGGAAGTTCTAGTATTATAAGAAGGAGGGCTTTCAAAAAATGAATTTAACGTACACATATATATCGATGTCCCTGAAGAGGTTAAGTTACCTAACACATCCTTATTCCTGTATTAGGTCAATAAATAAGTTTTCTCGAATATTTTGAAAATTAAATCCCACATTTGATGAATTTCAGTACGATTAATTTGTAAATTTAATGATTTTAACGTGCGAAGCGCTTCTTCAGGTGGGTTTCTACTCAGGCCAACATATCTAAGGGGCATGAATTTAAAAGTTGCTGCGGATGATGACAAGGCATTCCTCAAGCGTGCGTTTTGTCTGTCCACAAACTCAACCAGCACACATGGCTCGATCTAGACCAGCTGTTGTTGATAGTGATAAGATTTGCTGCCTACAAGTCGCAGTGGTCTGGGAAGATGTGGAACTACCCTGTCTTCCACTCAGGGTAGTTTATTGCAGACCACACAATGTTGACAAACCCCCTTCCCCTTTCCCGGCTAGGGGGATAGGATACATACGCTGATGTTTTGCGGTTCGGTTATCAACTTTTCTGAATGTTGCACTGTCTTATAACACGTGTTGGTTCTGAAAAAGAAATACTTTTCCAAAACATCGACTTAATTTTTGGGAAATCTAGTTTAGTTGGGGTCAAAACAAAGTTAGAACCTTTAAATCTGAATATAGATAGGAATTATGTGTGGGAATAGTCAGAATAATACCTTAGCAGAGGGTTGTACAGAAAACAGTTACATGAGATTTAAGTCAATTGTAATGGAAATTCATAATTGTTAAATTCATGATTGTTTTTGGCATGTACGAGTAAAATTATTATACTTTTGGCCTCATGATTTTACAACTATTAAACCAAAGACATAAAAAATCGCCTCCGATCAAATGTATAACCTTTTTGTTTCTCTGAAGTTGGTTAATTAAATAACAATAATTATACACCGCAGGTCTAATCGTATGAGTTTAGTAGACATAGTGAGAAGGTATGTATGCTTGATCTGCAGTGTGTAGGTACGTGTCAGCGGGTACTGGTGGCAGTGTGGTAGATCGACACAGTGCCGTGGACAAGGGTGAGATGCGGAGAGGGCAGTTTGGGGAGTGCTAGACAATCCTAACCTCAACATTTTACTGAGTAGAGCGACATGCGCTTCCTCTGCTAGTTGTCTCGATACTGAGCCGAGCAGAGTGATTACGTCATTGCTCGGGAGTGGGGAGCGCTCGAGCTGCTGTCCAACGGAGAGCTGAGCAACTACAGTCTGCTGAGAAGTTTCAAACCGGCACAGAAGCTCCATATGGATGATCAGTCTACGTGTATGTATTGTCTTTGATGTTAGTCACCAGCTTAAGAACAGCGAAAGCGCCGAGGAGGTGGCCAAGACACTTCTGGAACTCGCCGTGGACACCTATGACTACGTGCTGGCGCCGATCAATGACAGGAAGGATGACATCAGAGAAGGCGGAACACACTGGTCACTGCTGCTGTTCACCAAGGACACTCAAACATACTACCACCTAGACAGCTTGGAGCCGATGAATAGCAATCACGCAGAACAGTTAGCAGTGCGACTCAGCGGAGACCCCGAGGTCAGTGTTGTGCAGTTACTGTGTGCGCGGCAAAAGCAAAGTGTCGAGTGCTGAGCGTATGTCCTGCACTTCATTGAAGTGGCCCTGTCCAAAATAAAATCTAAATGACCTGTACAAGATGACCGTTGCTACAGCAAAGGTTTGTAGTCAGTAAAATATACGAAAGTATTGCAAAGTATAAAGGTAAAAAATCCACAGTTACTTCAGCAAGACAAAAAGTGACATTGCTAACAGATAGTCACGGTCGCGGTCTACGTCCCTTGATACAGTCCAGGTTGGGTGCAAATACTCAGGTTCTGAATGTTGTGAAGCCGAACGCCACCCTGGAAAATGTGCCGAGTGACTTAGACGGCGAAATCTCAAGCCTGGGTAGCAACGATCATCTGGTCACCATAGGGGGTACTAATAACATAATTTTTTTGCCAAACAGTTTGACAAACGTTACACAGAATTTGACAAACGTCATCTGAGTAATATGGGCTGGCCATTCTCCGAAGTCTTGAAGTGAGTTCCATGTTGGTGATAACTTGGCCTCATTTTCATTGCGATTAAAATTCTGAAACATATATAACATTATTAATTTTTTTTACATAATTTCGTTGACTTGTATTTGATAGTACTAATAAAAAACCCTGATTAAAATAACTCGTTTAAAGGTACAGTGGCATCCCAATGAATATAAACAAATAGCTATTATTCTTGTTGGAGAAACGAACTCAGTGTTAACTGACACATAATGAATTGCTTTCATGGACCTCTTATTTTTGTACAACTATAGAGAGGCTTCAAACTTTAATTTTTCTTATGAGTCAAATTTTATAGACATGGTCATGGATGAAAAGGACTACCATTATAATAACTTTGTTATCACCCCACGTTAGCTATCAGGTGGCTAGAACAAACCACCAACATTTTGCTAAATATTAATTAATATACAAAGCCTTTAATACACTTAGGCAATGAAAGCACTCTTACCTGCAAAAATTTGCTGTTCTTGTGAATCGACCCGACATTCCTCTATGTTATGAATTCTTGTGAAGTTCCTCGTTACTGTAATCTGTTTGTCCGTCAAAATCTCTGTACTCCATGCCCTATGAAATTGGTAATGTCCAGTTCATGGTTAGACAAGTTGAGAATTTGTGACATGATTCCGATGTGCTACAATCTAGTTGATGTCAACAGCTCTGGTTTTATCAAATTAGCTTCTTTCGCTACCAATCTAAGTACATCACCCTCTCGGCCATCCCTCTTCTGATTTGCAAGGGAAAAAAGGGATTTTTTGGATCCACATTGCCTTCATTCCTGAACAGTAATAAAATATCCATAGAATTTTGCATTGCTGCAGTCAGTAGAATAGCTACTCCTCTGCCTTTTTTTCCTCGAGTTTCCACTCTTGTGAGTGATTCAGCCAGCGTAATTTCTAGTTGTGATAGACATTGTTTTACATCACTATTCATTGAAGAATTACACTTTTTGTATAAGTATCAATTGTTAATCTCTCGGTTTCTCCCACTCTTTTCCTGTTAAAAGTTACAACTTGAGCTAACACACATTTATTTAATTCACTCCAAGTGTTCTCACAAATAGATTCTATCAACTCAGTTTTAAGATCTTGTATTTTTTTCTTCAAGTAAGAGTTGAATTTATTGACATCTTCAGCGAGAGGCAATAGTTTGGGATTGTTCCAATGTCTCTCGTTGATGTTACGAAGAGCATGGCTAGATACATCAGTTGTCCAATTCAAGTCAAAATAAGTGAAAGGCCACCACACTCGGCGTATTTGTCGCGGCGTACGAAACGCCCGACGTATAATACGCTGAGCAGATACGCTTACACCAGCCATACTATATAGATGAAAGAATAATAATTATTATCATTAATCAAGCAAAGATAACTACATAGCTTAGTAACTCAGTTCAATAGTACAGTTAAATCATATTATACTGCCAGGGAACACTTCCTGCAGGGGATGTAAAATAATCAGCGAACATATCGCGGTTTGCTTTTGCTGTCAAATTTGTGTCACCTGTACCAATCACAAGTAGGTATGTCTTCTAGAGAACAGGTCAAGGTGTCTTCAAATTGAAAGCCGTCTTTTATACGGACAAAGTTGTGCAAAACACAAGCAGCCTTAACAATGTCTACTGCAAATTCTCGATCCAGACAAAGAGCGCTATGGAAAACTCGCCATTTGTTAGCAAATAAGCCGAAGGCGCATTCAACATATCGACGAGCGCTTGATAAACGATAGTTGAATAATCTTTTTTTTGTCGTAAGATTTCTTTTTTCCTGTTTACATGTTGTCCCATAGAGAATGCCTCATCTGCTACGATGACGTACGGCATCGGGTAATGATTTTCAAAGTTAGGCAATCGTTTATCACTTGACAAATTTAGTTTTTATTGGCTAGAAGATTATGTAAATTTGAGTTTCTGAAAATATTAGAATAGCTATTTTTCCCGTAACTACTAATATCTATTACAGTAAAACAGTAGTTTGAGTCAGCCAAGGCAAGCAAAACAATAGAAAAGAATAATTGTTTGTAACTGAAAAACTCGGAGCCGCTTCCTTGGGGGTTGACTATACGGATGTGTTTCCCATCCAAGGCTCCAATGCAGTATGGGAAATTCGCACGAGTTCTGAAGCCATTAGCAATCTGTTCCCACTCTTCAGCACTTGGAAGTTTCATATATTTTTCTTTCAGCACAGTCCATATAATCTTACACGTTTCCCTTATAATTTTACTGATTGTCGATCTACCAATTCGGTATTCAAAGGCAAGGGATCTGAACGTGTTTGCTGTCGCAAGAAATGTGAAAGAAACAACCGTTTTTATTAAGATTTACAATGAAAATATATTTAGGATTATTCCTATAAATATACCGGGTGATTCAGTAAGAGGTTACATTTTAAAGTTGGTACCCCTACTTTATTTATGAAGATAACCAGCTGATATTTTTAAAACCGTTTTGATTACCTTGCCATTTGTTGTTATGGAGCGGTTTTCAACTGAACAGCGAATTTTGATAGTCAAAACTTTTTTTAGAAATGGTGAGAGTTTTACCAACACTGTTCGTGCCCTACGGAATGGAATGACTTTGGTATTCATAATCGCCCATCACGTGCTGCAATTGCAAAATTAGTCAACAAATTCAATACTACCGGATCATTGTTAGATGTCAAAACACCTCTTCATCCTCGTAATGGTCGATCGGCTGAAAACATTGCTGCAGAAGTGCTAGTGTTGCGGACAGTCCTTCAACCTAAATTCGACAATGTTGCCAGCAGTTGGATCTGAAGTACAGCACAACTCAAAGGATTTTAACTAAAAATCTGCATTTGCATGCCTACAAGGTTCAATTAACTCAACAAATAAAGCCTACATATCATCGCACGCGTGGTAAGTTTGTTGAATGGGTGTTGGAAAACAACGCCGTCGATGACACTTTTGCAAAGAAAATCATTTTCTCTGATGAAGCTCATTTTCAACTCAACGGGTACGTTAACAAGCAAAACTGTCGTATCTGGGGACTTCAAAACCCTCAAGATATCTACGAAAAGCAAATTTATCCAAAAAAGTAACTGTTTGGCGTGCATTTTGGGATGGCGGCGTGATTATACCGTATTTTTTTGAAGATGCGCTTGGTGTTGCTGTCACAATTAATGGAGAACGTTATAGGGAAACGATAAATAATTATTGTTGGCCAAAGTTAGAGAATGTCATCAACGACAATGGAAACTATTGGTTTCAGCAAGACGGTGCCACCTGCCATAGTGCCGAGGAATCAATGGAGCTGCTTCACACGAAGTTTCCTGGCCGGGTACTATCCCGCTTTGGTGGCCAACACTGGCCGGCAAGCTCCTGTGACCTGACTCCAATGGACTTTTTTCTCTGGGGGTACTTGAAGGACTTGAAGCTTGGTAGCCTATTAGTCAAAAGGTAGTCCACAGGTTAATTCTACCTTTGCATAACTAGATAACGAAGTTCATAATCCACAATAATGTAAGTTTTTGTTATTTCATTAGAGGGAATGCAAAAAATGGAAGTCCTTACGAGATGCCTTTGCAAAAGAATAGAGAGACTCAAAATTGGCAAGTGGAAGTGGTCAAAATAGGAAGAAAAAATAAATTGACTTCGATCAATTGCTTTTCCTAGTTGGCAATAACACCGACAGAGGGTAAGGATCTATCTCCCAACTAAGGTACATTTTGGTATTATTTAGCACTATACCTAAAGTATGATTCAAAATGTTTTTTTATGACATCAACAAATGTACCTGATGAAACAATGAGGGACAGCATTGGAAATGACGAAGAACATGGGAAGATGCAACGCAGTTCACAGCCCAAACCGAACAAGTAACGCCCGCCCGTAACAAAAAAAAGAGGGACCACTAAAGTAATTTTGAAGTGGCTGTACTAGACCACATTAAAAACTCAAACAAGCCAACAGATTGAGGAAAACAAAGCAGATAAACATTTTTGACTTTCATTCTTACCTATGTTAAGAAATTGCCCGTTGACAAAAAGTTATGGGTAAGAACGAAAATGACTGAGGTTATGCAACAAGCATATTCTTTGGATCAGCACAATCCTTCCCCTACATTTGTTCAACCCTCGACCAGATTTGTCTTGAACAGCAATGGTAACAGCCAACAAACATTCCTTGTAACCCCAATAATTATAATACAAATAGTTTTAACCAAACTCCTAAAATCTCATCTTTCTCCAGCCTATTACCTGGAGAGCGTTATCATGTTTTGTCCCCAACACCATCGGACTCGTACAGAAAGGCCCCGGACACACGCGGCGGAGGAAAAAACCCTGTACCTGTACACACGGAGCGGTAAAATATCCGACGCCGTCCTCAAAGCCTCTGGACGTCAAGTCAAGTCACTCTGTTATGTTCAGTCTCAAGTGGAGTTTGTATAATGAGTGAACTAAGCAGAGAACAGCTTCTTGCTTTATTGTTATATCGTCGCCGAGTGAAGAGAAGGAAAAAAATAGGCTTGTTTGGGTTCATCAAATCAATCAAAGAAGAGAGGATGTTGGAGCTTTCTACACTTTGTTTCCATATTTAAGAAACGACGAAGAGAATTTTTTTAATTGTTTTAGGATGTCGATCTCGTCATTTGACGAATTACACACACAGCTGAAGAACAGTATTCAACGAAAAAATACTAAAATGAGGAACCTGTTGAAATGCTGGCTATTACTTTGAGTTAAGTGTGTTAAGTAATATACTCGTATTATTGTTCTGTATGATAATGAATCAAAAGTCATAAGTCAGCAAAACTTTTATTGTAAAAACTTACTTAACAAACATTTTTAAAATTGTTAACTGAAAACATTTATAAGTCAGCAATTACAATATAGTCAACAATATTGAGTGTTGCATTTTGTAGATGAAGAACTATAAATTTGTAAAATCTGTTGATGTGCTACTTGAAGCGATCGAAGTTACTGAAGGGCTATGAGAGTCCATGTCTTCATCAAAAACTTGAGAGTATGTTTCATAGTGCAGTGCTGCAGCACTTTTTGACTGCGATCCTTCTTGCATCGGATTCACTCTCGGCGGATTGGTTTTTGTAGGGGCTGGAATGGGCGAATGTTGTACATGTATTAGCATGGTACTGGAATATGATTGTTAAGGAATCTGTGCGTAATAAGGCTGTTGTGGGTAGTTCATTTGTGATGGTTGGCCAAATTGGAGAAATTGCGGGTTTGGTTGACTGAAGAAGTCCTGTGGTTGACGGACTGCAAGCTGTTTATTTTTTATTTTGGTAATGACTTGAAGGAATTCAACTTGACATTGAAGCCACTCATCGTCATTAAACGCATCTACATGAGGCATCAAGCTAGCTATGAAAAAATGACAACTTACTACTGGGGCTATTCTGGGGCTTTCTTTTCCAATGCCTGGACAATTTTTAGGTCGACTTCATCAATTTTCTTATGTTTTCTCGTAAGAGGTTTATTTTTACGATCGATCTTCTTGCCAGGTGCAGCAGTTCCTGAAACCGTCGGCTCTTGTGGAGGTTCTTCAGGAAAATGATCTTGTTCATCTCCTCTAGAGTCGTCTTCAGCGTTGTTTTCTTCATCTTCGTTAATGGAACTTTCAGCTGTATTTCTGTCTTGATAATTTTTTTTAAGAAATGAAGCTCGTCATTGAAAATATATTTCCTTTTCTTCGTTGCCTGAGAACCACTGGCCTTTGATTCCCTATCCTTCTTTTCTGATTTCGCAAATGCATCACGAAGATGCTTCCACCTTTTCAAGACTTCCTTACCTGAAAAACCACAATTTATGAGATGGTTTGCAGGGCGCTGTGGTTAGTTTTGAAAAATGATTGCATACCACCCCCAAATAAAGAGACATGGGCATCTGCAGCAGAAGGGTTTGAATCAACAGCAAATTTTCCACATTGCATTGGGGCGATAGATGGGAAACATATCCGTATCGTATGTCCAGCAGATAGTGGCTCTATGTTTTTTAACTATAAGGACTACTATTCTATTGTGTTAATGGCTATTGCTGATAGTTCGTACCGGTTTCTGTTCGTGAGCATCGGAAGTTATGGCAAAGAATGTGACTCATCTATCTCATCTAGAAACAAAACTATGGAAATCGATTGAAAATGGTTCACAACAAGTACCTGACGAGAAGTGTTTGCCCGGTACAGAGAGTCCCAAAGTGCCTTATTTTTTGCAGCTGATGATGCGTTCGGTTTGCTTAAACATTTGCTGAGATCTTATGCAGGGACACATCTAACAATCGAAAAGAGGATATTTAACTACAGACTATGTCGAGCTAGAAGGTACATAGAGTGCACTTTCGGTATACTCAGCAATAAATGGAGAATATTTCAACGCCCTTTGAATGTCAAACTAAATTTTGCAACCGATATTGTTAAAGCCTGCATTGTGCTCCATAATTTTGTAAGAGCAAGAGATGGATACGTGGTTGAAGACACAACGTCAGTATCAAGACTGGAAGACATTGAAGCAGCAATTACCGTAAGAGGAGGTCTGAAAGCTAACAATGTTAGAAACATACTGTGTAAATACTTCGTCTCAAGTGTTGGAAGTGTTCCTTGGCAAATGTCTAAGATCTGAGGATGTTTGGTCATAAAATCAAACATACGTGGAGTAAGAACAAAATTGCTCTTAAGAGACATCAACATTAATCAAGTCACTATGAAGTTTAAAAAAATACTGTACCTTTATTTTGTATAATGTAATAATTTACAATTGCTACTTATTTATGAATATATTTCAATAAAACTTGGTAAATTCATTTAGTAAAAATCAATATTTATTTATTGTTCCTGTTGTAGGTTCACTTAAATAGACAAGTAATTATTTTAGGTTTAAAGAGCCACATACACTAACAAGAACATTTGATTGATCTAAAAATATTAATAATTTAATAAAAACTTGAAAACTTAAAATCTAACATGTATGTACTTACCGAATTCATTCTTTTTTTTATCTTCCAATTCAACAAAATCATTCTTAATTCCAACACACACTTCTAGCCATGCACTCCTCGTCGCATTCCTGTCCTTGAATACGAGTACATCCAAGGTTTTATCCCAGAGCACGGGCCTTTCTTGAAAGAGGTGAATTATTAAGAGCTCGTTATCAATCACAATCCCGTTAACCATGGTATAACCACTATGGAAATTAACTAAATACATTTAAAAAAATAACTTAACAGTTAACTCTACTCACGAGAATACACAAGATAAATTGGGTGATGCCTGTAGTGTGCGGCCGGTAGTGAAATAGGCGGCAGAATGACCGTTGGGAAGTTGAAGAGTTGTAAATATGTACAGTATTACTGTAATTCCATACATGTTTGCTCTGTTTGTTGTTTCACTATGTTAGCTTAGGCCTATTATTTGTCAAAACTTGTTCAGCGAATTACAATAATTATGGTCCAACAAAAAGGTGGAATTGAAATTTAGTCACTTAATTTAAATACCTTCTACTATACAAAAAAAAACTGTTAACTATTTTTCCCTTACTATAAGCTTACTAATTTTTAGTATAATAAGTATATTATAGTACTAAATTTTAGTGCTACCGTGAAAACATTTTAATTCAATTAAGCACAACTATGTTTTGGTAATTATCCTATTTTCAAGCGTGAACAAATAAAAGGGGTCAAACAGCCACGAATAAAAATATAAAACATAATGAATATAAAAGATATTAGGATAAGATAGCGGGAAAGAATATCAATTGTAATGGGTGAAATGTTGGTTTTTGGCGTGACCCTACTTACAATAGGCCTATTTAAAGCTCTTTGTCATTATATTGTTTTATTAATTAATAGGTATGTACTATGTAGGCCTACCTCAAAGTGACAGCCAGACGTTCTTCTACTGGTACACTCAATCGAAGCCTGGTGTCTTGCATTGATATATCTGTACGCACATCAGCTAATAGCACATCAAAAGTTTGAGGACTCAAACGAAAGTAGGAAACGAACTTTTCCACATCAATGTATTATTACATCGTGGAAACTCCAGGACGATGAAAGCAAAGATAATGAAGTTATTCTCGATGGGAGTGATAAGTTGAAACTTTTTAGGCAGTCATTGATAACTTAAAATGCCAGTTGAAGAAGAGGAAAACCGCTTATGACTTAGTTGCAAACAAGTTTTCTGTATTCAGTGATTTAAGTACAAAAGCAACTGACATAATAATTAAGCAGGCAGACAAACTGCAGTCATTTTATGACACGGACCTGGAAAAGTCATTTTCTAACGAATGTGTCCATTTTTCGGGACTTCTGAAACATGCTGGAATCAAGAACAACCTGCTTGAGATGATGAAATACATCAGGAAGGAGCAACTCCAATCAACATTCCCCAACATAGACATTGCTCTTAGAATGTATTTGTGTACAGCGGTTTCCAACTGCTCAGCAGAGCGCTCGTTTTCTGCTTTAAAACGAATTAAGTCATGCCTAAGATCGAATATGAAAGAAGACAAACTAAATTCATTAGGGATCCTACATATTGAGGCAGAAGTCTTAAACAGTGGAAAAATGAATGTTGACGAACTAATAGATGAGTTTTCAGAAGTTAAGGCCAGGAGAAAACCCATGTAAATAGATTAAGAATGTTTTCCCTCTAAAATGCACTCTATTGTTTTTAATTTTTATTTTTACTTTCATTACAGATTTTTTAAATTTTTGTAACATAATAATTAATTTCTCTAAGAAATTATTAATGAAACTGTAATTTAACGTTTTTTCTCACTAACCTTCATTTTCTATTACAATTAAATTCTTGTAATAAATTGATGTAGTAACTGTTTATTTTCTTAAAGGGGTGGCCTTAAGGATAGTGCCTAGGGGCGGCAAATTTCTAAATCCAGCCCTGTCTCGCTGAAGATGTCAATAGATTCAACTCTTACTTGAAGAAAAAAAATTCAAGATCTTAAAACTGAGTTGATAGAATCTCCTTGTGAGAACACTTGGAGTGAGTTGAATAAATGTGTGTTAGCTCAAGTTGTAACTTTTAACAGGAAAAGAGTGGGAGAAACCGAGAGATTAACAATTGATACTTATACAAAGTGTAATTCTTCAATGAATAGTGATGTAAAACAATGTCTATCACAACTAGAAATTAGCTGACTGAATCAATCACAAGAATGGAAACTCGAGGGAAAAAAGGCAGAGAAGTAGCTATTCTACTGACTGCAGCAATGCAAAATTCTATGGATATTTTGTTACAGTTCAGGAATATAGGCAATGTGGATACAAAAAATCCCTTTTTTCCCTTGCAAATCAGAAGAGGTATGGCTGAGAGGGAGTGATGTACTTAGATTGGTAGCAAAACAAGCTAAATTGATAAAACCAGAGCTGTTGACATCAACTAGATTGTGGCAGCACATCGGAATCATGTCACAAATTCTCAACTTGTCTAACCATGAACTGGACGTTTTGGCCAATTTCATAGGGCATGATATAAGAGTGCACAGAGAATTTTATAGACTTTCGGAAAACACATTACAGATGGCTAAAGTCAGTAAGGTCTTAGTTGCAATGCAACGAGGAACTTCACAAGAACATAACGAGGAATGTCGGGTCGATTCACAAGAACAGCAAATAATTTTGCAGGTAAGAGTGCTTTCATTGCCTAAGTGTATTAAAGGCTTTGTATATTAATTAATATTTAGCAAAATGTTGGTGGTTTGTTCTAGCCACCTAATAGCTAATGTGCAGGGTGATAACAAAGTTACTAAAATGGTAGTCCTTTTCATCCATGACCATGTCTATAAAATTTGACTCATAAGAAAAATTAAAGTTTGAAGCCTCTCTATAGTTGTACAAAAATAAGAGTTCATGAAAGCAAGTCATTATGTGTCAGTTAACACTGAGTTCGTTTCTCCAACAAGAATAATAGCTATTTGTTTATATTCACTGAGATGCCACTGTACCTTTAAACGAGTTATTTTAATAAGCTTTTTATTAGTACTATACAAACAAGTCAACGAAATGATGTAAAAAATTAATAATGTATTATATGTTTCAGAATTTTAATCGCATTGAAAATGAGGCCAAGTTATCACCAACATGGAACTCACTTCAAGACTGGGAGAATGGTCAGCCCATATTACACAGATGACATTTGTCAAATTCTTGTTGAAACAGGCCCTGTACAGGGTAAACATTTTGATTTTCCTATTGACTCAAATTCAGGCAGAAAGTTCAATTAACAATAATTACAAAACCAAACTACCAAATGGAGAAGAAATCACTAGGGAATGGCGTGTACTCAACGTCAAAAAACTCAATATTGTTATTTGCAAACCTTGTTGACATGTCACTTTACTAATATATGGAAGAGTACTCTGATGGGCAAACTGAACACGTTTTACGGTGTCATGAAAAATCAACTTCACACAAAAAAGCTTCCCTTTCATATCGAGAACTTTCTCCAAAGGTTGCCTTTAGTAAAACCATTGATAATGAAAATCAACGTTTGATTTTCATTATCAATGGTTGATGATTGCCCATAATTGGCACGTGGTAAAATGTCTTCACTAAACAGGTTAGTTATACCGTGGGCTGGGGGTACTTTGTGACTGCAGAGGTTACTTTGTGACAACTATGTTTTCTATATGGTTTTTGTATACTCGTATTGTGTTAAAACCGTTGACATATTTCTTTTAACACTATTATTTTTTACTAAATTCTACATCTCTGTGAACAAGATTCATAATTTTTTCTTCTGTTTTGTTTTTGAAAAATCTTGAAGCAAACCATCGATTTTTCGATGGTTTTGGAAAACTGTGAACCTTTGTGTTCCGACCGCCGGACCGGCGTCAGTGAATTCTATGGTCAAAACAGGTAATTATTCGTAAAAACACTATGTTTGTTTACTACTTTAAACACTTTAAAAATACTGTTTATAAAAGTATGTGTGACCTAGCCAACAACCTAAAACTGTTACCCACTGGGGTTACTTTGTGACAGCTGTATTTTTGTCACAAAGTAACCTGATTACTTTTGTGGTTTTTATTTTGATTGACTTTTTCACGCCTAATTTCACTATGTCACGAAAATATGTTCGAAAACTTGGGTCTAGGCCCTATAAAAACTACACTGAGGTCCAACTTAATGAAGCTATTGCTCTAGTCAGAGGACAACCTAGGCCTACATTAGTCTTAAATAGGCAGTAGAACTTATTTGAAGAAAACATGTTTAAGTACATGCAGTTAAATAGGCCATGTGTTTAGTACTATCTTACCGTAGTTTGTTACAGGGAAATTAAAACGTTGGGTTTGTTTCAGGTTCAACATTCACAGGAACACGATATGGTTGAAGATGAAGGCTGCAAACAAGCCAGAAGAAGATGCAGCTGCCATTACAACAGCTGTCAAGAAACCAGGTCATCCTTCTGTCTTCTCAGAAGAGGAGGAAAGAAGATTTGTAGCTCATGCTAGTGCTATGTCGACGTATGGATTCCCAATGCTACTTTTTGACCTTCGGTAAAGGCCTATTTAGATCGATGTGGAAGGCAAGTACCTAGATTTAAAAATAACTTTCCAGGACAAGAGTGGGCTTATTCTTTTATGAAACGACATGCTAAAACTATCTCAGCGCATTGCAAAGAATATTACTTACACAAGGGCGTCAACTGATGAGAGGATAATAGACGATTTCTTTGCCAATTTAGAATCAGAAACCAGTGGCATAGTA